>CM075811.1:748225-896656 GCA_037975025.1 Excoecaria agallocha
TTTCATTCGTTATAATTTTATATATTTTCTTTTTCTAAAATCTTTCATGATATCATTAATTCAATAATCAACAACTTCATTTGGTCACATAGCATGTTAATATCCCCTTAAAATTTTTATTATCATGCCTAATTAAACCTATGGGGCACCATACGTCTATGAACAAATGAACGTTCCAGCCAGGTCAATCCTTCATATGAAAGGAATCCTCTCTTAAACACTAATTAAATAAAAATAAATCTAAGGTGGACCATTCTATGTGCCCTAGTTCTGAAACAGAATTGCTTACATTCAATTAATTATTTTTTTTTAAATTAAGTTTAATAGCATAATGAACTGATCTCAGCAAATACGTATACAAGCACGAAGCATGTCCCTTATGACAAAGTCAAAATAAGAACACTGCGTCCAATTGTATTAGAAAATAAATAATACGACTGGTAATAATTAAAAAATAATAAAAAACATTATGACTTTTTATTAAAATGTAGATTTGTTGTAGCTGCCCACCAACATTGTGGAAAAATTCTATTAAAACCAAATTAGAAGATTTAAGAAACGTCATTAGGGTTAATTAAGACCAAATCATTTTCACCGACTGATTAATGTAAAATATCTTCTGGGTGTGCTTCGTTTGAGATTGTTGTGTACAAAAGCAATTACTTTTTCAATTTTGGTACCAAAATTCAAACGATTTTAACTACAAAACAAAATGATTTTTTTCTGTCACGTTAGGAAGATTTTGTCAATTAATTAAGACACAAAGAATATTAAGGTAATAAAAATGTTTTACTGTTTAATTGCATTTTAAATTATTAGATGCTGCTAACTAATTGAATGTTTAATGTCAATGCATGTATAATGATGGTTTCTTTTTCCTTCTTTTTACAGATTCTAATAAAAAGCATGACGAAGCCAATACCTCACTGTGTATAGACCAATCAGAGTTGGACTTTGTCATTGTGAATGAATTTAGCCAGTTTTGTTTATCAATAAAGCATAAAAGCATGCTTTCGTAATCATTGAATTATCGGTCTAATAATCACAATATACTTACGTATTTTATTCCCAAGCAAAGTTAATAACTACAGTTAAACGACCATAATAATCCCAACAGCAATAGTAGCGTCAATTTCTCTTCTTTTTTCCAATTAAGGGAAGAAAGATATAACAATTCAACCAGTCATTAATTAATATAGGATTTGGAAGTCTGTCAACTTTGTCGTTTCATCAGAATTCGACTTCCACACTCTTTCTTTCCAAATATGTATTATCAAAAAATATATATCTATACATAATTTTTTATAATAATTTACACAATTATTACTCTACGAGTTAATTTTTGAAATTAAAATTTTTAAATTAAATTAAATCATTTTTTTAATATGAAATTAGAGTGACCTGTCTTACAATATAGAGCCATCCATATACGCGAGGTCTTGTAAATTTCATGCTCTATATACGTCTAATATTTGTTATAGTGGTTTAAGCAATTCTTACTTAATGAGATAACTTTTAAATTACTTCTAAATCCATCTTCTTAAAAATAAAAGAAAACAAACCCATATTTTTTCAATTTATTATTATTACTATTATTATTTTTGATATTTGAAAGCAAACTTGATTCAAATTTTCGTCCCCACGGCCCCAAGTTGATAACAGAGTAAAGATGACAGTGGAGTAGAAAAATTAATTATTTTTTTTGATGCAGAAAAAATGAGCAATAATGCAAGGAGGTTTTGCTAATTATAGTCATGCATGTGTCTACTAATTACTATAGTATTCGAATAATTAAGTCATATGAGTTTAAAATTTTTAATATATTCACACCCTTTTGAATGTATAAAAACTGCATTAAGCGAGTCTCAAAAAAGGTTGCTCTAATTTAACGAGTGAAGTGATTGCATAATCATACAAAGTATAAATAAAACATTACTCCATCAAGCTTAGCTATTTTTTTTTTAATTTAATCGGAGTTTAAATTGGAAGTCGTATGTAATTCGAGTGATTGATAGTTTAGTTATTTTTCTATTTGATCGGAATTTAAATCTTACATTCCTTAACTTCAAAACGTGTATTCAAAAAAGAAAAAGAAAAAGGTGATGAATCTGCGCATAAATTTGGAGGTAGCTAGGTTTTACAATCTTACAAAATAGATAATTGAATTGGATTATGATTTTATTCCGATATTTAAATTAGTGTTAAAGTAAGATAATTTTACATTGATTTACAGCGCCAGCTGTATAGTAATACAAAAATTCTTAATAAAATTTTAGTATTTATAACGAAATTAACTTAATGGTACTGATTTTTTACCGAGATTAATTAATACTTGTCAGTGGGGCAGTTTGTCGATAACATATCATGTAATCAAGTGGGTGTACCTGGCGGCTACCTAGTAGATGATTGTAGATTTATGTATTGTCAGGATTATGTTAGTGTAATGTCTTAACTTTTTTTGATTAATTTTACTCATAATTATTAAATTTATGAACATAAATTTTTTTTTTAAATTATTAAATTTTATAAATTTTTATAATAAAATTATTTTGATCGATTTTTTTATCAAAAAATTTACGTATCACCATTTGAACTATGACATCAACATACCACGTGAATTTTCCGATGATTTTTCGTTGAAATCAATTAAAATAATTTTATTGTAAAAATTTATAAAGTTTAGTATTTTTTACGAAAAAAAATTTATAATTTTTGCATAATTTGATCACAAATTTAATGACCATAAATAAAATAAATTCCTAATTGCTCATTATGTTAATTTTGCTTGAAATACAAGGAAATGAAAAAAAAAAAAAGTGGAAAGTTATATACAGCTGTTAAGGTTTGATATTTGCTTATGCTTTACTCACAATGTCATCGAATTAATTGGCTATTTAGGAACAGCAACCAACCTACCTCCACTTAATCCTTTTCGATCCTAACTAGTTTGTCACTTTCATCCAATTTTGCGGGTATTTTTGGGATGATATCTTATTGGTTCGACACGTGTAGGACTTATTAAATGAATTATTTAATATTATTGAAAATTAAGTCGCACTTAATCCAGTTGGTATTTGGAAAATAAACGCAATAATTTGGTGAGAATGAGAGATATGTGATGTTAACACATAAGGGAAGCAATCTAAAGTAAACTGTGAAATGTCATTTTGCTGAAAATCAAGCATATTTTATAGCAGTTTAATGACAAAACCAATGCTTTCCTTTCAACTGCCGTTTTCATCTTTCCAGCTGCCTGACTTGATATTACAGCTGCCTGCATCTTCCAATCTACATCTGCATTCCTTATTCCTATCTTCCACACTCAATTTTAATAAATAATTGATTTCTTAATATTTTTATATAATATTACCTATAAAATTTACAAATTAAAGCAATATCACTTTAAATTGATAAGTTCATTATTTTAATTATTTTTATCAGTTGACTGCTAATGTAATATCGAAATTATATCTAAAAAAGTATCACGTGATAAATCTGAAGGTAAAAAAAAATCCTAAAATAATCTAAAAATAATAGTTTACTCTATAAAATTTGCAGATTAAAATAATTTAATTTTATTAACTTATTACACTTATGTCATATAAATAATTATTAACGAAAAATAATTAAAATAACATAATTATCAGTTTTGAGATGATGTGACGTTGATGTAATTATAAATTTTATAAAGGATATTATGCCAAGATAAACATTAGTTATTTTTTTTTATCAAAATTCAGTGGTAAATTACATTTTCAACCTTTAAATAATCTTCCACTTCATATATTCCTGCACCCAAACACAACAAATATTTAAAATGAGTTATTAAGGATAAAAAAAACTTGAGGAGTAAAAATTAAATAATGGAATTAATATTTAATTAAAATAGACGATAATTTTGTGAATCATTAAAAAGGGATACATTAAAGTTTGAACACGTGCCACTTTTAAGAAATGAGATAAGATAGTGCTGGTCGTTTATTAATAAGATGTCTTAAATTCAAATTTTGAATATAAATATTTGTACATATTTATTTATAAATATATTCAACATAAATTTAATTAATTGAATGGATAATTTAAATACGAGTTGATTAATATTAAAAATAAAAAAATAAAAGCTAGAGTGTGTTCGTTTAGATAAAGCAAAGTACCGTACAAACACAATGGAGGAAAATAAAATATTCAAAATTTTTTTTCTTTTATACATTATTTTTAAATAAAATTCAAATTTTATTTATATTTTATTTTTAAATTTTTAATATAATATAATTTAATTTATATTTTTAATTTATTTTTCTTTCTCAATAAGGTTAAAATTAATTATATTTGATAATTTAATTTTAATTACATAATTTAATATTAATTTTAAGTTTATTTATTATCTATTAATTTTCATAAAAATAATAAAAATAATAGATAAAAAATATAATATAATTTAACTTTTTTTAATTTATTTTTTTTAATAAAATTAGAACTAATTATATTTAATAATTTAATTTTAATTACGTAATTTAATATTAATTTTAAATATATTTATTATTTATTAATTATAATTAAAAAAACTAAAAGAGTATAAAAATTTATGAATTAAACGCTCATACAGTTTTTTTCTATCACAATCAAACCAACAACATAAATTAGTGACTTATGACAGACAAACCATACGTACCAATATGAAAGACAGCCTATATTTCTTTACATTAAAACTCATTAAAAGGTAGCAGAAACTAAGATCGACTAACGTTTTTTATAAACTAGATGTGAAATTTAATTGCGTATAAAAATATTTTCCTTACGTGTAAAATCAGGTTTAGGAATGGAATTACTAATTAGAGGAAGTAATTGAGATATTTTCCCGAATAAACAAAATCCGAAATGCACAGTTAATCCCTTAAGACAGGTGTAACTCCAAATTAGCAATAAATTAAGAAAGAGTGGGTGAGATAGTGGTTGGAGTCAAATCTCACGTGTGAATAGTTAAAACATAAATTATAGAGAATATAAGTTAGAAACTAGACTTGCAAGGCAAGCCATATGCTCTAGCTGTTTTTTTCTTTTTTGCTTCGTGTTTACGTTTTAATCTATTATTATGATGGAAATTTGGAAATTTCTAATAAATTATAGCCTTCTGATTGGCTCCAAACGTTGCATCGTGTCTCCATCTAATTGGCAAGACACTAGAGAATCTTCTCAAGGGGTTAGTTTCATGGTGGTCAATATTTTTTAATTTGTAATCATAAAATAAATTAAGTATAATTTTTTATAATAATAAAATTAAATATGCCAAAACAATCCCATTTTAATCACTCAGCGTGTACGTTAATGGCCGAGTTAACATTAGATCTCATAATATATGTCACATTAGATTATTTTTTTAATATTTTTTTACGAGATTAAAAAATATTGATTGATTATCGATATAAAATGATATTTTTACGTAATTTTTTACTTTATTTTTACAATTGAAAAACAATAACTATAATATTATTTGAATGAAAATTAAATGAACTCAGTTTGTAAGCAATAGGCATCATACTTAGGCTATGTTTGGTAGGATGGATTGTAATGTAATGTAATCAAAAGTGTAATTAATCCTTTGTTTGTTAATGTAAATTTTTAACAATGTAATATAATCATGTTTACAAATGTATTTGTGAATACATTTACTAATGTATTCCCAAATCTTTCAATTTTGTTCCGTATTTCTCATTACATTGTTTTTATGAGTTCAAAGATTTTGCAAATTATTTTTAATATAACATTGGAGTGTTGATGCTAATTTTTTATTTTAATGAATGAATACATTTTAAATATGAATTAATTTATTTTAATGCTAGATATGTACTTTTTTTAATACATAGCTGCATTTTTTTATAAACACAATTACTGATTTTATCAAATTATTAAAATTAGTTATAAGTTATTAGTGAAACTGAAGATTTCATTTTTGTTACACAGATTATCATATTTTCTCTCTCTGAATCTGTAGAGGAGAAAATTAGTTAATCCAATTTTAATTTTAATTAATTATTTTCAATTGAATATAATCAATTTAAATTCAATTGGTTATTTTTTTTATTGAAAACCACTTATCCAAATCAAAGTTGAATTTCAATTAAAAACCAAATAAAAATTAATCCAAAATTGAATTTCTAAATCAACGGGTTTAATTCAATTCAAACTTAATTAATTTAATCTCACTTTGAAATCAATTTCAAATACTATTAATAAGCATGTGATTATATTTACTTGGAGCAACAAGCCATATCAAATTGAATCTAATCCAGCATATTAAAAAACCAACTTTAAAGCCAGTCCAATTTCAATTGAATTTCAAGATCAATTAAAATTCAATAGAATTGGCCAAATCAAATTGAATTTCGATTGATTTTCAATTAAAATTAAATTGAAAAGGTACATGTCTAAAATAAATTAAATTTCAATTGAATTAAATCTAATTAAACATGGATTAATCATAGCCTTTTGATAAAAAAAACTTGATGATCAATTTATGGTTATTGATCAAGCCATATATAAGCATTATACATTTAAAATTTTTAACTATTTTTCACTCATATTTTCAACTAAATATAGAAATGTATTAGTATTTACATTACATTACTAATGTAACCAAACATAGTAATGTAATCACAATTACATTACATTTTTTAATCCATTACATTACAATCCATTACATCTTACCAAACATAGCCTTAGTGTGTTAAGTTTTGTGGAAATTGTAAAATTTAACGAATTAAATCTTAGACTTTCAATTTTCCCAAGGTTTCTAATTTTTTTTCTCAATTAAGTACACATATGATTACAGCTGAAATCTGATTATGGATTATTTTTAGACAGAAAGAAAAAAAAATTAAAAAGTTCTATAAATATGAGCTGAGTCCGGAAAAAAAGAAACCAGTTTATACATACTTTGATTGCGAAAAAAAGAAATGTTGTTGAGCAGTTTCTGATGTGAAAAGTAAAAACAGTTTCAATGCCAATGAAATTGTCAAAGCCGTAAGAAGAAACAATTCTGTAATTTAGAATTTCAAAAAGAAAAAGAAAGAACACGTCCTTGGCTATTGTGAAGTTAAGAATGGAAGCATTGACTACTGCTGCTGTAGGAGCCTAGCTACACGTCCCTGCCATGTGCAATTCTTGCATTCACATGCACCCGCTTTGACCATTCATTTTTCATTCTCCCTAATTTGACGGCCAAGATCTTCTCTTCTGACCCCACTATATCTCCCCTGGGATCCACTTACACAACGTGGAGAAAAATGCACTCTTTTTTATTTTCTAACCTTAATCGGACTCAAGATTTTTCGTCTCTAAATTAATTAACCTTCTTAAACATGTTTAATCACGTTGTATGAAGACATGCCTCGAGTGTCTCACGGAGGGATATGCGGCGCCGTTGTATGCAATCACAGCGCCTGGTTTCCCAATCTGAATACCCTTTTAGAATTTGGCGCCAAAACCCTTTAACGGTCAGTAAAGCATGACCCCTCAAATGGGGGCGGGATTTCCAAAAATTGCTAAAAAGAAAATTCAAAATTCTTTATTTAATTTCACACATGGGACCCATTCACAGCTGTCTGCCACGTGTCGTCGTGGCTTTCCCCTCTCACTCCCCACCACCTCGTACATAACCCCTTCGACATTGCTAAAGGCCAACTACAAATTGTTGTTTAGCCTTTTTTATTTTATTTGTCAATATTCCAGATTTATTCGCTCCGCTCCTAACTAATTTACACGCCCCCACATATTACTGGATCAGCGTAGTTTCCACGTCAAAAAAAAAAAACCGAAAGCTTCAGTGGGTGCCCAGCCTTGCTTTTATCGATGTGGATATTTCCTCCTGTTGACGTGGCCCCAGTTTTCACCCACCCACCGCCGTCCGATTTGGCGCCAATGCACCACCCTCTTCCCGCCAAAGTGTAAGCCAAGGCCACTTCAAAAACACTTCAAACTGCCGCCAAAAAATTATTGCTACGTGGGACCACTTTCTGTTTTTAACGGACCCGCCGTTTCAAGATTTTAGTTGTTCTCTTCCGTTTAGATTTTAGTTACCGCAATTAGGCAGTTACATACCCACGTAAATGGTTAACACGCCACGTGGCCCGGTAATGATCGTGAGAGAGTGTAACGGGGAGTGATAGTTTTTATGGTTACTTGTTAGTATTATGATTAGCATTAAAAATCAATCAATTAGCTGGCTAAAGATTCCACGTAATCAGTCGGTACCCAGAGACACCGGACCAACCGGCGAACGTGTTTTCTGACAACCTTACACGTGATTGTCAGACCTTGTGGGACCCCATTTTCTGGCTTGACAGCATTTTTTGAGTTGACACCGCTTCTAAGATTGACACGAGTCAAGGCTTGGAGCATGCAAGAACTTCGTCAAAGGCATAATAAGTCCGAAAGCGTTCCTCCACGACTACGTCCTGGCCATTCCCGCCGTTGCATGCTCCGACCAATTAAATGCAACCACGTGAGACATGGCTCAACCTTCCACAGAATGACCAAGTATGGCTTTTTATTTTTTATTTTTTAATGGGTATGACTTTTTGTGTTCATTTTGAGCAGAAAAATAGAACGTGCGGATGGAGGAAAAATAATTGGTTTGTTTTAGCAATTTGCGTGGATAAATTTCATATTTCTATATATTTATGGATGCAATTAAAATTACCTAGACTTGAAGATATTGTTTTTCAATTTGAGCAGAAAAGATTGTCCTTCTGTGTGAAAAAATAAAAAAGAAAAAGGGTAAAAACTAAAAAGTGGATAGAAAAAATTAGGTATAAGTGATTGTAAAGATCAAAGACACCGAGAAATACCAAAAAAAAAAAAGACCGGCTTAAAAGGGACAGGAGAAAAGCCGAGATCGGAGCGTGGTGGGGGTCAGTTGTTGTCACGTGCGGACGTCATAATTCCTTTAGTCGGCAAATCTCAACTTAATAACCAAGCCATCTATATTGGTGGGGGACCGTACAATGCCACGTGGAGCAACCCTTCCCCTCGATCATGAATCAACCAGGGACTTGGATTCCCATCGAGTCGAAAGCACGCAAAGGACGTACAACTGAACGCGTGGCATCCGAGCTGGACTTTTCAAAAACAACGATTGGTTCTCCCTTACCACGTGGCTTACAGCTTGGTTGAGGGACAGAGTGTAGAAGTGTCTACGGGGCAGCGTTACTCACGCCATGTGACCCGTCTTTGCTTATGGGTGTGGTTTGGTTTCGATATTAATAATAAAATAATAAAAAGAAAAAGCGATTAAATTCCAAATAAAATAATAGTCGCGAAAAATAAAATTGGAAATATATAAAGGGCAAAGAGGGGCAGAGAAGAGAGAGAGTTAAGAACAAGGCGTTCTTTGCTCTTAGAGAGAGAAAATCGAGAGTATCGAGAAAGAAACTAAGAGAAAGCGAGAAAGTAGAGTTTGGTAGGGGTTGTTAACGGCGATTTGGACTAAGGGAAAACAGAAGAATTGAGGGAATCTGGCATTTGGCCTTGTTTCTAACAGCTCCAGCTGATCGTTATTTTCTTGGATTTTCTCTGTATTTTAGCTTTGAATATCTCCTTGTTTATTCAATCTTCAAAGTTGCTTCGAAAGATAAACACCGCCAAGAGCAACAGAGGAAGAAGATAAAAGGGTTTCTGTTCTCCGGTAAAAGAAAAACATGGAGTGGACTGCGTGTTTGGATGAGTATGAAAAACTGGTTATAAGGATGAATACACCTAGGTTAGCCTCTTCGTATTTTAGTATTTGAATTTCGTTCTCCAAATTCTCATTCTACAGCGAGTTTTTACAATTTCTGGTTCTACCGGTGATTATCTCTGGTTAATTTCTGTTTCTTTTCTCTGAAAGGTTTTTTCCAAGTACCTGAAATTTCTCACTCCGAATTCTCTGCTTTCAATTTCTCTGAGATTCTTTGCCAAATCTACATATGATACGGTGTGATTTTGGATTTTTTGGGATAACTTTCTGTATTTAAAATTTTATAAAATTAAGCATTTGATCTTGAGTTATACATTTTTTTTCCATCTGTTAGTTTTTTACAACTTTTTTGACTTATATTTTGAATTTCGAGAAGCTTACAGTTCTTACTTGGACTTTTTCAATTGTCTCTGTTAAATCTTCCTCTCTTATTTTCAACTGTGAAAGAAAATTCAAAATTATTTCACCGTTAATTTCTGTAATTTTGAATCAAAATTTCAAATTATAAATGATTCGTCTGACTTGACCTTTCTCTGCCTTTGCCAGGGTCGTCATCGACAATGCCGTTTGCCCCACTGCGACTGTTGTCAAGGTAAACCTTCCACGAAACTGCAAAATACACGCATCAGAGTTCATTTGCGTCAACAGAATTGACCAATCACATATGTTTGCTTTTAATTTCTTCCAAAATATTGACCGAGTATCGCTTCCTTTGGCCTCTTGCCTGATCTTGCAGTTTGACAGTGCCAGAAAACATGGAATTTTGCTTGAAGCTGTTCAGGTTCTCACGGATCTGAACCTCTCTATTAAAAAAGCTTATATTTCTTCTGATGGCAGATGGTTCATGGATGGTAAGATACATGAAATCTTTTTCTTTTCTTTCTTTTTTTTTTCACAAATTTTTGTTTATTTGCTAACGTGAGGCGGGAAGTTTGCGCACGTTAGCACTGTCATTTGTTCAAATTAAAAGCAGAGTTTCTTGAGAGTAATATTGATTATATTTTTTGCGGGTTTTCTTTTCATCTTCTGCAGTCTTTCATGTTACTGATTTAAACGGAAATAAGTTGACAAGCGAGAGCGTTATTAACTACATTGAGCAGGTATTTATTGTTGAATGTAATTTAAGTTGGTTAGTGATTGTAGCTTCTTTTGGGGATGGTAACTGAAATTATTTTATGCTTTTTTTTTGTTATTATTATTGCTTTGCAGGCACTTGGTACAATACACTATACCAGACCCCATGATTTTAATGGTTTAACAGCATTGGAACTAACTGGTACAGACCGGGTTGGCTTATTGTCTGAGGTATTTGCAGTCCTGGCCGATCTGCAATGTGATGTGGTTGAGGCTAAAGTTTGGACTCATAATGGACGTATTGCTTCCCTAATTTATGTAAAAGATTGCAATTCGGGGTCCCCAATTGAGGACTCGCAACAAATTAATAGAATTGAGGCTCGTTTAAGGAATGTTCTCAAGGGTGATAATGATATTAGGAGTGCGAAAACATCAGTCTCAATGGCAGTCACTCACACTGAGAGAAGATTGCATCAAATGATGTTTGCTGATAGGGACTACGAAAGGAAGCCTATATTGAATCACAATGCTGATTCTCCAGCAGTGACTGTGCAAAATTGGGTCGAGAGGGGTTATTCAGTTGTTAATGTTCAATGCAAGGATCGAATGAAACTTCTGTTCGATGTTGTTTGCACCTTGACAGACATGGAATATGTTGTGTTTCATGCTACAATCAAGACGGCGGTGGACAGAGCATATTTGGTAGGTATTTTTAATTCTCTTATTTCAATTCCGTGGATAAAATCGGTGTACTTGAATCTGTGTTTGTTTGTTTATTGACTTGAATGGATTATCTTGTATCAGGAATTTTACATTAAACACACGGATGGAACCCCAATTAATTCAGAGCCCGAAAGGCAGCGGGTGGTTCAATGCTTACAAGCTGCAGTTGAGAGAAGAGCATCTGTGGTAAATTTTTATTCCAAATTCCCATTGCTTCTTCCTTTATGCAAATTGTTGGCGTATCTTGCATAGTTTAATGGGAAATATATATTTTCCATCAACAGGGTGCAAGGCTAGAATTATCCATGGAAGATAGGCAGGGCCTTTTAGCAGATGTGACAAGAACCTTTAGAGAGAATGGCCTTAATGTGACAAGGGCCGAGATATCAACCTCAACAGACGTGGCTCAAAATGTATTTTATGTAACCGATGCGATAGGTAGTCCAGCAGATCCTAAGATAATAGAAGCTGTTAGACAAAAAATCGGAATGAATTATTTGAAAGTGAAGGAATTGCCACAATTAATATACCATAAAGAGGCAGAAAAGGAAGAGCAAGGTGTAGGTGCTGCAGGGACAATGTTATTATCACTTGGAAGCCTAGTAAGAAAGAATCTGTACAATTTGGGATTGATCAGGTCACATTCTTAAAGTGAGAAACATTTAAGGAAATTTGTTGATCGGCGGCATATTCTTTGCTTCAGATTGGGGCTTGTGCTTTGTACATATGGCAAAAGGTGGAATTTGGTGGTGGTGGTAGTAGTAGGTTGGGTGTAGTTGGGTATGGTTGGTTGAATAGATAGACGCAAATTGTAAGGATGATTGCTCCACCATATTATAATATTTGGTGTGAAAGAAAGATCTAAAATTGATGGACAGAAGAAAAGTTGGTGCTGATGGAGAAGGGTTGTGATAAATATATAAGTTTGTTGGTGGTGGAGAAGAGAAGAAAAATTAGGTATATTTGAAAGCATTGCCTTGATATAGAGCTCGCTCCTGTACATAACTACCACTTAATATTATTAGTTTATATGGTTGACTCCATTTATTCTTTTATATGATTCTTGCTTAAAACCTGTTTCTAGAATAGGATAATGTTTTATAAGGAGGATGAATCGTGCATGCCGACAGAAAATCCTAATAAAATAATATGAAACAATTGATTAATTACATGTTGGAAATATATATATGAATATATTGATGGGTCCTCACGATGCAAGTTGAAGTTGAAGGGCATGCACCGACCACCGTCCTAAACCTAATTACTAATTATTATTTGATTTTGTGGTCTAAAACAAGCAAAAACCAATACTACATTCTTTGAATATTACTGTTGAGCCTGCACTAGGAGAGAGATACAAGGGGTCTAGAATAGCACCAATTAATGTCATTTAGTCGTGATTCGAGAATCCATTAAATTTAACAAAAATTAAATGTGCTGTAATAACTTTGCTACGAACCAAAATAGTGGATTCCTTTTTCTTTTTTTTTTCCCTCTAATTACAAAGTAAATATATTTAGGTTTTTTTCGGTGATGCTCAAATTGTGGGGAATCAGATCAATCGGTGAAAATCATACATAATGTTTCACTTACACAGCATTAAAGCGCCAATGACAAATATCCATGCAGAAAAGTGAATCTTTACCCCACTGAAATTCGTTCAGAATAATACTAAGATCTTATGGGCCTGAAACAATAATAGCAAAGAAATTTGAATCCACATCACGGAGTAATATGAAATTACATTTTTCATTTTTTTTTGTCATTTTTATTATTTTTATTAAAATTAAAAAATAAAAAAATAATTTTAAATTTAATATTAAATTACATGATTAAAATTAAATTAATTTATTTTTAATTTTATTAAAAAAATAAATTATAAAAAATAAATTAAATTATATTAAAAATTTAAATATAACATATAAATATAATTTAAATTATGATCAAAAAATTACAAGTGATTAAAGATTTAGAGTTTCTTTCCATTGTTGTTGCTTAGAATCTTCTAATGCTTCCAATATGAACGTCTTGTCTTATCTTTTTCCCTGTTTTTGGTCAAACCCAACTTGTTCTTCCAGCCAGTTAAATTTAAAGAAAGAAGAATCTTGGAATGATTAAGGAGATAATTTTTTGAAAGAAAATCAAAAATTATTTCATTTTTCCGGATTCATAGCCAATTATTGAATGGATTATAAATAAATATATGTTCCCCGATTGATCCATTACCAATCTAATATTTTTTTAAGAGTTTTAGTAGATTAGGATTTAAAACCATTAAACATAATCTGAAACAAACAAGCATTAGCATATATTTAAATATATGAAATTAGAGTAATTATTGGGAAATATCTATTTATTTTATAGAAAAGTAGTCAAAGATAGAAATATAAAAAGCAGACCAAAGAGAGACAAAGATTAGACGGCTAGTTGTCTTTTATATGTCCAAGGAAAACAACACACCTCCCGACATTTAATCCGTCTTTTAAGCTTTGGATTCATCTCCTCGCATTTTGTTTTTATCTTTTTCTTATTCTTCAAATAATTATACATCAATTCTAAATACACAAATTTAGAGAAAAATATGAATCGATTAATCAGTTCATTAATAATTTTTTTAAATCAATTCAGTATCATTGATTAGCCGTTATATTGATTTCGGTTTTTAATTCGATTTTTCGGATCGATTTATCGATTAATCACTAAAAAATTTTAATATATAAATTTATTAAATTATACATTTTATAATATTATTTTTAATAGTTAAAAATACTTTAAAAATAAAAAAATACTAATTAAATACAATATTTATTAAAATAATTAAAATAAAAATAAAATTTCATAATTAATTATAAAAATTAAAAATATTTAATATAAAACTAACAACAAAATACTAATTATGCACATAATTTTAATATTTATTTACTAAAAATATATATTTTACAAAATTATATATCATAATATTTATAAATTACATAAAAATTAAAAAATATAAGTATAAAATTTAAAATATAATTCATAAAATATATAAATATTTAGTTTCGGTTTTGAATCAGTTAACTTAAAGTAAAAATTATAAACTTAAAATTTTGGTTTGATTAACCTAAAAATCGGTTCAGTTTCGGATCGATTTTTCGGTTAATCGAATTTTCGATTAACCATGCTCATCCCTACACAAAATTTTATGTTTTTTTATAAATTATACTTTCTCATTTATTTATTTATTTATTATTTTTATAAAAATTAAAAATATTAATTAGATTTAAAGTTAATAATTTTTATTTACTTTTATGTGTCATTTTTTAGTAAAATTTAAAATTTATTTATTTGTTTATTTTTTCAATTTATTTTTTTCAATAATGTTAAAATCAATTAAATTTTATAATTTAATTTTAATCGTATAATTTAATACTAAATTTAAATTTAGTTATTATTTTTTAATTATAATAAAAATAATAGATAAAAAAATAGATAAAATATTATATTACATAATTTTATATTTTTACTAAATTATCAAATTCAATTATTTTTAAATAAATTAATTTTATTAAAAAATAATTTATATTAAAAATGTAAAAATGAAATATAAATAAATATCGAATTTTATTAAAAAAATTACATATAATGAAATTTAGAGAATAATCTTTTCAAAGTTTATTACAAATCTTAGAGGTGGCAAATGGGCGGGTTGGATGGGTTTGGGTTGGGTCATTAATGGATGGGTCATTAATGAGTTGGGTCATTAATGGGTCAAAAAATATGGGTCATTAATGGATTGGATCATTAATGGGTTGGATTGATTTGGGTCGACCCATGGATTTGAATTAATTTTAAATGTTTATTTTTAAAAACATATTCAATCGTAAACGTATTGAAAGTTTTTATTTAATATTTCGTCATGTTAAATTAAATGATTAGAATATACTATATTGCATAACAGTTGGTCATTAGAAAGAGTAATATTTTTATTGTTATTATGTATATATATAATGGGATCTTTAAATTATTTATTTGAAATACGATTATTTTTTGTATCAATTTTTTCTTTTTTTTTTCATTCTTAATATTAAAGTAAATTATTTAAAATATATTTTTCGTATTATTGACTCGCTACCTTTTTCGTATTTTTGATTTTTGGAAGCCTATTTGACCTCAAATTCACTTCAAATTTCAACCCTATGCTCACCTTGACTATTCCTTTCAAATGGTCCAATAAAATATTTTTGACTTTCGGGTGTCATTTTGGACCCGAAAAATACTATTTACTGTCGGAAAGTATTATTTAGGGCTGGTCCGGTATTAATGTCATTAAATTATTTATTTGAAATACGATTATTTTTTGTATCAATTTTTTCTTTTTCTTTTTTTTTTGTCCATTCTTAATATTAAAGTAAATTATTTAAAATATATTTTTTATATTATTAACTCGCTACCTTTTTCGTATTTTTGACTTTTGGAAGCCTATTTGACTTCAAATCCACTTCAAATTTCAAACATATGCTCACATTGACTACTCCTTTCAAATGGTCCAATAAAATATTTTTGACTTTCGGGTGTCATTTCGGGCTCGAAAAATACTATTCTCTGTCGGAAAGTACTATTTAGGG
The DNA here is from genome assembly GCA_037975025.1 of Excoecaria agallocha. Taxonomy (NCBI): domain Eukaryota; kingdom Viridiplantae; phylum Streptophyta; class Magnoliopsida; order Malpighiales; family Euphorbiaceae; genus Excoecaria; species Excoecaria agallocha. Next base: position 764,360 of record CM075811.1, read on the forward strand.
CTGGTCCGGTGTTGATGTCATTAAATTATTTATTTAAAATACGATTATTTTTTGTATCAATTTTTTTCTTTTTTTTGTCCATTTTTAATATTAAAGTAAATTATTTAAAATATATTTTTCGTATTATTGACTCGCTATATTTTTCGTATTTTTGACTTTTGGAAGCCTATTTGACCTCAAATTCACTTTAAATTTCAACCCTATGCTCACCTTGACTATTCATTTCAAATGGTCCAATAAAATTTTTTTGATTTTCGGGTGTCATTTCGGGCCCGAAAAATACTATTCACTGTCGGAAAGTACTATTTAGGGCTGGTCCGGTATTAATGTCATTACATATCCAATGGATCAAGATCTTTGAATCTTGAAAACACCTATTGGATTAATACTCAATGACTCAATGGGTTGGAAAGTGAGATGGATCAATTTTAGGTTGACCCAATGGGTATTGGGTTGGGTTGAGTTGGGTTGAAAAATAAAATGGGTTAATTTTGGGTTGACCCAATGGGTATTTATATGGATTGGGTTGGATTTGGGTCAATTTTTTGAGGTAAATTTGGATCGATCCATGGGTTTGGGTCAATTTTGCCAGGTCTAACAAATCTTCATAAAAATTAAGTAGGATTAAATTACCTTTTTATATTAATGAACTGAATTATAAATAAATCAAATGAATATTAACAGACGATCAAAATTGGCAGTTGTAGAACTTAAGAGTTCGTTTAATTTAGTTTGCAGAAGAAAGTGCAAAGAATGGTTTCCAGCTTTGTTTGGAAGTAAATGCGGGCATGTTTTTAAGGTTAAGCTTTTTCAGATGGAACAAGGTTGTGGCCTAAGACAGCAGTTGACTTCCAGTACCGTTAACCCCGCCGGTTAGAACGGGTAATCTGAGCTGGCAGTCACTATGTAAGAAGACAAAGTCACGCTGTCACCCTGCACAAACTCACGTGATCTCTGTAATTAGTAGCCTTATTTATAATTTTTTTTTAAACATATATAATATTAATATATCAGTTCTTCTTTTAATACACTTGTTTTCTTTGCTTTTTTCTCCGTGGGGACTCAGTGGAAAACTGAATTCGCAAGGGAACGTGGTGGACAGCCTTCTCCTTTTATTTCTTTTTATTTTACAAAATCTCAGATTAAAACTTAAATTTAAATTTACTGGTATGGTTATTATCTAAATAAATTTTACTTTTAATAATTTAATATTCAAATAAAATTGCATTAAGAGTATGCAATTTTATATTTATTTGGCTTATCATTATAATCTGTTTATTCCAAATTAACTGTTTCAGAATCTAACCATTTGCAGAATGATGCCATCCATCTCATTCTTAATCCCTAAACTTAAGGAATAAGCATTAGACATTAGCTTCAATCTTTACACTAAAAAATAAACAAAGTAAAGGCAATCAATTATATATGCACAATTCAGATATTTAATGAGAAAGATGAATCAAAGCTTTTTATGATTCCAGTGGCTAGGATGTCTAATTCCTTTGCCCATTTTAAGCTTCTGGGGGCAACGAATATTTGCCAAAGCCACGTTTCTAGAATCTGTTCCATTTTGATTTTATTTTATTTTTCTTATAAGTCAGCTCTCTCTTTCAGTACAATGATGTTAAAAATATATTTTTAATTAGAAAATTATCTTTAGTTCAAACAATTAAAAATTTATCTATTTTTTTGTTGGACCAGTATTTGAATTTCATTTTTCTCGACCAAAATATATTATTAAAAATATTTATAATTAATTATGGCTCCAATGTTTTAATATTCAAGAAACATTTGTTAATCATGAAAAGGTTGGATGGAAAGAAAATAAAATCATTCTAATTTTTTCGATATTTGCAAGAATTTGTTAAAAAAATAGATTTTACAAAAAAAAATTAATTACCTATATCTTGAAAAATTAAGATATGCATATCTTGATATATATCAAAATACGAATATATGCATTTTGTCAGGAAAAAAAAATAACTAAAAAATTAAAGAAAATATACTTTTAATTCATCATAAAAAATTTAACAAATAATTGAAAAAAAATTTCAGAATACTTTTTAGCTTTATCTTAACTATTTTATATCTTGATACGGAAAGTATTTTAGTCTTATCTTAAAATTTTTTATTTAAATCGATTTAACAAATGTTAGCTTAATATATAGGGTAAATAAAAGTAAGGTTAAAATAGAAATTATAATATAATCCTAGGGATGATGTATGCTTCCACAAATTGCACCTTATTGCAGCTAACCATACTTCTCTTCAATACTTGAGATTAAAATCCAATATTGTCCTTTTATCTTTACTTGTTTTTCTTTATTAGAAAATATCAAGTTGCGGGAGAATTAAGATATTATTTAATTTTGGTGTTTGACTATCCTTTGTAATTAAGCTTAATTGTCATATATGTTGTCTTAATTTCCATCAATTAGAACAGCGACAATGATGAAGCCAAACCACCCAATTGTCTTATCAGTCACCCCTTAAAAACGAATGCACACTTATTAATTAATTAGGTGCCTACCCATACAAATGAGCTTTATTTGATAATAATTAATTAGTAATTTTATTATTTGGCAGCATTAAGTTTGATGAAGAATCCAACAAAAAGCAAGCAAGTTCCTGGTAACTACTAGTAGGGTTGTTTGTTTTTAGGGTTAGGAGTTTTCTTTTGCATGCAAAAAAGAATCACTTTTAATTAAATTATATTCCTGTTTTTGGAGTTTCTTTTTCTAGTTTCACACACCTTTCACTCTTTCAATTAATTCTTAGATAAATATGCAATTTGCATTGTAAAGAAAAGGTATCCAATCTAATCCACCTATTTAGTTAATCAATTATGTTTTTAATTTCGTCCTCCAATTATTATTTCATTTCTTTTTCTGGTAAAGGAGATTCCGGCTAGCCGACCTTTGGCTAAATATACTGATTTGATGATAAAACGAATTACTATTATTAAGAGTCGTCATTATCATGAAGGAATATATTATATTTACATAGATTGATTGATGGACTTACCCTCTCTCTCCCTCTCCCTCTCCGCAAGGACAAGTTGATAAGTTGGTATCTCTTGTCACTACAAGAAAATATTGAAATAGCAACGGAATTTATTTCGTTGCTAATTTAGCAATGGAAACACAATTCCCTTGCTATTTAGCAACGGACTAAAATTGGTTGAACTTTATAAAATTAGCAACGGAAAAATATTTGGTTAACTTCCGTTGCTAAAAGTGGAGGAAATTTCTGGCGCCATTATTTTGCAACAAAAATTAGCAACGAAATTTGCATTCCGTTGCTAATTAAGGCGGCAACAAATGGCGGATAAAATTTGGGACGAAAAATAGCAACGGAATTTATTTACCGTTGCTATTTTAGCAACCGAAATATAATTCCGTTGCTAAATAGCAACGGAATAATATTTCGGTTGCTAAAATAGCAACGGTAAATAAATTTCGTTGCTAAATTTCACTTTGAATGAAAAATAGCAACCGAATTAAATTCGGTTGCTATTTAGCAACGGAATAATGATTCCGTTGCTAAATTAGCAACGGAAAAATAATTCCGTTGCTAAATTTCACTTTGAATGAAAAATAGCAACCGAATTTAATTCGGTTGCAAAAATAGCAACGGAATAACGATTTCGTTGCTAAATTAGGGGCATTTAAGTACTTTTACTTTTGTTAGAACTATAAATTAGAAAAATCCTAGATGAAACTCATACGCATTTCAACTTTGACATGGCTGCTTATGGGTTTATCCCTAACCAAGACTCTTCTATTGTTTGGAGAATTTATTTCATCCTTGTGTTTATTGTAACAAGAGTTATTGAAAATTTTGTTACCTTTTGCTTCTCAGGAGTCAAATATGGTGTTCTGGGTGTTTGGTTATGGTTCATTGGTATGGAACCCAGGCTTTGAATACGATGAGAAGGTGATTGGATTTATCAAGGATTACAAGCGTGTATTTGATCTCGGTATGTTTTTTTATTAGCATTGTTTATAGATGCTATTCATTGATTCGTTTTTATTAATTTACGAACGTCTTTAGTATTCATCGTCTCTAATTCACATCTTTCGCACAACAGCATGTATTGATCACAGAGGTACACCTGAGCGTCCCGCAAGAACTTGCACACTGGAAAGTGTTGAAGGCGCAATTTGTGTAAGTGGATCTTATTGATGGATCTATTGTTTGGTGATAGTTTTATTTCTTCAACGGACTCATTTCTTAGACGCGTTTCTATTTTTTTTTCCGATTCTTGTTTTTCCTCCTTTTTTATAGTGGGGTGCTGCTTATTGTGTTCGTGGAGGACCTGAAAGAGAAAGACTGGCCATGGAGGTATATGCTTTTGTTCCTGCCTCATCTTATATTTTTGTGAGATAATTGATAGTATTCCGGTTGAGGGAAAAATACAGTTATAGTAATTTGCTAATTGAACAAGTAATTAGAAATTTCATGATTTCATTTGTTTGTACTTTGTTGTAGTAATTTGCTTCATATAAAACAGGAAACTGCCAATATGTGAAACTAAATGGATCCTCTACACTTGAATGCAGACTGACAGTTTCTTTTATTTGTTTTTCTTTAGTATTTGGAGCGGAGAGAATGTGAATATGATACAAAGACCCTTGTGGACTTTTACAAGGTGAGTCAACGGTTTGTCTTTAAGTTGTGTGCATGCGATTGTCAATTTGGATGTGCACGCTTGTCTCATTTGTATGGTATTTTCTTACTTCTAATCTTTAATTTTCATTAATCTAGGAAGGGGATAGTGTGCAGCCTGCTTTAACAGGAGTCATTGTGTAAGTTTTATGCATAGTGTTTTCTAGTTAAATCCATTATTTGATGACAAGCTCAATAGATAAAGAGAGGGCAGGAAATCTGGTCATATCTGGGCATGAATTCTTATGAGAATATGTACTTGTGCAGTTTCACTTCCACTCCAGATAGGATATCAAACAAGTATTACTTGGGGCCTGCTCCCTTGGAGGAAATGGCTAGGTATATTAGATAACCTGTTATAATTTTTCCATGTCTCTTCTGCAGATATAGTTGGTTCTTAAAAACGCGGTTCACACTAATATTTTACAATGTTAGATGAATCCTTTTCCCCTTCATAGTGCTGAAGCCTAAGATATTAATTAATACTGAACAGACTAAGGTATAGATGAATTATATAGAAAACCTAGGTTAGTATCTAAATCTTACTGCTATAAGGTGTTCCTGGATGGTTTTTAACTTAGGTTGCTACTGCATAATACCATGATACACATGGTTTTTTGTTGCTTTTCACTTTCTAGATAACTAACTCAATGCAAATTTCATAGCAAACTTCATAATCTTTTGGCTTATAACATTATACTTCCATTGTTAGTGAGCATGTATAAAATGTTGAATATCAAAGCTTGTGATGATCCAAAACTCTGATATAATCGAACTCACATGTAGCTGAGGACTTTGGTTGCAGATGGTGAGTTTAATTTTTGATTGAATTGTGATTTTCTTATTAATTATATTTGATTGAAATGTCAATTTATTAGAAGGTATACATGGGATCATATAAAATATATGAGTGCAAGTTGTTTAGGTAACTTGTTTAATATTTGGGGAACATGTCTTTTAAAAGGTACAAAAGAAGGATAAGTATCATTGCCTTCAAGCTATTACGGATAAGGTCAGTCGTCTTCATTCACAGCCTTGCTATACTCGGCTATAATTATTTATTTAATCTCAAAAAAAATAGAACAATGAAATTAAAAACGCAATCTTTTACACAACTGAACTACTAAGAAATTGTGAATCGCCAAAGTATAAAGCAAAACCCTTTACAGATTACCAATTCAACAATCTAGAGTTAGTCTTATTTGACATAATTAATGTTAAGATTATTGAATTAGATTAGAATGAGAGGCTGCTAAGAAATGAAGGAAATTTCAAGGTATTGAGTGAAAGTGAGCATGTGATGATTTGTGGCCATCTTTATGCATAATTATTAATTGGTCAATGTCATAGTTCTCAATTGGCTTTACAACTCTTCGCGATCCACAACTAAACCCATACTTTTACCTATATAATTAATACCATAACTTTATTAGCCCCACATTAAATGGAAAGTCAAACATTTCTTTATTTTTATAATATATGGTGTATTTCAATTGTTCTTTATGAGAAGATCAATAGGATATTAAGATTATTTAAATGTTTTTATCAGAAAGAAAAATAAAAAATTTGATTTAGGGTCTTGTGATGAATTATATTCAGTATTCATTGGGTGACAATTAGAAACACCTAAAAATACTTATTGTTCGACTGGATGAAAAAAATAAATGATAAATAATTTTCATCCGAATTGAATCATAAATAAAATCCAGTTGTAAATATTTTTATTTATAAATCGAATCAATAATTAATTGATATTTCCATAGTCAAATTTTCACAAAATAATGCATTATTGACTAGTTCAGGAATGGACACCAAGATATGGTATAGAGTAGAAAATTGAAATTAATTAATTAAACTGATATAGTTTATTTTTCTCCTCAGGCATATGGAATGACTGAACACAGCTGCATAACACTCACCCATGGGGATCCTAATAAAGGCCATGGAATTGCAAAGAAAAATTCGGCAGGATTTATCATTCCAAATTTAGAAATAAAGTTCGTAGATCCCGACACCAATCGATCTTTACCTAAAATTATATCTTTTTACGTGCGATTATTATTAAGTATGGTTTATAAATAAATGCAGGAGAATATAATATAAATTAAGTAAAATTCTGAATAAACAAAGTGATTTTATTACAGGATACTATAACAATGAAGAGGAAACAGCAAAAACAATTGACAAGGATGGATGGCTGCACACAGGTGATATTGGATACATAGATGATGATGGAGATATATTCATTGTGGATAGAATCAAAAAACTTATCAAGTACAAAGGTTTTCAAGTAAGTTATCATCAAAAAATATAAATAAATTGTTATCTTTAGTTTATTATTATTATTATTTTAATAAAATTTTTCAAATCTGCATAAAACAATTCAGAACTGATAACTTATGGCACTCACTCAAATTATTTGTGGACTCCAACGTGGGATCCATCTTCATACTCTGCACGATTTTTGTCCTGTGTTGGGAATTTTGTACTTTAACCTCACATCTTTCGTTATGTATTCGACAACTCATGGCGTGTCTTCTTTTAATTTCCTGTCCTAAATGTAGCAACAATTCATGCCTATCTATATAGATTTTATTCTATAGTTTTATAATTTTTATAAAGAAATTTTTTTGCTTGAATTATAAATTCGCAATTCAAGTGATTTTTTTCTTTTTCTTTTTTGTGGATAGTAGCCTTTAAAAACCGAATAATCTAGGGGTATAAGCTAGTTCAAATGAAAGTTTTCTTTTTCACCGAGAATAAAACTATATCAAATATTTCATAAGATGTCCTGAAGGCATTAGTTGTAGCGTTCTGTGCACCCATTCTGCCCTTTGCAAAGTAAGAAACCAATACGATGATAAAGTATAATATGCTTGTGCATTAACTTAAAAATTTCAATTTTACAACCAGGTTCAGTACGTCACAGAAACCTGACTGCAAAATACTATGCTGGATCTCATCAGTTCAGCAGCAGACGTTTTTGGCTTGTTTGAATTTTCAATGTAATGCGGGAGAAGTTTTGCCAAATTAAAGGCGGCTTGTTTGAATTTTCATTTGTCTGCAAGTGGTGCACCTGATTGTGAGTTTAATTTATTTGGGACTTTGTTAAAACCATAGAATTTTGGAGAAATTAGAATCAAATTATTATCTAGTACTTTAGGACATGTTAGTTATAACCCAGAACCTTACTTGGATCATAGCTAAACATTTTTGGAATATTATATATATCTATCTCATTTAGAATTTGTATTATTTGATTATGATGATGCAGTGGTGTAGATCTTGCATGCTTCAGCTATTATTTTTGGTTTTAGTTATGTGGGTTTCATATGGGTTGTCAGTTTTATTTCTTATTTCTTTGGTAGTTGTGCTTCTCTTTTTTTGTTCGGATGTCTTTCTGCTTTGCTCACCCTGATGCTAGTGTTCTGGGTTGATCTGTATCTCTTTCCTGTTTTCTCCTTTTTAAATGACATGTTGGCTTGTAATATATATATATAATTTAGTGACGGAATAACGACGAAAATTCCGTCGCAAATTTTTTTATAATTTTGGCTAAATTTAGCAACCGAAACTTCAATCGGTTGCTAAATATAGCAACGGAAATTCTAATTCCGTTGGTAAAAATAGCAACGGATAATACATTCCGTTGCTAAAAATACCAACCGCGAAATTTGCAACCGAATGTTCCGTTGCTATTTTCCGTTGCTAATTTTTATTAGTAACGGAAATTCTACAAATTCGGTTGCTATTTACTGATTTTCTTGTAGTGTGTTAAGCTTTCTTATTCTACTGCAAACTAATTAATTATTCGAAATTTTTATAAATTAAGTTATAATCCGTACAGAGAATAAAGTTCAATCTTGTCCTTTTTGCTTATATATCCATTTAATTTCACCATTAGTTCCGCATTATACCTTTTCAATTAGTTGGCGAGGATGTTCAGATTCTATTCTCCATCGAGCTGTTATGCATCCACAAAATTTAAGTGTATGATCAGGATTTTGCTCCAATTTCTGGTTCTGAAATTAACTACTGCTTACCATAATTAACCATGTTAAATTTTAATTTGATCCAATTAAATGTCAATTTATAACGTCAAGAAATTCATTAATTTCTATAGTATTTCACTAATTTTCCCTAAAAAGGACAATTCAATATTTATTATATTGGTGATGGGCACTATTATTTGCAAATAGAGAGAACACGAGATATATATAAATTTAAAATTTTAAATTAAAAAAATAAAATATCCAAGTATATGCCAAACATTTAGATTGAAAAAGTGGAATAATTCTGTGGTTAACTTTGTTTGCTGGCATTTGCATGGAAACCATTGTTCCCTTGATAAAAGAATATATTTCAAGTGGTGTGCATGACTATATATATTCTTCTAAAATTAATCGTTTGACTCCTTTCTTTTAGTACTGTGAAGATAACAATTATAATATATTTTTATACATATATAGTTTACTTTGGAGTATTTAAATTGCGAAAAAAGATTAGGTAAGTATTAAATTTGAAACTTCAAAAGGTTAGACTTTGTGGAGCAGTTAAACACAGAGTTTAAAGTCAAATGCATTATTTAATTCACTAACAACACAACAACCTTAGAAGGATAGACATGGCCGGTTTTTACTTATCACCCTCATTTGTTCATGGCTACCAATACCATGCCAAATGAAGTTAGAATTTGACAAAAACAATAAGACAATTAGAGAGAAACAACGTTAACATTTTTTTTTTTGGTTCTAACCAAACTATTGATCTTTTGTTTTTGTTAATCTTAAACTATAATTTCATTGGTTTCAGTTATACTTAATTGTTTTAAATTTTACAAGATAATTGAGTAGTTTGCTTTTTATGTTTGAGTTATGGAATCTTGGGTAAGATCGATGTAGAAGTAGTGTTTGTTTTGGATGTAATTGGAATCTTATGAATGCTTGAAATTTGTCGTTAGAGTTAGGTTTGAGTTTTCGGTGGTGATGTAAGAAAATGTTTGTTTTATAGAGAGTTATAATGGAAAAAGGAGATTCTTGGACTCATTAAGAGAAATTCTTTAGAATTATGCAATAAACTTTGGCTCTCCTTTCTTGTCATTTGGCACATCTTTATATTCTCTATTCCCTTCTTCATAATCAACCAATTTCTTCATCACTCTAGCATTTCAATTTCGCTCATTATAAGAATTATATATATGCTTTTTTATAATAGTTTATGAATTATATATATACTCCCTCATTTTTTATGTTTGACGTTTAAGTTAGTTTTCTAAAATTAATAATCTATTAAATAATAAATACATTGTATAAATGACTAATTTATCCTTATTAATTTCTCCCTAAAACTCTATTTTTCACACTAACATTCTCTTTTCTTAATTATACGGCTTAATTAAATAAGGATAAATATGAGACAAACTAACAAAAAATGTTTCAAAAATGTAAAAAGTCATTCATAAAATAATTTTTTAATAACTCCTAAACATCAAATATATAAAAACGGAGGGAGTACTATTTAACCATTAATGAGTATGGCCGTTATAAGTGTCACATAATAGTTCATCCGTTCCGTTTTAAAAAGTAGTTTTTCATTTTTTACGGAAATTTGTGAAGAACTAATTTGGTTGGCATGTGGGCGAGTTAAGTTGATCCCGATGAATTAAGGTGTGCTTGGATTTGTGTATATAAACATTTTACCAAGAGTTGATATTGAAACACTATTACTTTACCATTAAACTATAAAAGATTCTGTATCGTTTCATTTCGATTAAAACAAATCAGATCACGGGTCGGATCCATCTATTGAACTGCGGACCCAAATCACAAGTCAAAATTTCAAACTCAGGACTCTATTTTTCCACATAAAGGGCCTAAGGCAATAAGAAAACTTCGAAATTGGACCGCTTTCCAAAAAGTTTCTAAAAGCAAAGCCCACACTTTAAATAAATATATTGGGTTTTAGGCCTATAAAGCTCATTTCGATTTCACAATCGAATTCATTACATCCACACAATTAGGGTTGAGCAAATAATCGATTCGGTTCGATTTTAGACCGAATCAATTGAATCGCAAATCGAACTTTAGAAAATATAATAATCTAATCGAAATTGAACTTTATAAAACCGAGAATCGAACAAATCGAAATAATTTCGATCGATTCGGTTCGGTTCAATCGGTTCTAGAACAATATAGGCTTATTTTTTTATTAGGCTTTTAACCTATATGAGTCCATAAATTAAATTAATTTATATTCAACAAAATAAATTCATTTAAAATAACTAAAATTAAAATAATATATATAAATTTATTATATTATGTCTATAATAAATACTAATCAAAATATTTTATTGAATTTATTAATAATTAATTAGTTGAGAATTAATTTGTAAGAAATATTATAATAAAAAGATTTAAATAACTATTGTAAATATATTCTTTTTTTTGTGTTCAATATTATTCAATTTTATTGAAAATCAAATATTCATAAATTCAAATAATATGCTAATTTGATTGTTCAAATTACTTTGTATATCATTGTTTGTTTAGCTCGAATGTTAGCAGCAAATTAGTTTTGATTAGTTGTTAATAAGTAATAGTTTAATGATTAAAGATTATTACGCTACTCCATTTCATATTTTTATTCTATTTTTCTGTTTTAATTTGTTCCAAAAAATATTTCATTTTGTTTTTACATTACAGTTGACTTGTAAATTTTATTATATCTTATTTAATTTCATACTAATAATTGTAATTTTCATTTTTCACATTAAATTATTAATCATAATATGTATTGTTTCAATAATAAAATTAATATCCTAATTAATTAGTTAGTTTTAATTACACGTGTTGATTATTAATTATAATGTAATGGCTTCCGCACCGGATCAACCGTGAACAGTACTTTCCTATGATGAATAGTGCTTTCCGGGCTTCAAAGGACACCCGAAAGCCAAAAATATTTTATTGGATCATCGAAAAATATTGGTCATGGGGAGTCCGGGGTTGAAATTGAAAGTGAAATTGAGGTCAAATGGACCTCCAAAAGTCAAAATTACGAAAAAGGTAGTTAGTCAATTTTCATGATAGGGAAGGAGACTTAATTTTGCATAAATTATTAAAAATAGTAAAAAAACTCCAAAAATTGTCAGATTTTGCATGCCTACATGAATTTTTGTGTAAAATATTTTAGTAATGAGAATGAAATTTTTCGATGACACCGGCAATTGACGAATCGGACCGATAAGTTTGAATCAAATCGATAACGGACTCCGATTGAGTCGAAAATTTGTGTGTTAGCTATTTTTTATGTGATAAAATTGATGGAATCAAAATTGAAATAATTTGGAGTGAGGAAGTGGTAGCATTTTAATTGGGCCTTTGAAAAATGGTTATTTGGCCTTAAGTAATTAGATTAGGCCCATTAAGTTTTGGCCCAACCTAAGGCCCAATTGGAGGGGTATATAAGCTGGAAAATCTGTGATTTTTCAGCAGCTTCCAGCCACTTTCAGCTCCTTCATCCAGCCGACACCATCATCCTCTCCTTTTCTCAAATTTCTTCATCTTTTCCTTCATTCTCTCACCTAAATCAAGCATCTAAATTGTAATTCTGCCTCTCTTGATGAGTTTTGCAGCCTCCACCATTTGATTACAGCAAAGGATTTTCAAAACTCAAGTTTTGGTATTAAAAGGGTAAGTTGCTTCCTTAAAGAAATAAATTGATTTCTAAGTGTTTTTAGATAGTTTTTAGTGTGTGAAAGTCATTTTTGATGTCAATTTGAGCAAATGAGATAAAAAAACTTAGGGTTCCTATTGGTGGAAATTTCGGGTTCCTTAGGTTCTCCAAGGAAAGAACAAATTCTTAAAGTAAAAGGAAAAGAAAAAGGAAGTTTAGGCAAGCTAAGCAAGGAAAATAAGGTAAGTGACTACAAAATCTTTTGATTTTCCTTTTATTGTGAATTAATTCAATTTATGTAACTAGGTTAAAAATTGTTAAAGATATTAATTGATGAAATTTGTTTAGGATAAATGAAATTGGACATTAATGGAGATGAAATGAAAGCTTAATTGGAAGAAAGAAGATTTTTAGGAAGAATTTCTTTAAGTGGCCGAATTGCTCTCTTAAGAAAGATAAAAGAATTTTGCGTGAAAATAATTTATATTAGCCAAAATTAATTATAGTATCTATGAATTTTTATTGAATTATTGGAATTTATTTTGGAATTTTAAAGATTATGTAACAATTATGCTTATAGTAAAAATTGTGAAATAATTGATTATTTTAGTGAAAAATGATAGTAAATAATAAATAATGCATAAATAAATTTATTGGGATTTATTGAAATTATTGGAATTTTATTGAAATTCTAATGTTAATATGTGTATTCAAAATAATTGAATTATTAGTGAAAAATTGCACAAAAATGTTGAACAAAGTGAATTTATATGAATTTAATGAATTTTTTGGAATAATTATTAAGCTATAAAAGTAATAAAAATAATGAATTATTGATAAATAATTCGTAAAATGAGTGAAAATGGTGAAAATTATAAAATAATGTGTATAAGAATTTTTGTGAAATTTATATGTTTTACTATAATATTTTTGGAACAAAATATTGATTATGTTTAATTAAAAATATTGAATTATTAAGAAATAATTCAATAAATAAGTAAAAGTTAGTAAATTAATGAAAATTTACTTACATTAGTATAAGGAAAATGAAATAAAAAAAGAAAAAAAGTTAAAGGATGAATTTTCGAAAAATAAAAAGTACAGTGAATAAATAACCGTATTGAATTATTACCAAATAATTCATAATTTGAAAAAATGATGAATTATTATAAATAATTCACAATCCGTATTAAAAGTAATTTGAATTCCAAACCACCCCAAATTCAGGCCGAAAAAGTAAAAAATTGATTAAGAGTCAAAAAGGAATAAAATGAATGTAAAAGGATAAAATATTGAATTATTGAGAAATAATTCAATAAGTGCAAAGAAAATGTGAATTATAATGATATAAGTCACAAAGTATGTAAAAAGGTACTGAAAGAATATTTAACTAAGTACTGAAAAGGACTCTGAAAAGACAGTGTAAAATAACCGTAGTGAATTATGAAGACATAATTCACTAACGGTGTAAAAGTACAAAAACAAAATTGAATGATAGAATATACCGATTTGAAAAAAAATATAATAATAATTGTGAAAATTTAAAAGTTTGAAAAATTTTTGTGAAAAATGCCTCTGTTGAATTATTGTAGAATAATTTTCAAAAAGTAGTTAAAAAGGAAAAAGGATAAAGTGACTGAAAATAAAAGATCTGAATAGTCGAAGATCTGACAAGATTGATTGATAAATTATATCGATTCAAAGAAAAGAATCTGCAACTGTTTGAAATTTAAAAGTATTTTGAAAGTTCTGTCAAACGATTAAGAAAATGGCTGAATAGTCAAAAGCACTAAAAAGAGTGTGATCAACAAAAATATATTGTTTAAGAAAAAGAATAAATTAAAATGCTCTGAAAGTCTGGAAAGTATTCTGGAATAATTAATTGGCTTTGCACTTAGCAATAGTCAGGTAGTAACATTCTTGTACAGGATATAAATGGCTAGCCATAGGAACATCTTATACCGCGGTGCAAGTCATGACGACTTGCTATGCTATGGACTGGGTCTCTGATCACCATGGCATTCTCTGTCTATATTCTCTGCTCTGTGGGAAATGATTCCTTGGGAGTTTTCGGTTTTCGATTTCTGTTCGGTTCTGCACACCCCTACACGCAATGTTCAACTCTAACAAGCTCGGGTTTCATCTGATTTTAGGACAGCAAACTCCACACTGGGTTTTAACCTCTTTATATATATATATATATATATAGTAAGTGAAATTTTTTTTAAACAAAATTAATGTGAAATTTTTTATCATATTTTCTTGATTTGATCTAATAGATATCCTTGCTTGACGTGTTGTTGCTATTATTGTTATTCTTGTTATTAATTTTTTTGACCTAACCATCTATCAAAATATTGTTAATGTGATATGTTCATATATAAGATGTTCAATTCATTAAAATTTAATTATTAGCAGTATTTAGCACTTCTTTAGGAAATTTTATTTGATTCACAAAATTTCTAAATTAAATATGAATTAAAAATAAATAGTATCGAATATGTATAGTAGTATTGTATGCCAATTAGTTGGAACATTTACTTCCTATCAAGTCAAAAATTTGTTTGTTATTTTTCAAAAAAAATAAAATAAAATAAAAGTCAATTTGTTAAAATTGGAATGCAGAACGCACAACATGCAAATAACTATAGCATTCAATTACATTTTCTTATATGTTACCGTTTATATTATAACATTTAATATTATTCAAAATTTTATTTGACTTAGAATGATGCATATTAATTTTCAAAAAATATCAAATTTATTTTATAATATTTGTAATGGCCTCAACACCGGATTAGCCGTGAACAGTATTTTTCGATAGTGAATAGTATTTTTCAGGCTGAAAAGTAAACCCGAAAGTAAAAAATATTTTATTGAACCATTGGAAAATATTGTTCATAGTGAGTCCAGACTTAAAATTTGAAGTGAAATTGAGGTCAAATGAGCCTCAACAAGTCAAAAATACGAAAAATATAGCGGGTCAATTTTTATTATTAGAATATTGACTTAAATTTGTATAAATAATTAAAAATAGCAAACGAACTCTGAAAATTACCAAAAATTTCAGTAAAGCCTAAAATAATATTTAAATTTTTTTGGCTACAAAAAGTAAATTTTTATGTAACACAGGTATTTTTAAATCGGACCGATTTAATTAAATCGGACCTAAAATAGACTCCGATTGAGCCAAAAATTTGCGTGCAACCTATTTTCGGGGTGATAAAAATTATGAGATTATTTTTGAAGTAATTTGAAATTAAAAAGTAAAAAAAATGAATTAAAATTTGTTATTGGGTAGTTAATAGGCTTTGGTTAATTAAATAGCCCAAAGCCCAAGACCACAATTGAGAGACTATAAAAAGGAAGATTTCTCTCTAATATTCCAGAACTTCCCACGTTTCCAGCAGATTTCTTTGTCTTGGTGGCCGAACTCCATTGTTGCCTCTTTTCTCTCAAAATTCTTCATCTTTTCTTGATTATTTTCTCTTGATCCAAACACCAAAAATAATTTTTAGCCTCTCTAGTTGCTAGATTTAATCTCAAATTAGAGATTGAAAGAAGAAAAGCTAAGGAAAATAAGGACATAAGGCATGGAGGTCAATTTTAGGCAACTGAAATCTTGATTTTTAAATTAATTTCAAGGCACCTATAGATAGATTTAGGTGCCTAGAGTATGTTTTTATGATTATTTTGAGCTAAAATGATGTTTACCTTGGTAAATTTGGAGGTGAAAGTTTCAGCCATGGAAGAAATTTGAAGAAAAAATTATTTTCATGGGTTCAAGGATAGTAAAATAAAGTTTGTGCAAGGATAATGGTAAGTATGAGGTTAGTGACTACTAAATCTTAGTATTTTCTATTTAATTTAATGATTTTCCTTAGGGTTTATTAAGAAAAAAAATTTGTATAATTGATTAATTTTCAAGTTAATTGCATAATAGTAAAATTGGCCCTTAGTTTAGCATGATAGAATATTTAATTGAAAAAAAAAATTGTAAGGTAATTTTATTAAGGTGGCCGAAATTCATTGTGAAGAAAAAAAATATATGTTAAGTAATTAAATGAATTTAGGCCCTAAATTGATAGTAAATGTAAAATAATGCCTTTATAAATTTTTGTGAAATTTATAGAAGTTAAATGAATATTTTGGGATTTTTATTGAATATGTAATTAAGAAAAAAAATAAAATTGAAGAGATATATGTATAATGAAATTACCCTTAAATAATGTAATTGAACTTAATTAAGCTTAAATGTAAGCTTAATTAACTTGAAATAAATTTTAAGGAAAAATTTCTTAATGGTCAAATAGCATTCTTAAAGAAAAAGAATGTGTACATTAAGTATTTTTTTATGAAACTAAGCATTGAATTAAGGTAATACATGAAATATAATGTCCATGAATTTTTATGAAATTTATGAAATTTATTCAAGAATTTTTAAGTTAAGTATAAGGGTATATATATAATGTATAGGATGAATTATGGTAAAATAATTCATAAAATGAGTAAAAATGATAATAATTGAAAAATAATGTTCACATAAATTTTTATAAAATTTATGTGATTTATGAGTATATTTTAAAAATAAATATTAAACATGCTTAAGTGCAAATATTGAATTATTGAAAAATAATTCAATAAACAAGTAAAAGTAATTAAATTAATGTAAAATTTATTTATATGTCGTATAAAGAAAATGGAAAGGATTAAGGATAAATTTTTGAAAAAATAAAAAGTATAATGAATAAATAACCGTACTGAATTATTATCAAATAATTTATAATTCGAAAAAAAATGGTGAATTATTATAAATAATTCACAATCCGTATTAAAAGTAATTCGAATTCCAAACCACCGCAAATTCAGGCCAAAAAAGTAAGAAATTGATTAAAAGTCAAAAAGGAACAAAATGAACGTAAAATCATAAAATGTTGAATTATTGAGAAATAATTCAATAAGTGCCAAGAAAAGGTAAATTATAATGATGTAATTCACAAAGTATGTAAAAAAGGTATTGAAAGAATATTTGACTAAGTAATAAAGAAAAAAATCTGAAAAGATAATGTAGAATAACTGTAGTGAATTATGAAGACATAATTCACTAACGGTATAAAAGTACAAAAAAATTGAATGATAAAATGTACCGGTTTAAAAATAAAAAAAAAAAAAAATAATAATAATAATAATTGTGAAAAATTGAAATTCTGAATAGTTTATGTGAAAAATTCCTATGGTGAATTACTGTCGAATAATTCCCAAAAAGTGGTTAAAAAAGGGGATAAAGTGACTGAAAAGATTGACTAATAAATTATACTGATTTAAAGAAAATAATATGCAACTATTTAAAATTTAAAAATATTTTGAAAGTTCTTTCAAAAGATTAAGAAAATGACTAAATAGTCAAAAGCATTAAAAAGAGTGCGATCGACAAAAATATATTATTTAAGAAAAAGAAAGAAATTAAATGCTCTGAAAGTCTGAAAAGTATTTTGAAAATAATTGATTGATTTTGCCCTTAGCAATAGTCAGGTAGTAATAGTCTTGCACATGATATAAATGGCTAGCCATAAGGACGCCTTATATCGCGGTACAAGTCATGACAACTTGTTATGCTATGGACTGGATCTCTGATCACCATGACATTTTCTGTCTCTGTTCTCTGCTCTGTGAGAAATGGTCCCTTGGGAATCATTTCTCTCTCTGTTGTAGCTCTGTGGGGTTCATGTCCCGCGTATCCTTTCTGAGAGTCCTGTCATATTGCATTAGGGGCATATTGGAAAGAATAAATCAGAATTTGTAAAAGTAGACTAAATGTAAAATTTTTGAATAACAGAACTTACTTGAATGAATTAAAAAGTTCCAGGGTAAAAATGTAAGTTTTTTTCAAAAATCGAAATTAATAAGCAAAGGTAAAAAGATATTATTTTACAAGATAAAATAGTAATTTAATAATTAAATAGCCCAAAAATATGCTTCTGTAAAAGAAAAGTGGTCAGATCATAATTAGAAATTATGGATTAAAATAATAATATGTTATATGAAAAATTCAAACAAAATCTAATCTGAACCTTTGTAAGCCAAAAGTTAACTGAACGTAAAAATAAGTAAATAGACGACAATTCTGTAATTAGAAATGAAAAGTGTCAAGTCACTATAAGTAGGTACAAGAACTTTTTTATAGAAAAAGGAAGGAATTAAAAATATAATTGCAAAGTGTTTCTAATTAAGTACATCACTTTGCATTAAATGTTAAAAGTTTTGATAATTAAAATCTGACAAGTAGTTTAAAAAGTTTGAGTAGAATGAAAGAATAAATAACGAAATTGACATTTTTGCTATTAAAAAAATAATATCAAAATTAATGAATACATAAAGTACTGCATTGAAAATCTATCATTACCGTGGCAATTAATTATGTAAATCGTTTCATCAAAATAAGATTGTATTGAATTAATTAAATAGAAAATTTTACTTGGAAAGTCAAGTCATACGTAAAAGTTAAGTAAAAGTAAAAATAAGAAAATAAAAATGTCAATTTTATCATTGAACGACAAAAAGAGAATATTCTGAATTAAGTTAAAAGTTTAAATTAAAGTAAAAAGTTTACCAAAGTGTTGGTAATGATATGAAAACATGTGAAAATGATTAAAAGCAACTTTTGATGAGACAGCATAATAATTGGCATAAATATGATAATTATACTTAATTTAAAAATTCTAGGATTGGTAGTCACCGCTGAGCATATGTAGGAAAAAGTATTCTATCATGCTAGGAGAAAAAACTAAGATTTACTTCTCGGATTGCTAATACTTATTATTTTCTTGTTATATATCATGCTAGGATTGCTAATACTTACTTTTTCTCCTAGCATGATAGAATACTACGATTTACTTCTCGGATTGCTAATAGTTAATACTTAGCATATCTTAATAAATATATATATATAGAAAGTATTCTATCATGCTAGGAGAAAAAACTAAGATTATTTATTAAGATATATATATATATATATAGAAAGTTAAAAAAAAATAGTATTATTTTGAGTTAATAGATACATAGCGGGGTGTAGAGACACAACTTGTAGATCTAAAACACTTAAATGATTGATGATTGGAGGCGATGTGATGGAATATTTTCAGTTAAAATCTGTTGTGATTATAGTTCCAAGAACCGCTCTTCTGATTAGCAGGAGAGTGGGGACAAACAATCTAATTCTAAACTATCTACTTTCCATATTTCTCAGGTTTTACATTAATGTTACAGAAAAAAAAAATATGATGTTTGGTGATGGGGACACGAAAAGATAGCCCAGAGAACCATCACTCCATCTTCTCCATGATAATAAAATTAAGTCAAAAAAGAAACTTAGAAATATGGCAGATTGAATTAATATATTTAGTTAATGGATTTTACTTAATTAGATTCCATCCATAATGTCATGAAATTAAAAAAAAAAACTTTTAAATGGTGAAATATAATAGTTCGAATCTTTTTTTTTTAATTATAGCATATTTTTAAAATGTACATTTTACTTTATATATCCGTACGATATAAATCTATATTAATCTGCTAATGAAAACCGATTGGTTTTTTTTTTTTACATAATATTTATAGATAAAATGATGGACCATATTATGTCAGTGACTGCCTTAATCCTAAATTCTGCAAATTTATATATAGAGAAAAAAGGAATATAGTCCAAGTAGGATGGATCCATGACCCAGTGATGACTTCTAGTAATTCCCAAACCTAAGAAGTACATGTGAGTTTGACAGTTAGCTGAAACAACAAAAAAACCTAAGAATCTCAAATCTCTTCCTGTTCATTTATTAGACTGAAACTGAAGTCAAAATGAACTCACACTAAGATCCCACCTAGATATCATCAACAACTCCTTTGACTAATTTTGACCTCCATTTAACTAAATTTAGATGATTTGTTACTCTAAAAGTACTTAATCCATTAAATCCAGACCGTTAAATAAAAAATATAAAAATATTTTTTAATTCAACTATCCATATTCATTAGTAATAATTATTAATAAATAAATAATTAATGGTTTATGATTCATTTTCAAAAAAGAATAGTTTTGTGATCCGTATTTTCCCATTTATTTATATTAATTAAAAAACACAACTTCCCCCCTCATAAATTAGTAATAAAAAATAATAGTGATAAAAAAATTGAAGGAGTTAGGAAATTCCCACATTGTTTATTAAATTAATTCATTAAATATCTATAATGATTTAATGTCCAGCCGGCAATAAAGAAAGTGAAAATTGTCAAGTTCCAAAACCAAAAGCCAAATATTTCTTTTTCTTTTTTTAATTATTATTTTTGTATTTTCCATTTAAATATAATGAGTATTAATTTCTATATTCCTGAGATTCCAATTTTTGACATGGACGTGCGAGGAGTGCCACTAAGTTCAAGCGGTGATTTCTCACAAATATAATTTTCAGGATTTTTAAATTATTTACTATAGTTTTCTCCATCCCATTACACTATTAATTAATACAAAGGTTAGGTCTGATTACCGACCAAAAAATAAAATACAATTTAAATTTCATGGAAAAAACTTTAAAAAATACTACTACTATTATATAATAATAATAAAATAAACTTGCGTAAATTAGTATACCTCGAGTTCATCACCATATATATTTATAATAATTCAAATATTCAAGAAATTCAATAATTTGTTTTGATCTTATCTACACTCTTTTTTAAAATATTATTCTTTTTTTAAAACTTATTTAGCAATGTTCAGAAAAAAATAAATAAAAAAGATGCCTTTAAGTTTTTATGAATAATATTATTAGCTGTCGTTAATGGCATTTTGATGGTCAATCGCTTGTGGTCCCATTCGATGGATTAAACTATTTTTATGATCTGTAATCACTTTCATTTTTCCATCTTTATTTGCCTTGTTTAAAAAGAATTAGAAAACTTCACTCAATATTAATATTTAATAATAATAAATAAATGAATAAAAAGAAAATGACTCTAAAGATTAGGTGGGAAATAATAAATTATGTCAGAAATAGACTTTAATTATTTAAGAAAAAAGACATAAAAGGGAAATGTTCAACTCATATTCCCAAATATTTTTTCAACCACTAAATATATTTGCTAAAGTCATTTGATTTCAATTTAATTACTAAAAAAATAACAAATCTTATAGAAAAAGAAAAAAAAAAGTTAAATTATAGGACGAGTACAATAATGTATTTTTATTCCTTTTGTAAATTTTAAATAAGAAAAAAATATTTACAAGTCTTTAAATTTTTACATTTCTACATCAAGTATCTGTATTGAGAAATTTTTATATTAAATCATTTTATTTTCAGTTTTAATTACATAAAATTCATATTTAATGTAATGTATTAAAATTGAAAGCAAAACTACTAAATATAAAAAAATTCGGATATAAATTCAAGGCAGAAAAAAAATTTGGGTCAGTTGGGGGAGTTTTTTTGCTTTTTTATTTTATAAAAATTGATATAATTGGACGAACAATTTCATTCCTAATCCTATAGCTAAGATATCATTATGATGCGGTGTCAACGGTTTAGTTGTTAGTGTGAAATTATGTCACTAATTAATCATAAATTACTATATTATAAAATTATATTGCATCAAAATCAGATTGCGATAGCAACAGAAAAAATAAAGAAAAATAATTCACAAGGGATCAAATATTATTTTTTATATTTATATAAAAAATATTTATATTAAATTTCTTAATTGAATTTAGAAAATTGCATATTTTTGACATTCTAAATTATGTATGTTTATCATTTGTTAAGTTTTATACTCTATTGGTTCAAATTTAAGTATTCCAATTTTTATGCTGTGAAAATTAAGCTAAACGACTTAATTATAAACTAAGCAAAATTAAAATTAAGCATTCAGGACCTAATTTTGATGAAATAATAAGAGTTGAATTGACTTAATAGGAACGAATAAAAAATAAAAAATTAAATTTAATGGATTTAATTTGCTAATCATTTCAGCTCAAGTCTATTAATTTGGTTACTTAGTTAGAATCAAAATAAATATAAATATAAATATAAATTCCACCTTATAAAGTTAGTTAACCCCATCGTGGAAGGATTATTACTTGAAAGAATACCAAAAAAATAAATATTATGCATACTAAATACTGACAGATTGGAGTAATTGTTATGAATATGAAATGCAAGATTAACTATTAATTTATTTTTGACACATTTTATGTAATTATAGTTTTTGTTTTAATCGGATAATGGAAGCCAGGCCCCATAAAAGGCCATGCTTGCCTTAATTTCACCTTTCTTTTTTTTTATTATTTTATTATTTTTATTTATTCCTAGCTAATTTCTTAATGCCTTGACAAACCTAATTTTACTTGCTAATTACTCAAATAAATTTATATAAAAAAGGAAAACTATAATTAATATGATGACAATAATACCACTTTGTCCACTTTCCCTATTAAAAAAAAAGGAAAATAGAAGAAGAGTAAAGAAAATCCCCCCACCACTTTCACCATTTTTTAATAAATATTTTCACCAGATCCCTACCAAAACATATAAATATCTTTTATTTTTCTAAAATTAAAATATTTAAGAAATCATTACACACATATTCATCAATCCCTACTTTTAATATTCTATTTTTATTTTAATATTTTTACCATTATTTTCCCTATTTTTTAATCACATTTCGGACAGACTTACAAAAGTTAAGAACCTAAATTAGCTCAACAACAACGAAAAAACAAAACAAATATTTCTTTATTATTTCAAAACAATTTTTTTTTTTTTTTGCAATTCAACCCAGAATTTCAAAAATCAAAATTCACTCTCTGCATAAATCATGTCTTTCTCTTCTCAATCTTTCTTCCTCCTTCAAAAAATAAAAATATAAAAATTCCAATTCTTATTTTCCCTTTTTCTTTTTCCTTTTTTTTCTAAAAACACTAGTTAAGCTCTGTTTCTGTGCTTAGCTTCAGCTCCCTAATCTCAAAAATTAAGCTAATATTTCAAGATTTTGCAGAATAAATCTCAGTGTAAAACTATAGTAAAGCTTCGACTGAGCTTTTCCAAACCCAAAGTTTTCCTTTTTTTTTTTTCTTTTTTCTCTTCTGGGTTTTTTAAATTTGAAGATTTTTTTTAGTTACAGTACGAATTTTCAGTTTTTTGTTTTGGAAAAAAAAAAACCTTTGTTTTAAGTTGATTTGAGCTGAAAATCAAAATGGGTTTTTAGTAAAAATTTTCAAAAAAGAAAATAAAATCTATAGGGTTTAAGGATGGAAGGTAGAGAAACTGTAAGTACTAGTAGTGGAGGTGGGGTTACGGTGGTGGGATCCGATGCTCCATCGGACTATCAAATAGCTCCAAGGTCCTCCGACAACCCGAACTCCACTCCTGGATCCGCGCCACCTCCAATCCAACCGGTGGTGGCTCCTCCGCCACACATGGCGGCAGCTGCGGCGACGGGGACAGCGACAGCGACAGCGGCGATGCCTGGAAAGAAGAAGAGAGGAAGGCCAAGGAAGTATGGTCCTGACGGCTCCGTTACCATGGCTCTGTCTCCGAGGCCAATCTCGTCGGCAGCTCCGGCGCCGCCTCCGGTGATCGATTTCTCTGCTGAGAAACAAAGGAAAATAAAGCCGGTGAGCAAGGCCAAGTACGAGCTGGAGAATTTAGGTAAAAATAAATAAATTTGATAATCGTTATTGATACCTTTCTGAGCTAAGATGTTCTTTCGCATGTTCTGTGATTAAAGATGAGAACTTTTGGTGTCTACGCTGGTAGTTTTGTAGTGTTTCTATGTGGAATCGGGTGGTTTTCTATATACGTGTTTCGTGGATGTGGGTCCTTTGATATGATGCTTCAGGTGAGATCTGTGTGTCTGGGTCTGCGTGGTGGGTTTGGAAATATAAGGCATGAAAGTAGGTATAGAAAGAAGAGAATCTTGGCGTTATAAGGTGTCATTTGGCCCTTCTGTTCCCATGTTGGGGAAGATAATTTGGAGAAATTACTCTATGTGGTGCCTGCTAAAGGCTAATAAAAGTTGCGGTGGAATCGGCCTAATGTAGAGATGTCATCAACTATCTGGCTGATCTGCCGCCAAAAGGGGAAAAAAGGGGGTTTTATTGTTTGCAAGATTTGTTGACATGTACAATCTCTGATTAACTTGTTTGTGTTTTCTAGATGTTTTGTTTGGTGGTCTTGATATTCTTGTGTCTTATATGAGGAGTGACTCTTTTCTGCCAAGTGGGTCTCGATATATGAATATCTGGTATTACGGTTTTGACTTGTCATTTTTTCCATCTCTCATCGTGCTGGGCTGTTCGGTTGCTTTTCTGAGGCTAACTTGTAGCTCCTTTTACTGTTCTTCAAGTTGGAGTGGGAAAACCAATTTAATATGTAGCTTATCTGCATGAGTATTACGTGAAGCCAAAAACTTGTTCTCCTATGATTAGTGGAGCATATAATTTATATTCTATTGTTGTAAAATTATTGGTTTGACTCTTTTTTATTTCTATTTTCTTTGGCAAGTCAATTTGGTTACTTCCTGCAATACAACTTTATGGCATGATGTGGATGAATGCAACGATAAAAAGGTTGTTATTATATCTGGCACATTGCTGCCACATTTTTCAAGGAGCAGAGTATTATGCTTAATATTCTTCCAGGATGTTGTTATTATCTCTTGGAATTCAATTTGAATTAGAGGTGCTTCAAGTTATGTTTCGTCTTTTTCTTGTAGTGATGCTGAACACTAACATATAACATTGAGTTTTCTTGGATGAATAATCTGGCAACACCCAGCCTCACTCTCATTGCGTATTAGGGCACTACTATATGGATACTACATAATGCCAATATATGGCAAAAAAATGAATGGGCACAGAATCTCCATCCTTGTGAAAAGGGATTAGGAAAATACCTACTGCAACTCGCCTACCATGAGTGTTTGGTGAGAGCGCTTGGCATCATGTGAGATTTCTTATAGGTTCACTATTTGTTGGCATTGAAGGTTTTCCTATCACCACACGGGATCATGTTTCTCACTATTGAGACATTCTTCCCTCTGTATCACAGCTATTTTCTCTCATTTCTTTGTATAGATGTCACTACTCTCTATCAATATAAGTTTTCAAGATAATGCCTTCATGAAGTTACTTCTTTCGTTTTGATAGATGTGGTGGGTATATTTTGAAACCCAGTATTAAGATTCCTTGAGTGAAATTGCATGCTATTAGTATTTACTGTCAT
Organism: Excoecaria agallocha; assembly: GCA_037975025.1. NCBI lineage: Eukaryota > Viridiplantae > Streptophyta > Magnoliopsida > Malpighiales > Euphorbiaceae > Excoecaria > Excoecaria agallocha. Next base: position 789,973 of record CM075811.1, read on the forward strand.
TTATGTTTATGCAGTATTTGGTTGCTGGAAGAGGCATGATAAACAAATGCAAATTTTTTGTTTTAATTTCTGGACTTCCTCTGAACCGTCTCCCTTTCTCCTCTTTTTGATGTGGTTAACTTATGTTAAATCAAGAATAATTCAAATCAGTTGCTTAACAGATGTATTTCATTGTTTTTAATGGATCAAGATGAGGGACTCAAAAGGCTCCTAAGTGTGATGTGGAACCTCTAATTTGTTTAAAAATGATTCTTTTGCACGTTCTTCATCTACTTTTCCTTAAATAGTTTCAGATTTATTCCTGTATACAAAAAGAATGTTCTGTAAGTTGTTATTTTCTGAGAAAGTTTCAATTAGAAAGTCAAGGATAATCATGATTACCTTATGCTAGCTAGTTGCTTTGCTGTTGTCCATACATCAGGATAGCGATCCTTAAAGAAAGGGAACATGTTTTATTAGAATCACTTTCTAAATGGTGATTCTTATCATGGATTGATCAGCTGAACATATTCTTAATAGAGTAATAGTATTATGAAATTTCTCTGATTCTCAATGTTGATTTACATGTTAAATTTTTATTATTGCTAAATGCACGAACTGAAGCGGGAGCCTTCATACAAAGTGATGGATATTGTTGAAATTTGCTTCTGTAGGTGAATGGGTTGCTTGCTCTGTTGGTGCTAATTTTACTCCACATATCATCACTGTTAATGCTGGCGAGGTACATGTTAAATTTGACTGGTTTATTTTTATATTATGCGTTGTATTTAAATGACACACACACATTTTTTGGTTTCAATGTTGACATAATATGAATTTTGTTCTCTACAAATTTTGTTGAGAAACCGTAAATATTAAGTATTTGGCACATGATCTTTATTTTCTCAAAAGGTCGATTAAATCTTTTGTTTGAGCAATTTGTAATCACAAGAATGTAACTATTATGTTGTATTCCAATTGCAGCATTTTTTTTTCCTCTTTTTTTTTTTTAATTAAATTTTTGGTGATATTACAATAATGGAACTATTGTGTTTCCTCTGTTTTAAGATGTGTCGGAGTTACTTACTCTAAAAGGAGTTGTGTGGTTGTTTAGGATGTTACTATGAAGATTATATCATTTTCCCAACAAGGACCTCGAGCTATATGTATCCTCTCTGCAAATGGTGTGATCTCAAGTGTTACACTTCGGCAGCCTGATTCCTCTGGAGGCACACTAACATACGAGGTGAAGCACTTTATTCTGCCTCAGTAAGAAATTAAAGTGTTTTCCTTTGTGGTAAAGCATCTTGGTGCCAATTTGCTAGGTTTCAACTCGTGCTATGATTTTCAAATCTTCCATGCACAATTTCAAGTTAAGAGTCACCATTTTGGGTTTGATCATGTCATTGAATTTCCACTTTTCAAACCTTGAAAAGACCATTTGCTATTGGGGCTTGTACGTGAATTCTCTTTGTTCATTTGTGCTGTCTTTATTGGTTATATTTGTTTGAATCTTCTTCTGCATTACTTTTCCCAGTAGCTGCATTGATCAATCTTATAGCACATTCGAATGTCAGCTAATTATCACAGTAACTCCAATATCTTGTGTTTGACATTCATCTAGGGTCGCTTTGAGATACTGTCTTTGTCTGGCTCATTTATGCCCACAGAAAGTGGAGGGACGAGGAGCAGATCTGGTGGGATGAGTGTTTCGTTGGCAAGCCCAGATGGACGTGTTGTAGGTGGGGGAGTTGCAGGTCTGTTAGTAGCTGCGAGTCCTGTGCAGGTTTGTTACAATTCATCATCATAATCTTTGGTTTATGGTTTCTAATGTATTCTGATATATTTCTCATTCGTGTTTTCATCTAATCGATCAGGTAGTAGTTGGCAGTTTTCTGGCAGGAAACCAGCATGAGCAGAAGCCAAAGAAGCAAAAACCTGAGATCATATCAACCATCACACCAACTGCTGCAGTTCCTATTTCGACAGCCGATCCAAAATCCAACCTTTCACCTTCTTCATTCCGCGGAGATAGTTGGACATCTTTGGCACCTGATTCGCAAAATAAGCCAACTGACATTAATGTGTCTTTACCAGCAGGTTAAATTGATTCTCTTTATTGTTTCATTGACGGTTTTGTCACTGTTGAAAACAGTTTTCAAATTCATCTCATCTTCTTCATGTGTTGTCTGTAAAACCTATCAAATAATTTTCAGTTGTTTCATGTTTATTTTGCTGGTGTCAGATTCGGGTAGGGCTTTAGTTTAGTGAGTTGATTAGGTAGGATCCTCTGCTGCTGTCGTGCCTTGTAGAATATCTGATGTAATATTCAACAACTTGAGTTGCCTTTATTCGGAATGTTGGATTGTGTCTGAAATTTTCTGTTTTTTCCAACATTTCATACTGTGTCTGCTCTCTCTCTGCAGGATTTTTTAAAGGAACTTATAATTTGAGGGAATTTTTGCTGGTCTATTTTTTTTAAATAAAGTCTATATTTTTAGTATTCGCTCGATTAATTTGAATTTGAATTCTTGCCGAATATGCCTTGGAAAAAAAAAAAGGCAAAGCGACAATTTCAAATGTATAAAAATGCTGGATTCAATCTTTAGACATCTGATCGAGGGAGAATGGATTTATGCCATCTTTAGAGGCTGATCTGGATAGTTTACTTTTAACATATATATATATATATATATATATATATATATATATATATATATATATATATATATATATATATATATATATATATATATATATTTTTAATACTGTAAGATGGAATGTTCATGAGATCTGGGATTTTTTTAGAAATTGGGTGTTTAAAAAATTTATTTGGATAAATGGTGTATATGTGAAATAAATTGGGAAAATGGGATGCAGGGATTTAATCCCACAATGCAGTACTGCAAGAATAGGAGGTGGATGAAAATTGCGGTGAATGAGATGGCATGAAATTTTATTCTGTGGAATTTACTTGTCTAATTTCGCAACAAATATTTGTGGGAATAGGATAATTTAAATTATCAAAAAAATTAAAATTAAAATTTAATTAGTTGTATTATTATTCAAACATAAATGTCTATAACAAAATCCTTTTTTAATCAACAAGCCACAATTAAAAAATATATGTAAAAATTTATGGTATTATAATTATAACACGCTTTATTTAATTTATCATAATATAATTTAAAAATAATATAATATAATATAATCAAGTGTATTTTAAGAAAATAGAAATGTTCTAAAATATTTAATTTACGAAGAAAATTTTAAAAAATAAAGTGTCATAATTATAATACCATAAATTTTTACATAAATTTTTTAATTGTGGCTTATTGATTAAAAAAGGATTTTATTATTGACATTTATGTTTGAATAATAATACAACTAATTAAATTTAAACTTAAATTTTAGTTTGTTTGACAATTTAAATTATCCTATATTCTTCTTATAGTATAGTTTATTAATAATGTATAAATGAAAATGCAAGAGCCGGCCCATGCTGCTTGCTTTGACCATACTATGCCTCCCATGAAATTTACCGCAAGACAAATTTTTAAGTAATTGAAGTTGTCCAAACATAGGAGGAACTAAAAATCTGTTAAAATTTGTTAAGGTAGTTCAGAGAATGGGACAGACAAAATAAATGAGGCCATGGAAAGTTCTTTTGTAATATAGGATCTGTTTGGTACGGTCTAATTGGCTGCAATAACGAGATATCTCATGTTAAATTATATTCTTTCGTAGGAAAATTTTCTCATTTTTTTTTTCAAATATAGTTAAAAAGATATATTTTTGCAAGTATATTGAAGGAGAAAAAAATTGAGGAAAAAGAATTTTAAGTTCAAGTCAACTTTATCAAGTTTTCAACTTTTCCGCTGAGAAACGACTTGTTATGCAAATAAAATGAGTATAACCTTTCATTTTACGTACACAAATAGTAATAAATGTGAAATTATTAAATAAGATCTAATATATATGTTATGTAATTTTTTTTAACAGAGGGAAACGAGTAGTTTTTTTTTTAATAATAACTTTTTACAAATTTTATTGAGCTGGCTAATCTAAATTTCTGTTAAAAAAGTTTACAAAAGGGTTTTAAATATTTAAAAATGTTTCATGTACGGTATTTAAATACGAGACTTCTAATTAAAGTAGAAATTCCTTTGTATCTAATACTTGGAAACTTATATTACTTGATAGAATAGACTAAATCACTTTTCTAATTTTTTTTTTAATATTATAATATTATTATGTATAATAATGTGGATTGTAGTATGCTCATAATATACTTAATTAATTAACACTTTCTGAGAATATACTCAATCACAAGCTTTCGCAGCAAATAATCTCATTGGTAAACACTATAAATAGGAAATCCATTTCAACCCACAAAACATACAAACGCACAACCTTAAAACCACCAAATTCGGAACTTTTTATATTTATTTTTCATAAATTCTTGGGCATGAGGCTTGCTGGATCACCTTCACTTGTGTTCTTGATTTTGTCTTTAGCTGCTACTTTGTTGCTCAAATTTTCTTCCCATCTTTTCCTGTTTTCATTATTTAATACCATAATCTTGGTTTTTGTCCTCGGAAATTACCGGCCACCGTGTGCAGAGGAAGTTGACAGACGAACATGTGGTCTTCATGTGAAGATGGAGAATTAGTTGCATACAATAGTAAGGTCGAAAATAATTACCTATGATGATGGATCGCAATATTTTTCTTCAGATGATGATGAAGATGATTGATCGAAATTGTTTTCTTCGGATGGGTATGAAGAAGACGATGGTGAAAGCGGAAGTAATGGTGAAATTGGATGGGAAGATGATGAAATTGAAGCTGATAAAAATGAGGTAGTTGATGATAGTTTGAGGAGAAGAGTTGAAGATTTTATTGATATGGTTAATAAGGGATGGAGAGAAGAATGGTTGATGGATAATCTTGATTCTGATTATGAAGATTAATTGGAGCTTGGTTGAAAATGGTGTCTTCAAGATCTCTATACGTGCATGTAATTTTTTTTTTCAACTGATTTTTGTTATTAATTGTCATTTTTGTAGATAATTTTTATTGTTTTCGAGTTTGTGCGTCCAATATTAGGGACAATCAAATGCGTGGCTTGCATGGCAGAATTTTAGTGCTGTGTCACTTCTCGAAGATTAATAAAAGTTGTATACATTTTTTTTCAATTCTTGGTGATTAATATACTCTTAACTCAAATTGAATGCATGTGTAGAGTAAAATAAATTTGAATCTAATTCAATTCAAAAGTTAACTTATAAAATAAAAAATTGTTTGAACAATTATAAAAAATATTACATTTTTATAATTAGCGATATATAATACTTAACACATTCTCGTATCGTACGTGTAGAACTGAATACATAAGAAAAAATAAGTGTAAAATTTATAGAATTTGATATTTGTATATGGCCTAATTATATTGTAAAACTAATAACTATGATACCATATTTAAAAAATAAATTTAAATCTAATTTAATTCAAAAGCTAATTTATTGTAAAAATTGTTCAAACCACAATTTTTTTTTACACGTAGCAAAGGTGGGATTGAAACATATATGTATATCATCATTGAATTCATGAGATACTGTGATATGCATTCAAGATGAGAATTGTAAAAAAGAAATATTTTTTGTTGCGCCCCGTTGAGTCTCATATATATATATATATATATATATATATATATTCTTCTATTCAAATTTTCTGTGTACTTTTTTCAAATTTTCTATCCTATTCAATCTTGATCACTCCGAAACTTGTCTTATGGTAATTAATCATGCTCTACAACATGCTATGCATGACAGATGCAAATTTGGAAGTGTTAGACACATCCGTTAATTTATTATATTTTTAAAAAAACATTATTTAAAAAAATCCCCCTGGATGTTCCTAGAAAACGATACTTACCATCTAAGCAGCTAGAAAAGAAATTGAGAAATAGAGATTATTGAATTAAACACGGGTAAGCTGTCCAATTTAACGCGTTTTCATGTTTAAGTCGCTAATGATTAGGTCAATGGAAGGAGTGCTATTTCGGTTAGCTAGTTTATTGGATTAATATGTTTAATTCATTATTAGTGGTGGCTGCTGCCTGGAAATTTCCCCTCAATATTCAACTTATCAAACTTCTAATAAGGACCTGAATCTTCATTTAACTACATCTGCTTGAATTTTTTTTTATTGTTCATGTATTATTTATGAATTGAATTAAAAATATATTCTAATATAAAGAAATTCAATTTTTAATTTGTATATATTAAAGTAATATATAAAGAATATTCTTCTTATAGTATAGTTTATTAATAATCTATAAATAAAAATACAAGAGCTGGCCCATGCTGCTTGCTTTGACCATACTATGCCTCCCATGAAATTTACCGCAAGACAAATTTTTAAGTAATTGAAGTTGTCCAAACATAGGAGGAACTAAAAGTTTGTTAAAATTTGTTAAGGTAGTTCAGAGAATGGGACAGACAAAATAAATGAGGCCATGGAAAGTTCTTTTGCAATATACTTCCTCCGTTTTTTTTATCTGTCACTTTAGTTATTTTTATTAGGATTAACAAATAATAAATAGACTTAAATTTAGTATTAAATTGTATGATGAATACTAAATTATCAAATCTGATTGATTCTGATTTTATTGAAAAATAAAAATAAATTGAAAAAGCAAATTAAATTACATTGAAAGTATAAAAATGACAGATAAATAAAATTTGAATTTTACTCAAAAGTGACGGATAAAAAAGAATGGAGGGATAAGAATCTGTTTGGTATGGTCTAATTGGCTGCAATAAAGGTATATCTCATGTTAAATTATATTCTTTCGTAAGAAAATTTTCTCTTTTTTTTTTCAAATATAGTTACAAAAAAATAAATAAATAAATAAAGAAAAGTATGTAATGTGCTTCACATTGTTTCATTAAATAACCAATATATATTAATTTTATTAGTCATCTGGTAAAACACTGCGTGACATATTGTGCATTTTATACTATGCACTGAATTTGAAGGTGAAAAAAATACGAGAAAAAAAGAATTTTAAGTCGAAATCATTTTTATCAAGGTTTTCATTTTTTTCATTGAGAAAACGATGTGCTATGCACAGAAAATGAGTATAACCCTTCTTTTTACGTACATAAATAATAATAAATTTGATAAATTATTAAATAAGATCTAATATGTTTTTTAAATTATTTTCTTTTAATGGAGGAAAATGAGTAGTAGTGATTTGGTTTCGAAATCTTCTAATATATTGAAATCAATACCTATTGCTGAAACATTTTATTAGGAATTGTAATATTTTTTTTTATGTAATTTATTTGATGTTCAAATTAAATTCACTTGTCTGACTTTAGTTTTTTACTTTTTTTAATGATAATTTTTTTTTTAATTTTATAGACATGACTAATTTAAATTTATGCTAAAGTGTAAAACTTTTTTTAAAAAAAATATTTAAAAATATTTCATGTACAATATTTAAATATAGATTTCTGATTAAAGTAAAATAATGTGAGGTATCTTAAGGGTACCGGTCGTTTTATTATTCCAGCATAATGTAAGCAAATCTAACTAGAAGCATATAAGTAAAACAGAATTTTACCTGCTTAGTAAATTATCCGAATTTTGAATTAACTTGCTTAAGGTTGACATTTCACATAACTAGTTAGCGTGAACCAAGAAATAGCACTAGAAATTCATTTGTATCTAATACTTGGAAACTTATATTACTTGATAGAATAATGTGGATTGTAGTATTCTGATAATATACTTTACACTTTCTGAGAATATACTCAATCACAAGCTTTCGCAGCAAACAATCCCACTGGTAAACACTATAAATAGGAAATCCATTTCAACCCACAAAACATAGACACACAACCTTAGAACCACCAAATTGGGAAATTTGTATATTTATTTCTCATAATTAAATTTTTGGGCATGAAGCTTATTGGATCACCTTCACTTCTGTTCTTGATTTTGTCTTTAGCTGCTACTTTGTTGCTCAACTTTTCTTCCCCTCTTTTCCTGTTTTCGTTATTTAATACCATAATCTTGGCTCTTGTCCTCGGAAATTACCGGCCACCGTGTGCAGAGGAAGTTGACGGAGGAACATGTCTTCATGTGAAGATGGAGAATTAGTTGCATACAATAATAAGGTCGAAAATAATTACAAAGATAATGACTCTGATGATGGATCGAAATATTTTTCTTCAGATGATGATGAAGATTATCGATCGAAATTGTTTTCTTCGGATGGGTATGAGGATGACGATGATGAAAGTGGAAGTGATGGTGAAATTGGATGGGAAGATGATAATGAAAATGAAGCTGATAAAAATGAAGTAGTTGATGATAGTTTGAGGAGAAGAGTTGAAGATTTTATTGACATGGTTAATAAGGGATGGAGAGAAGAATGGTTGATGGATAATCTTGATTCTGATTATGAAGATTAATTGGAGCTTGGTTGAAAATGGTGCCTTCAAGATCTCTATACGTGCATGTAATTTTTTTTTTAACTGATTTTTGTTAATTATCATTTTTTGTAGTGGATTTTCATTGTTTTTGAGTTCATTTTTGGACTGTTTTCTCTTGATATCTAGCTAGGTATATGATTTGTTTGTGCGTCCAATATTAGGGACAATCAAATGCGTGGCTTGCATGGCAGAATTTTAGTGTTGTGTCACTTCTCGAAGATCATAATAAAAGTTGCATACTGTATAGATTATTTATTAGTCACGTGTTTTTCATTTGTTTAGTTAGTTTTGTTAGCTTTTTTAGTATAAAAGCTGTATTCTCTTTTAGCCATATGTGAAAATATAATGAGAAGAGTTATTCTTTACTCTTTCTCTTTCTAGTATTTCCTCTCTCAAGTTCTTGAGCTTGTTCATGATATTTGAGCAGATTTTCTCTAGATCTAGCTCGATTCTCGTTTGATTTTCTTAGATCTATATTAGATCTGTATTTCTCTCTGCTTTTCCAAGCCCTGTGTTGTTTTTCTTTCGTGTTCTTCTACGAAGATCTTACGTAATGACGGATCGCGATGGTGAAGATGCTCTGGCATTGCAGAGCTCGGATCATCTTGGAATGGCACTTGTTACTACGCCATTAACAGGTAGAAATTACTTGAGTTGGAGTACTGCCATCTGCACTTCTTTGGAGGCCAAAGATAAACTTTATTTCATCGATGGCAGTATAAAACCACATACTGAAGCGCATCAATATAAGAAGTGAAAGAAGGTTGATTCAATGATAAAATCGTGGATAATGAACTCAATTTCTAAAGAACTATCTGATGCCTTCATCTACTCACCCAGTGCTAAGAGTTTGTGGGATGTTCTGGAGAAACGATTTGGTGTGAGTCATACTTCATAGCTTTATCAGATCTAAAGAGAGAAAACAATAGAAAGAGAAAGAGTAAAGAATTACTCTTAGTGTTCAGCAGCTTAGTCAATTTGTTGCTACTCCAAAGCACTATCATTGGGATGTAGCTATGCATGTGCTTCGGTATCTTAATGGAACTTTGGGTCATGGTATTTTTTACAACACCCACAGCACTCTTGATTTGATTTCTTATTGTGATAGTGATTGAGCTTCATGTTCCATTACTCAAAGATCGATTACTGGATATTGTATTTTTCTTGGTTCTTCTTTGCTTTCTTGGAAGAGTAAAAAACAATCTACCGTGTCTTGTTCTAGTTGTGAAGCTGAATATCGGAGTATGGGCACTACGATTTGTGAGCTTCAATGGATGGTTTATCTCCTTCAAGATTTTCAAGTATCTGTTGTCACACCGATTCCTTTTTGGTGTGATAATCAATCCGCTCTTCACATTTCTGCTAATCCTGTTTTTCATGAAAGGACTAAGCATTTGAAAAGATTGTCACACAGTTCGCAACAAGTATAAGGAAGGTTTTATTAATCCTTAGTATGTTTCGAGTCATCTTCAGCTTGCTGATATTTTTACTAAGTCCTTAACTTCTCCACAATTTCATACCATTCTTTGCAAGTTGGGATTGTTGTTAGCACCATCTTCAACTTGAGGGGGGGATGTATAGATTATTTATTAATCACATGTTTTTCATTTGTTTAGTTAGTTTTGTTAGTATAAAAGTTGTATTCTCTTTTAGCCATATATGAAAATATAATGAGAAGAGTTATTCTTTACTCTTTCTCTTTTTAGTGTTTTCTCTCTCAAGTTCTTGAGCTTGTTCACATACCCTCTTTTTTTTTTCAATTCTTAGTGATATATATTCCATTTGATGTTTTACCATCGAATTCACTAACTCAAATTGAATGCATGTGTAGAATAAAATGAATTTTGAATCTAATTCAATTCAAAAATTAACTTATAAAATAAAAATTGTTTGAGCAATTATAAAAAATATAGTATTTTTTTATGATTAATCGATATATGATAGTTTATACATTTTCACACGTTTAGAACTGAACATATATGAAAAATAGAGTGTGAAATTTATAAAATTGAACATTTACAGATGGCCTAACATTGTAAAATTGATAACTCTGATACCATATTAAAAAACAAATTATAACTCTGATACCATATTAAAAAAAAATTGTATCTAATTTAGTTCAAAAGCTAATTTTTTTAAAAATTATCAAAATCACTATTATATTTTTTTATAAGTAGGAAGGTGGGATTCAAACATATATGTGTATTATCATTGAATTCATGAGATGCTGTGATATGCATTGAGAATTGCAAAAAAAAAGAGAAATATTTTCTTGTTGTGCCCCCGTTAACTCTCATATATATATATATATATATATATATATATATATATATATATATATATATATATATATATATATATATATATATATATATATATATATATATACCGTATTCCTGTTAATATGCTATACACACCAACCTAATTTATCTACAATTTTAATTGCAACTATGTAGTTTTGATTTTTTTTTATTCTATTGTCCAAGAAAAAATAGGTTAGTTATTATTTTCATGGGCATAAAAGTATAGACGTAATCACATATTGCCGTCATAAAAAAATTTTCATAATCCCAAAATTAAAAAAAAATTAAAATTTCCATTAGTTTCATAAAAAATAAATTTAGTTAGATCATATAATTTTAAATTTCAGTCTTCAATACCACATGGTCTAAAATTATAAAATTTACTTTTGGTGAAATTAATGAAAATTTTAATGATTTTAATTATGATTAGGTTTTTCTTTTTAAACCGCAATATTATAGTCTTATATTTTTGCTCCCACCGAAATAATTAAGCCACTAAAATTACAAATTATAAATGTAAGTGTAGGCGATAAAATACTTTATAACTTATATGTGCAAAACACTTATTGGTTCATGCTAACTCTAAAGCGACTTAAATCAATTAAAAATTAATTTTTTCGTTTTTTTATTTGTCATTTTTGAATAAAATTCAAATTATATTTATTTGTCACTTTTAGATTTTTAATGTAATTTAATTTTCTTTTTCAATAAAGTTAGAACTAATCAAATTTGATAATTTAGTATTAATCACGTAATTAAATATTAAATTTAAATTTATTTATTATTTTTTTAATATTAGTAAAAAAAATAAAAGTAACAGATAAAAAAGAACAGAGAAAGTAATTTACATGCAATCATTGACTCTTGATAATTTTCTGAAGTTTCCGAAATGAGATTGTCTCGATCCAATAATAGATCAACATCCAGTTTTACAAATATTAATTGAGAGATACTTTTGATTGACGTTTATATTAATTAACACTTAGTCACAATACTATCATTGACTTCTTTGTTAATAGTATTTTTTGAACAGAGAATTATTTAGTAATTAATTCAATTCAAACCTCTGGAATGCAAAATTAAGATCCCATTAGCCCATGGAGCGAGCTAGGGAATATGAAGACAAAAGCCAAATACAAAAACTACAAGCCAATATATATAATCATGTGACTGTTTGCAGTTGTGCGTTGAAATTTCATAGTACAGTGGTAATTAATTAGTTTTGCTCACACGTGAATAATAAATTAGTTTCAGTGCCAACTTCCAAGACAAAATAGAACCTGGTCCGTTAAAGAATCACATACATTCCTTAATGATTAGTCCCAACAATTTGGTCAAATGATACAAAAAAAATAGTTTGCTAAATGACATATTGTGCTATTCAGCTACCTTAAACCAGAGCTATGAAAGCTACTACACTTTAAATTTACAGCGTACAAAAGCTCCACACTGTCATGTATTACGAGCACTAACTCCCTATGTTTTGATATAAAATTATTATATGTAATAGACTGGGCTAGCTTTTGTTATTCGAAATCATTTGGGGACTTTTTTACTGCAGGCTGTAAAGTTTTGGAAGGGGTGTTTGATCCTGCAGTAGCTGAAGCCCTCTCCATCTGTGAAGCTTTGAGTTGGATAAAGGAAAATAATTTAGCCTCTGTGGTGGTAGAAATGGATTCCCAAGTGGTATATTATGCTCTTAATGAGTTTAACTGCGGTCGCTCTGATTTTGGTAGTATTATCAGTGACTGTAAGTCTTTATTAGCTTCTTTGTCTAATATTGTTGGATTTGTCAAACGATCTGCGAATGTTGTTGCTCACAATTTGGCTAGAGCTTCTGCTTCTATGTCAGGTCAAATGTTTTGGGATTCAATCCCTCCTGCTTGTATTTCTTCAGCTTTGTTGGCTAAGTCTTCTTAATGAAGTTTCTTATATTTTCAAAAAAAAAAAAAAAAGAAAAGAAGAGCGAACCTCCATCCTGCTATTATATAGTACATGGGAGATTCACATTATCCGTTATTATTTAGAAAGTTATTAAAAAAAATAAAAACAACAGTAACTGGCATTTTACCATTATTCTGGTTGATATTGGAGAAAAGGCTTATTTAAAAACAGAGCAAATTAGGCAAATACAAGTGCTTTCCATTGATATCTATGCGAAAAAATTAATTACCTTCTAAGGCCAGCAAATGGAAACGTTGCTGATTATGCCAAACAATAATCTGGTTTCTAAGAATCCACCAGCTCAAAGCTGCCACATCACCAGATATTGCTAATTTGAATGAGAAACCATCGGAGTCTAATGCAGTATATCTTGCTATATCAGTTGCAAATTCTGCTTTGACTGGCTAACTCAAATCTATATAGGATGATTTATTTCTTCATTAAACTTTCACAGAAAATTCTTTTTACATTGTCATTTAAAATAATTATTACTATAAAAAGTTATTTAAAAAACCGGTCAAACCATGAACCTATCCCACTTTCTCCATCGTCAGATTCTTCAATTTCATCCCCGGCCTCGATTACATGCACCCCACCATCAACCAGTCTAAACTGACGAGGGTCAAACCATGAACCTATCCCACTTTCTTCATCGTCAGATTCTTCAATTTCATCCCCAGCCTCGATTACATGCACCGCACCATTACTCATGCCCAGTGCAAACTGACGATGGTCAAATGGATGAGCTGCTATGGCCAAAGGATATGCCTCGTTTCCCGGCACAAATGAAGGTATATAAGCAGAATGTGATATTCTGCAAATGACCCTCAAACCATATGGATCAAAAACTCCAATAGCACCATCACAAAAGGCAGTGTAAACATACCGACCACCACTCGAGAATGTTGCACTCGAAATGGGAGCTGTAAATGTGTGCTTAGGATACCATGAATACCAACATTCAAGTTTGCTGTCATAGATAGCAATTTGGGTTTCATGGACAACCAACAGTGCGTCAATGTGAAATTGAACAGTAGTTTCGCCTTTCATCATTTGGGATTGATGACCTGGTGGTGCTTGTAAAAACCTTGATTCCATTTTCTCCCACATATCGGTGCTCCACATGCACAGCTGTGCATCGACCCCAGAAGAAACAAGCACATTTAATCGATGAGAGAATGCAAGTCCTGTTATTCGTTGTTGATGGCCCACGAGTTTCATTATGACCTCGTCAGTTCTGAAACTATAAATTAGCACTGAAGAATCCTCCATGCCGATGGCGAATATAGCATTATCCCAAGGACATAATGCTATAGATGTCGCGGGGGACATGAATGCGGTGGGCATCAATGGGAACATGTTTTTGAACACAGATACCTTCCCACCAAATCCAGAAATTACAAAATCATCGTTTTGGGATAAAGCAATAAACGAGTCAAATTCTTCTGCAGGTTTGTTATCACTTGTATCATTCTTCCGTAGAGTCCCAATAGAGGCCTGCCACAACTGATGAGGTTCAATATTGGTAGTAGCCTTTCCTGATGGGTTCCCTTCACAAGGCTGCCACATCCAAAGTTTGTGAACACCATTGGAAGCAAGGGCCAACAGAGATTTCCCAGAATTGGCGTAAATAAGCCTCCTAACCTTACTAGTTGCCCAGGGATCAGGCAAATGCAGAGTCTTCAATAGAGATGGATCAACGATATCAGTGCATCCAACAGGGATCATCCTCATCTTCATTTTCAATTGCAATCGCGACGAATTGCACTTCTCATCACAGTGATAGAGTGGAAGCATTCCGCATCTTTTAACCTCGACAGATTCATTACTAGTGTAAAACTCAAACAAGGCATAGAAGTCATCAACATATTCGTTTAGGAGGAAATCGGAATCATAAATCAGGATTGTATGCTCTGACCCGTAATGTCTGAATCGGGAGTGCGAACTTCGTCCCCAGCCATTGCTACATGAAATATGGAAATCAGTCTTATCGGGCGGGAATGAGAGAACAAGGCATAGAGCAACCCCCAAGAGAGTACAATTATTAGAATGTGTGTGCAGAGGGATTGTAATTGAACTTCCCTCACTTTTATATGTGAACCACTCCGGAATTTCACTCCCAGGATACACTATGCTTCTGAAATATCTCTGCATCCAACCAATAAATAATTTAGTCATTTTAACTGTCAAAAAATAAATAAATAAAATAAAAAAGTGCATCTACACAAAATAGTGATACAAACTATAATGCAAATGGTGGTTTCTGAACCTCTTTTGGATCTCTCACTCTGAACTTGTGCCAATTTGTTGCTGAATGTTGAAGAATCAATCGTGCTTCAGCCAAAAACTCACTCCATGCTTTTCGATCCAATTTCATGCAATTAGCAAGTTCAAATGACTTCCGATGTACTGGATTCCTCCATGCTGGTGAATCTTCGGATTCAAACTCAAACAATTGCTTGACGCAAGATACATTTGCCAACGATACGCAATTATTTTCATATAAATCCGCAATAGAAAGCGGGAGATCTGGCAATGACCGCAGCCTATAGCAGTCGTTTATATTTAATTCTTTCAGAGCTGGCGGAAGAGCTGGAACACAAACAATGTTTCCACAACCATTTAGACATAATCTAGAAAGTCTTTGTAGATTCACAATCGATGTGGGTAGCTCTTTAATGGCTGTTTCTCCTAGGGCCAGTGAAATCAAACGGTCCATGGTATCAAAGTTTTCTGGGAACTTCTCTAAATTGATGCCAGAGAGGTCAACGACTTCAAGAGATTTTAGCTTGTGTATGTCAGCAGGCAGACTCTCAAGTTTGTTGCAATTCCCCATCAATAATTGCTGCAATGTTAGAAAACACTCACATGATTTGAATGGGGCTTGTTTTATGGCAGTCCCATTGATATCTAGGTATTCTATGTTCCTTGAAACCTCCGAAATTACCTCTAGTTCGGAGCATTCAGAGAGACCAATAGATTCTAAGCATTTGATACCAATGGTACTTGGAAAATTCCGAAGCCTTTTGCTAGAACTTAGATCAATCTTTTTTAACTTGTTCAAATGCTGTTGCAAACAGAAAAGTTTCAACACTAATAGACAATATATGTATAGACAGAACAATATATGTAATATGAATTAATTTTACCGCGAAGAAGTCCATGGGTAATTCTTCCAATTCACTAGCGCGCAAATTCAGCTCAACAAGGTCCACTGGGTGGAAATTGGCTGGCAAAGTTTTGGATGGATAAGAATGCCAATGAAGATATCTCAGCTCATTTGGAAGAGATTCCAGCCCCAGTGACAAGCGCACCTTAGACGACGGTGAAAAAGTAATGTAGAATTTGAGAAATTTGAGATTAGTGGTTGCCGCAAAAACATTTGGATTTAAGTCCACGATCTCATCATCGGATGCAGGTCCAGAGTTGTCAAAGAAAATGGCTTCAATTGCTTCAGTTCCCTGACAATAAATGACACCAACAAATGAAAAAGCAAAAAAAAAATGAAGAAGCAAAAGACGGCTACAGTCAATACTCCCTCCATCCTCTTATTTTTTTTATACAATTTTCTTTTCACAATATTAAGAAATCTTAGTTATTATGGTTAAGGGATAAATTTTTTTCATACAACTTTTTCATTGTATATTCTAAATATAAAATGAGTAATTGAGTTTTATTGTAAGTACAAAATTAATAATATTGTGTGAAAAATTTAAACTACAATTAATAAAATTAAATTAAATAGTTTACTTAATAAAAAAATTACATTAAATGGGTTAACTGCAAAAAAGAAAATAGATCATATTATAAATTAGATTAAAAAAGAAAGTGAAAATAGTAAGATATGGTTTATGATTAGTTAAGTTAATTGCATGCTAAATGAAATATAAAAATATTTCGATATCTTACAGAATTTTTTGTGAGGACTTTAAGTATTTCTTCACAGTCCCATAATATGTTACTTTTCGCTGGCTGATTTTTAGATTCTTCTCGAACAATTTCCTTTCCCATTTCCACTACCAAATCATTCATTTCTATCGTATCATACTCTGATTCGCTCATAAGATAAGACATCTATCCTTGAGAATGCGGAATCCAATGTCCATTTTCAAGCCCCAACAATCTTTTAGCATTTGTTTCACTTGGCAAATTGGGAAATCCATAAACCCACAAGCAAGGTAAACAAAGATACGCTTCTCATTCTGATCAAGGCTATCATAACTTAATCTTAGCACGCTTTGAATTTCTTGGTGAGGTTCTTTCTTTAATTTCTCCCACGCACTTTCCCATTCCTGGTCATTCAACCCATTTAAATAAGAACCCAAAACTTTAAGAGCTAAAGGAATGCCACTAGCATACTTTACGAACAATTCAGACAGAGACGATTGAGTTTGCGTGGGATTGGTCTTCTTGAAGGCATGGAGATTAAAAAGTTCCAGAGCCTCGTGGTAGTCTAATTTCTCAGCTTCATAAATGTTATCACATGATGGTTGAAGCACATGTTTATCTCTACTGGTCACTATAATTCTACTTCCTGCTCCGAACCAACTATGGTCCCCAGCTAGATGGTCCAATTGGTATGGACTATTCACATCATCAAGAACGACTAAAACTCTTTTACGGCTAAGCATTTGCCTGACATGATAAGAGTATCCGATGTTGGGTGTGGTAATCTTGACCTTTCCTTCCTCCAACTCCAATGTTTGAGAAAGAAGCTCCTTGCATAAAACTCTTAATCCATTATAACTTTCAGATCTTTCTCTAACATGTGCAAGAAAGCACGATCCTTCAAATTGATTTGCAATTCTGTGAAAAACAGCTTCAGCAAGAGTAGTTTTACCTACACCACCTAAACCCCAAATTCCTAAAAAGAGAACTTCTGATGATGGTTTAAGATTGAACAAGAAGTGCAGTATTTTTTGAATGCGTGAATTGATTCCCACGAGACCCTTTACCTCACAATAAAAAAACTGTTCCAATTTCTGACAAATATCTTCAACAGTTTTGTCAACTAGTGTAGACTCTGAACTGCAAAAATTCAAGAGTAAGTTGGAAATAAAATAAGTCCAAAAATAGATTATATATGATATGACAAAAGTAGTTTGGAAAGAATTAAATTTGTATGCCTATCAAGTTTTTCATGCAATGGAAATATAAAACAAACTAAAAATAAATTGGTGTAAAAATGGGTCAGTGCTTGAAACTGTTTGAAATACATTACCCAATAGTATTGGAGTCCAACCCTGAAATACTTGCTGCTTTGTTCAAGGCATACTTCCACTTCTCAACTTTTACAGGATTGTGGTTCTCATAATGCTTAGAAAAGGCAATCTCAAAACTGCCCCTTTGCTTCCTCACATCTGATGGGTCCACATGGAGGAAAATTGGCAGAACCATTTGTCCATGGGATTCACGGCATTCAATAATCTTGGCAATTTCATCTAAGCAGAAACTAGAAGCAGCATAGTCTTTTGAGAATACAATCACAGCAATCTTGCAATCTTGAATAACATTCATAAGCGTTGGTGTGATTTCTTCTCCTCTGTTGAGCCCATCCTCGTCCACGAAGGTTTCAACGTGACGACGTAAAGCAGAGTAGAGATGACTGGTGAAGTTACGACGAGTATCGTCACCTCTGAAACTCAAGAAAACATCATACTTCCGTTTCTTGGGATTTTGGGGAGAGAGAGAGGAAGACGATGCCATCTATAGAGTACAAAGGAAGAATGAAAGAAACGAAGAATTAAATACTGGGGGAATAGGTAGGGAACGAGTAAGCAATAGAAGGAAATATAGAGTTGGGAAATTTTTGAAACGAAGAAGCCACCAAGTTTCGCCGGAAATTGGAAAAAGAAATTGTGTTTTTTCCTTCTTTATTGCACATGACCTTGGCGGAGGTTTCCACTACATTTCTTAGAAATTGCAAATTTGCTAGAAATTTGAAATTGCATTGTTATGGAAGGTACTCTTCACGCTGCAAGCCAAAAGAGAATCGATACGAAAAACTCATCTTTACTTCATTTATAAGTTTATTTATTTATTGGACAACACAAAGGACAAATTCACTCCACTTTTGCATAGTGTGGAATTCTTCTTATTTCTATACCTGTTATTAAAAAAAAAAAGACATATGACATCTCACGTCTTTTTTAAAAAAGTCATTGATATAAATAAAGTAACGATATTACTTTAATTTTAGTAGTTTAAAAAGAATATTGCATTCATATAAAATAATAGACTATATTACATATTTTGGAGAAAATAGGAGGAGAATTTCTCGCCTTCACCCTTTAATGAATAATTGAATTGCAGTTAAAAACATTCAATTCGAAAAAGGGTGTTGCGGCGACTTCCTCGATCTTGCAAGGCAATTTCCAGTTTGGCTTTACCTCATTCATCTGGAACTGAAAAATGTTCTCTTGTGTTAAGAGATGGTAAATTGCTAAGAAATTTTTTTTCACAATTTATGATAAAATAAAAGAAAAAAATACCTTTAATTGAATATATTTTTCAAATTACAATTCATTGTAAAGTAGAATAGATGATATTTGGTTTTCTTTTCATCCACAAAGAAGTGAAATAAACGAATATATTTTTCTCGATATTTTCTGCAATTTAATCTTTTTAGTCTTTCTTATATGATTTAATAAAGTGGAGATGCGATCATTATTCTAATTTCTAAATCTGTTGAAAAAACTACCAACTCTGTATTCATGTATTAAATTAGGAATTCGTAATTTAACGCAAGAAAATGGATAATCGAAAGAAAGAAAGCAATAGAAGAATTTACTTCTTTCTTCTTTCTTTATTCCGCTATTTGTGTCCTCGATCGATACAATAGTCGTTTGTTGCATAAATTGAGTGGATCAACCCCTCATCCACTAGGCCTTTCTGTAAAAAGTTAAAACACAAACTACAAGCCAATAGAATGTAGAATGTGAATATTTGTTCACTGTTGTTCATTGATATTTCACAGAATTAATCAGACTTGCTCACACTGTAAGAAATTGATGAAAGTATAATTTGGACATTGGTGGCAACCAATTGATCTTCAAATCCTTAGCATTAAGCCTTCAAAGTAACTTCGATTGTATGGGCAAGCAATATAAAACAATCACAAGAACAAACTTTGGTGCTTAACTTCCTAGACGAATATCTAATTTTACAAGTAGTTAAACACTTTCTGTAATTTATGATCGCCACAAGATAATTTTATGAATGGCACATCGACTAACCAAGGCCAGCAGTTGGATTTCTGGGAGTATCCACGTCCACTGGTGGTGGCCTGATTATACGATCAATGAGACCATATTCAAGGGCCTCCTCAGCATTGAAGCGTTTCACTCTGCTCAAATCCTTCTCAATCTACAAACACACAGCAAATCATGTTCTCAAGTTGGTTTGATAATGTTTATTCCACGCATGTTCCTCAGCAAAACCGCAAAAGCAAACAATTAAAAGATAAAGCACATGAAAAAAAAATAAAAGAAAGGCTTAATACATACCCCTAACTTGATAACTTCAATCATTTTGCCCCCTCAACTTTCAAGGAATCACACAGTTCCCTAAACTATCAATGAGAAGGAGACACATTTCTTTAGGGTCTATTAAGAAAAATTACACGTTTCTTTCTCATTGGGCATGAAATTCCACATGAGCATTTAATGAACTATTCTGCATGGAAATTAAGAATTTAGGAGGCAAAATGGTTCCTTGAAAAGTTTAGGAGACGAAATGACCGATGTTTAAAAGTTGAGAGGACTACGGATGTATTAAGCCAAAATAAAAAAGAAAAAAGGGAAGAGGGTTCACATGCACATCATTGTTTCAGGAACATCTCTAAGTTGCATTCAATGATCTTATCAAGCTGTGATGCTACCGATGATGGCACAACAACAACAAAAAATAAAGGAAAGAAAAAAAATGAACACCAGTTGATTGAAGGAATCAACTAACACGATGAAAGAAATTCCAAATTGACATACTGACCTTCTCAAAAGGCTGTCCTGTTTTCTTAGCCAACTCATTGTAAAGATAGTTCTTAATTCTAAGAAGCTCATTTGCTTCATTACGAATGTCATCAGCCTGTGAACATATCATTCCATATAATCACAACACAATGATAGTCCATTGTGAAATCAAGTCACAAATATCCATAAAATGATGGCATTAATACCTGACCACGAGCAGCCCCTGCTGGTGAAGTTAGAGCAACCCTGGAAAGAGGCATTGCAGAGCGATGTCCCTTAAACACAGAACCAAATCATAAGAGCAAGTTTCAAGGTGGAATTTTGGGCTTCAGGCCCCACATACACAACACAATAAAATATACTGTTTTAAGTAAAACATAAGGGATTATATAAACAAAAACAATCAATTATCAATAGCTTAGTTAGTCTCCTAAAGTGACTCCAGCATATTATGTTTGCTATTTAATGAGCCTACAAAGCAATCAATCGGGTCAATTTGCAGCTATCACAACACAGATATATAAAGTAGCTACTCTATAGAATGTTAAGTTTTGGTTTAGTGGCTGAATGCTATAGGGACCAGCTCCCCAGAAGTTCACAACATTTGATTAGTATTGACTTCAAAATCATCCCAGCAGTGTAATATTACCTTATCCCCAGCTGCAAGAATAAAGCCTGCTAGGTTATACGCAAATCCCACGCAGTGGGTAGCAATAGGACTTTTTAAGCTCTGCATCGTGTCGTAGATAGCCAAGGTTGGAGTAAGCTGCAAATAAAGAAAATTTCATCAGAAATATATCAAATTGGAACAGTAAGGTTACCAAAATGAATCACGTCACTTTCTGTTGAATAAGATCCAACTAACAAAGAACTCACATCTCCACCAGGACCGTTAATGTATAAATAGATCCTTTTGGAATCATCAATTGTGTCAAGGTACAACATTGTCGCCAATATTTGGTTGCTAAATTCTTCATCTATATTTTGTCCAATGAAGATAACACGCTCTCGGTACTGCAGTAGATAGAATGAGTAAGATTTATAATATGCACAAAGAAATTTTAAAAGCTAAGATGTGCTTTGGAAAGAAAATGAAAATAAAGATAAAACATGCAGCAAGGCTTGACAAATATTTTTAATTAGCGTACAAGGGAGGTTCTAGAACAAATATTGGAAATCACTACATGCAACAAATAAAGTACCAGCACTTCGTTACAGCGAAGGAAAATATTCATAGATGTATTAAAAGAGGTCCAAAAGCCACTTCACGAGAGGGTTATCATATTCAAAATCAAAGACCTAGAGACTGCCATAAGCGCTCTGCGTTGAGACAGGAAAAAGAAAATATGTTTGACACCTGCCATCTAGTCAACCAATACCAACAAACTGTGAGTACAATCTATATTAAGAATTATCCATGATCAACTTACAAGGGCATTCCACAAATCAACCCATTGCCAAGTTCCTTCACCAGGAGTTCTATAGGGTACTCTTGGCGTTCCTATAGGCATCATTTTAACTCCTGCCTGTACCGGTCTATGGTTGGGAGTCCTGCAAGCATATAAACAACTTACAAACAATACATGTATGAATAGAAAATGAAAACAAAGCTCAAAGTTCAATTCTTGAAGCGCAATGCCCCTACCAGTATGCATATTAATACATGAACAGATGAAATCAACTTATGTACCCGATGGGTATGAAGTGATTCTACAGCCCAATAATTTTATATGATAATGAAACACTGTATTAAAAACTTGATTTAATTAATTTAATGTTTAGCCCTAATCATTTCACAGAAGAATATCAAATTTATACAAAATTAATAAGGTAACTTACCTGCATTGGAGGCTCTTATTAACCTTTCCATAGAATTCTGCTGTCAAATTAGGTCGCCCGGCCGAATACAGACCTGATTTGAGAAAATCAGATTCAATTAGAAAAGGAAGGAGAGGAAAAAAGGAGCAAAAAGACAGACTTTAGAGGAGAAAATGAAGAAAGGACCAGACTTGGAGATTGAACCTTCAACCCTGAGTAAAGCTTGGTTCCGCAGCTGTCAATTAAACAAAAATCTCATTACTAAAAAGAATAGAGTTTCGATAGCTGATATTGCAGCAATACCGATAATAAGAGCTTAAGAGTATGCATATGCGAAGTGTGACATATACATCAATAAGAGAAGAACCTGAGAGCAGGTTGGTTGAGGTTTGAATTGAGAGAGAACGCCATTTTCACTGCGAAGACGGAAGTTTCAGTAAACCAAGGCTCCAGTGGAGGCTTAGCTTTAATGGCTAGAAACGGCAAGGATAAGATGCTGCCCGTCTCATTGTAACTTTTACCATCAGCTTCTGTTGGCCGTTCAATTTGAGTAATGAATTTCATAAATTTAATTTTTTACTCTTTTTTAAAATAAATAAATAAATGGCTTATTTATTTTCAAATATATCTAGCATACCGGAATTATATATATATATATATATATATATATATATATATATATATATATATATATATATATATATATATATATATATTTGAGGGCTCAGTGAGTGAAAATCCAATCTCATTGATTGGAAAAATTATCCAACTTTTGATAATTTGAATTGAAATTTTTAATTTACATTCAGCAAAACCCATAATTTTTCATCTGAACTTTAACCTTTTTTTCTTATTGAATTCCTATATTTTTCAAAATTACACATTGAATCCCTTAATTTTTTAAAAATACACATTAAATACAAAATAAACGGTACAAACGACAGTAAAATATATACGTTGTTAAAGTCACGTGTATTTAACATCCATTTGGACTTAATATACTCTAATAGATAAATTCAAAGATCAATATGTTCTAATAAATAAGTTCAGGGATTCAATGTTTAGTATATGAATTTAATGTATTTCAAACGAAAAGTTAAAGTATCCAATGTATAGTTTTTAAAGTTCAGGGATTCAACGAAAAAAGTATTAAAGTTCAGGAATAAAATAATGCTTTATTCCTTTACATTCCATCCAAATAGAACTGCATACAGGCATGAATCTTTCTGTACTGAACCCAAAAAATTTAAAATTGAATTGTATTACTGACTTTTTTATTAGAGCCAAATCGAATTATACCATTGATTTTATTTGAAATGAATCTAGATATTTTATTCATAATTGAACCAAGAACCTATTGAATTGTAACGAATTGTTTTGGTACTGAAATATACCAAAAGAACTTATTTTTATTAATTATTATAAATAATAATAATAATAATAATAATAATTTATATATAAATATTATTTATAATTTCTATTCTATATGTACTATATAAAATTAACTTTAATTAGTTGCATTAATACACAAAATTAAGATAATAATTAATCAATAAATTAAGCTAAAGAGTTTAGTTATTAATAATACAAATTTAACTATTATAATAATTACTCTATCCATATGAATATAAATATGTAACTAAAATAATTTGCATTTAATTTACTTTATTTTTAATATCACTCAACTATTACTTAATTTTTTTTTATTTTACAAATATCTATCTATATATGTGTGTGTGTGTATAAGCTAAGCAATTTATCACATAAATATTTTATTAATTAATTTCATTTACTCTTAGTATCATCTAACTAATATTCATATATTTTTAGTACAATATCTATATAAATATCTAAATTAATAATATAATTAAATATAGTTATTATATATAATGAAATATTACCAATCAATGTATTATATGAGTATATAATCATTTTACTAATTAATTTAATTTATTTTTAGTGTCACTCAACTAGTATTTATAAATTTTTACACAATACCTATATTAGTAATTGATAAATGTGATTTTAACTATGTTTTTAGTGTGTTTTTAGGTGTTTAATTTAGTTAATTTGGTTTTAATTTAGTTAATTTTATGTTTAATTTGTTAAATTAGTTATCTATGGGCTTAATTGAGAATTTTAATATTTTTAGGGATTTAATTGAAAGAAGAAAGGTTGAAATTGCAAGAAGAAAGAAGACTTGGAGCAAAAGTGCAAAAATGAGAAAGTTAACTTAAGTGAAGCACGTGAAGACAAGAGCAAAGTACTCTCCCAAGCAGAAATTGTGCTCTACCAA
The DNA here is from genome assembly GCA_037975025.1 of Excoecaria agallocha. Lineage (NCBI taxonomy): Eukaryota > Viridiplantae > Streptophyta > Magnoliopsida > Malpighiales > Euphorbiaceae > Excoecaria > Excoecaria agallocha. The sequence continues at coordinate 814,789 of CM075811.1, forward strand.
GCATAAGTTTACTCTCCCAAGTAGGAAACATGCTCTCCCATGCAAAAACAGAAAAGTTGACGATAAAAGTTTTCCTATTCAAGAGAAACTCCAACTCAACCTCAGAAAAAGAAGTATTGGCCAGCAAAACTTCTTCTTTGGCAGTGACTCCAGTCTATAAAAAGGCATCAAAGCTAAGGAAGAAAGGGAGGAGAGATTGAGAAAGACAGAGTTTAGCATTTAAAGTTTTTATGTAGTTTTCTATTTCTGTTATTTTACTGTTTTCTTTAGAAGTTTTGTTTTGATTTTAAACATGTTTAGTGAGTAGTTTTCTTTAACTTTTGCTAAAAGATACTTAAATCCTTAACTTTTATTATTATGACTTAAGCTTGTGCTGCAATTTAATACAAGTTAATTATTTCTTAGTTGTTAAACACATTTTTATCTTTATTTAACTGAAAATTGGTTGTTAACTTGATTAAGCATTGGTTAGTAATTGGTTTTTGATTGAATTATTGATATGCATGTTCTTAGGTTAGTTTGCTTGGGTTGATGCATGATTATATTCTAAATAAGAGATAATTTTGTGTTAATTAAAGTAAGTTAAGATTAAGAAAAGGTGTAACTAAGAATAGGTGGAAATTAAATTTCTTGTGAAAGGATTTAATAGACATTTAGAAAGATTAATTCAGATCTTTATGCTAAGTGTTGGATTGTTCTGAATAAGAAAATTTTAATGCTTGGAATGATAATTTTGAGTAAAGTTATCTGATTTTGTTAAATTGAATTCTTCATAATCACTTGTATTTCTCTTTTGAGTAAGTCATAATAATATTAGTTAAGGTGGATAGTTTTTTAGTGAAAGTTGCTTTTTAATATTGATTTTTACCTCATTCAATTTACTTGCTTTTGTTTTACCTTTAATTATTTCAACTCTTTCAATTGTTTTATTTTATTTTTTTTAGCTTTAAAATACTGCTTTTAGTTTTAACCTTCAACCATCACAACTTTGAAATTTCTCTTCTACCCTCTTCACACAAAATTCTATTTCAAAATTAAAATCACTCACGCAAACACAAGTTTCTCTTGAGTTCGATATTTTAGGATCATAATTATATTTTCCTATATTACTAGTCGATGTAGTATACTTGCTAGACACCGGTCAGTAATGTAGTTATAAATTAATAATGTGATTATATATAAATATTATGTATAATAAAATTTTATAATTATATGGGTATATAATTATCTTATCAATTAACTTCATTTACTTCTACATTATGAATGTAATTATATATTTTATTTCGCACTATCATGTATTTTCTAACTTTGGTATATATATATATATATATATATATATATTCTAAGTATGAGAGGGGAAAAGACTAAAAATGTCCTAACATTTTTAGATAATTAACCAAAATAACTTTTAATTTAAAAGTAACAAATAAGAAAAATATTTTTTGCTTAGTTAGAACTCAGTTAAAATAGAAGAATAAATTTTATTCTAATAAAACCTTTACAATTCTTAGTTTTAATGGATGATAACCTTCTTACATATAAATTTCACTAGATATGCTTTCATTAATTAATAACTCATAATATTTATTTCATGTATCATATATTCTTATAATTAATTAGTTAAAACTTAAAAATTAATCAATAATAAATAATAAGGTATAAAATTTGATTTCTTATTCTATTAATAATATAACTCAAATCAATAGGTCAATTCAATATAGTAAAAATTTTAATTTTATATATTAATAACAAGTTATGTGGATCCAATTGGACAATTTTTACTCATATTTTAATAAGACATATAATTTTATGAATATTTAAATTAATAATTTAATTATATAGTTATTATATATAATGAAGATTGAGTTGTGTATTTGAAAATAATAAAAGAGAAAAATAAAAAATTTTTAGAGAAAATTAAAAATTAAATTAAAAATTTTTCAAGAGGGAATATTTTTTTTATTTTGGTGAGCTTAAGACGAAGAAAGTTGTTTTTAAAGTGACAATTATTTTGAATGGATTGATAGAATAACATATAAAACAAACTGGAAGAGGTTAATGTTAATCACATTATAGCATCACCACTTAATTACTTAATTCTGATGAAATTAATGATAATGTTGATTGATGCATGATTTTTGAAAAATAAGTATAAGGAGCAAGTTGTATCTCAAGGATATTTGGTTGCTTATTTGACGGATAAATTAAAAAAAAAATTAATTTTGATATTTTAAGTTGGTAGAAGATAAATGAACCAAATTTTTTAAATTTGGCTAAGGTTGCTAGAGATATTTTAGTTGTGCAGTGCTTAACTATAGTTTCTGAATCAACTTTTAGCACCAGATGAAAAATTTTAGATAAATTTAGAAGTTTATTAACTCCGATTACAACCAAAATTCTTATTTATTGCCAAAATTGGTTAAAATCAGCTATATTTTTGGTTTCAAAGTAAGGGAGGGCAATGGTCGGTTCAGTTCAATAACCGAAAATTAAAGTTTCATTATTTTAATCAACCGAACCGAACTTATAGAAAGATCGAATTCAAACCAAACTGAAATTTTCGATCAGTTTGATTCAGTTAACCGAAAAATCAAAAATTAAAACTATTTTTTTAAAAAAATAAAAAATATTGTGTCTAAAAATTATAAAAATTATAAATCATAACATACTAAAGTAAAAATATCTAAATTGTACAAATAAAAGTTCAAATTAAAGATATAATCCCAAAATATATAATAAATCATACAACAAAACCGTTAAATAAATTTTTCATTTAATCGATTTTCAATTTAATCGTCAAAATTTTAAATTATCACCTAAAAAAATAGATATTAATAATTGATAAATGTACTCATATAATTTACAACTCAAAATAAGATAATTTTCATGTATAAAATAGTTATTCAATTAAAAAATAAAAAAATTATATAATTATATAAAATTTCGGTTCGATTCAATTTTTCTGCGATTTTTTCCTTTAAAAAACCTAATCAAAAAATCAAACCAAATTAAAAAACGATAGGTTCGGTTCAATTTTTTGGTTTGGTTCGGTTTTTGCTCACCCCTATTTCAGAGGTATCAACCGAAAAATTTAAAAAGTTTAAATTAGGTAATTATTATATTTATGTAAATTTTTAAATTTTATATTTAATGTTCATATTTTTTGTAATCTATTATTTAAAATTTGTATTATTTTTTTAGATATTTTTCAAAATTATGAAATCAGTATCAACATAATGCAGAAAAAACTGTTAAATGTTAATTTTTAATTAATGTATTTTGATTTAAACTTTAATTATACTTATTAAGATATTTTAATTGTATTTATATTTATTATTTTTTAAATTTATTTTGCAAAATTTTAAAAATATTGAATTATATGAAATACCGGATTATATAGTACAGTATTATTTAGTACAAAAAAACCAAAAAACTGCATCAAACTGTACTTCTGTACAACTGTACCAAATTATTTCAAATTTTCAAAGCATTTATAATACTTAATTTTAAAAATATTTAAAATTTCAAGATAATACAAAAATTATATCGTACGGCGTACGTGTACACCCCTACATCCAAATATATTGAGCCAATAACTTAAACATGATTTAAAAATAAATAAATGATTTTACACTATAAATCAATTAGTGGATCAATTTTTCATCGAACATCTAAACTAAATCTTCATGAACTAATTCAATGATAATTTATTAGTATTATTTTACATCTGTAGCGGCTTTTAAATTGGTCTACACCATTCTCCATGGCCAAATATAGCAGCTCAATGGAGGCGCAATTCTAAGGAAGTTCTTAGGAAATATGGCAAAGTTCCCAAGCACAAGTACCTGCAGTTTAGGAAGCAAGACAATTAAAGAAGATCATGGCGAATATCTTCCCAAATTTTGATCTTTTTGTTTGCATGATGCTTATGCACAAGCATAAACAAGTGAAATCAAAATACGAACTATTTGTGACGCAAAAATGAATCAATGTGCGAAACCAGTAAATCAATTCAACTATGAATCTTGAACAGGCTAGTTCAACAGCTCCACTAAAAAATCATCAAGAATTGTACAAGACTTGATCTTCCAAGAGGGCTCCAAAATTATAGGATATTTCAGTCGAATTAAACAATTCAGCTATTTTTACATAAGATACATTATCACAAAGAAATTGTCTGAAGCAAAGCATCAAATGAAGGTAATGCCAGTCTCAAGAAAGAGAGACTACATAGCTCAACGGTCAACACCAAATCAATAAGATGGCGAAAACAAGGAAAACAGCAAAAAAGAAATTAATTAATTTGGCTTCTCATAAGAATTCTGGTCTCTAAACTCAGCAATAGCGCTTCGTATCATTTCAGAATGATGGGGTTGCACAAAGAGGTGAGTACTATCCAGAATATGAATAATGAACTTCCGTGATGCAGGTAGCGAAGCATTCATATTGATGATAAATTGTGCCATTGGGATGTCACTGCAACATGAAAATAACCAGATTATCTCAGTAATCAAATCAAAACCAGCAAGACCCTTGCATTTCACCTGCTTGGTTATTGGTTCAAAAGGAATTGCAGCCTTGACATTCAATAATCAGATGCTATAACTTACAAAACTGGATTGATGGGGACAGAATAAACTTAAGGGAAAAATCAAGCAGAGATTAAGGGTAATAAAACATTTACCAGGATATGAACAGTCCTTTAGTCGCATTGAACATCTTGCATCAGCAAAAACCTATACCGCCACAAAAGAGCAGAACACGTTCTGATCATCACTTTACACAATTCAGATACACAAGGATGCCCATTTTGAAACCAAGATATGATAATTGTTCAATAATTAAACTTAAGAGTGAACAAGCTCAGATCATTAGCAAGATGCACATCCATTTATGTGTAAAGGTCCAAAATTGAAATTATTAGAAAATTACGAGGCAACTGTAAATTTGCTAGCATTAGCAATTTAATCAGTATTGTTTTACCCCAAAAATTTGCTAGAGACAAACACAAACCAAAGATTACAACAGAATATCACCAAAGTTCATCCAACCGCTGCAGATTATAGGAGTTGGAAGAAAAGAGAAAAATACAGGTGATTTAATTTGATTGCACTCATTTACACAAATCTAAAAAGTTAAGATAACAACAGTATTTTTGATAGCGAAGTTGAGAAGTTGAAAAAAAAAAAAGAACAGATTACTCACCTTTGAATAAAGACGGCAGATGCTGGCGACAGCTCCGATCCGCGGCCGCAAAGGAGCTGGCAAATTGAAATCGAAGAGAAAGACCGAAAGAGAGGAAGGGATTGTTCTGGAGCAACGGAGGAGAAAGCTTTTAAATTTTTATCAATTTATAATAAACAAATAAAAGTGATTTTGAGATGGGAGAATAAAGAACGCAAAATTGAAAGACGGATTTAGGGATTTTGAGATGAAAGACTGACCAAATGAAAAAAAAAAAAGGTGCAAAGTTCCGGGACTTTTTTTAAAAATGACGTATTTTAAAAAATTATTTGGAAAATATGATTTTTGCAAAATTATTTAGAAAAATAGAGTATTTTTTTTATATCTGCAACCTTTTATTGCGGAATTAGACACTGAACTCACTCTTTCTTTCTCTCTCCCTTTCTCTCTCGCCTTCTCTCTCTTAATATTTTCCAAAATATTATACTTAATTTTATAATTAATTATCTATACAATTTCACAAATAAATAAAAAATATTTTTAAAAATAATGTGAGATAAAAAAAAATTTCAAGTGAAAATTATTTCAAAATTAAAATTTTAAACAACTTATAGTAAAAAAATGATAATAAAAAATATTTATTAATGACAGTATTAGTTTTACATACAGTATATAAATAAATTTATTAAATAAAGTCATTTTTATGACATTTTAATTTATTGTTAGATTTGAAAATTATTTGAAAAAATTAGATGTTTTTCTCTCATTTCATATTTTCTAAAATTATTATCATATTTAATTTTATAATTAATTATCTATATAATCCTACAAATAAATAAAAAATATTTTTAAAGATAATGTGAGGTAAAAATAAAAATACTCCAAATGAAAATTGCTTCAAAAATAAAATTTAAAACAAATTTATAGTTAAAAAAATGATAATATAGTAAGAAAAAAAGAATATAGTAGTTGGTGTTTTTTTTATCAAAAATTCAAATCTAACAATAAGTTAAAATATTATAAAAATTACTTTATTTAATGAATTTTTTTATATACTGTATGTGAAACTAATACTGTCATTAATAAATATTTTTTACCGTTATTTTTTCCACTATGAGTTGTTTTAAATTTTATTTTTAAAATAATTTTCACTTGAAATTTTTTATTTTTACTTCACATTATTTTTTAAAATATTTTTTATTTATTTGTAGGATTGTATAAATAATTAATTATAGAATTAAGCATAATATTTTGGAAAATATTAAGAGAGAGAAGGTGAGAGAGTGAGAGTGTGTATGTGAGAGAGAGAGGGGGAGAGAGTGTGGGGGAGAGGGGGAGGAGCCAGTGTCTAATCCCGCAACAAAGGGTTGCGGGAATAAAAAAATATCACATTTTTTCAAATAATTTTGCAAACACCCTATTTTTCCAAATAATATTTTTAAAACACACCATTTTTTAAAAAAATCCCCAAAGTTCCAGCCGTTTTGTAACTTATAATCAAATAATTATAATAAAATAATTTATAGCATAAAAATAATAAAAAATTTATTTTATTTCAATAAAAATAAAAATTAACTTTTTATACTATCAAAATAATAATTAAGCAAATAACATATAATTATCATGTCATTTTAATATCAATTAACTCTACAAATAGATTATAATTAGTTACTTGAATTTTTTTTTATTTTCTGTATATGTCATTTTTTATATTTTAATGATAATATAAAATTTTTTCATACAATGATTCAACTTATAAATGTTATTGATAGTAAAATAATGTAATAATCATATGTAATATACTTAATTGTCACTCAAATAATATAAAAAATTAATTTTTACATAATTTTTACTTCAATTAAAATAAAATAGAATTTTGATGATTTTTGTATTATAAATTATTTTATTATAATCATTTGGTTATACACCAAAAAATTCGATGATCATGGACGTAATTAACCCGGTCAAATTTACAATTATGCAATAATGATACAGAATGCTACAGATATAATATAATTTTTAACCCAGTCCAAATCTGAAATTTACACAAATTTATCATTTGAACCTATCCTAATAATCTTATACCAATGCAAATTTCGGATCAGATTATTCGGAAAAAAAAATTAATCGGCTTCCGATATCACCAATCAAAAATGTTCTTAAATAAAAATTAGAAATTAAAACTGCCAGTTCAATTAACCTAAAAAATCAATTTGATTATTGTCATGATTTGCCAATCTGATTAACCAAAAATCTGATTTTTTTTTTCTCTCCCCCTAACTGCCACACTTGATCTGTATAATAATTTTCAAGGATTTTCAATAATTTATATATATAATTCATTTATTTTTTTATTGGAATATAAATCCAGTGTACCAATGCGCGCGTGTATCATAATATCAGGGCTCGCCGAATTCGATAGTAAACACATGCACATGGTGCAGCAAATTATGCCCCGTTTTAAAGTTGGCATATGAAATTATTTATTGTTAATCAAATAGAAATTATTTATACCAATGGATGATGATTGGTAGGATTAATTTAAATGAAGTTCTCTCATAAATGAGTTAAAATGATGAAAAATTCTTTCTTAAATTCAATTTACACAAATTTATAAAAAATAGCCACAAAATAAATTGGTTGAGAAATATGAAATGACAATTAGCATGCACAAGTGGCAATTCGGAATGAAAAAGAGGGCAGATAAAATTGAATTAAAGTTTAAAGAAGCATTTTCTTATAAAATTGAATTAATGCAACCCTTGACAGGAATATGCATTTTCTTGAACGTATATTAATATCAGAATCACATTGTTAATTACACGATAAGGGGGAATACTGAGACAATCATAAGAATGCACTTTTCTTTTGCTAGCATATGTTTGGCTTTGGCTACTCATTCCACTGGTTCTGCTAATGTTCATACAAAAGAATCACATGACAAAATATTTTTAACTTATTTCAATATCTTAAATAATTGATCCTTTAAAAAAAGAAAAAAAAAAGGACATAAATAAATTTACAATCCTTTGAAGATTGGATTCCAAACAATTAGCAAAAATGCATACAACTACAATTTTATTCAGAAACAACCCTAACAGAGGCTAACACTACCACTGCATGCTAAGGAACTGGAAACAGGTAGAGTAAGACACTTACTCTTAAAAGGAAAAGGTTAATGAAATTAATTTAATGGCCTCTAGGAAAAAAAATACCATTTGACATTAGCCATAGGCCAGGAAATGTATAGCACCTAAAAGCTTTGACACAATCCTGGAATGTGAACTATATCAATTACAACAGCAGCCCTGTCGTTCTAACCCTTCCTACAATCCAGCAATTCATAGATGCCCAGTACTCTCAAGTAACATAACTGTGAGGTAATCAAGCATGCAACTAATTCATGTCGTGGTCTTCCAGTGCAGTCAAAATCATCCTACATGTAAAAATAGGAGTTAAATTGAAATCATTCAAGTAATCTCAATAATCAAACAACTAGTAGCTGCTTTATAGCATTGTCGAATACCAGAAAATTGCAAGGAAGAGGAGGACAATGAGATAGAAAAGTTTGAAAAGGCGCTGCTTCTTTTCCCAATGAAGCAAATTGAATATCTCTGTAACATCTATCAGATGCCTTCGTCTCGTGTAACTGATCATTCGAAGAGAGATGTTATAATATAAAAATAAAAAAGAGAGCAGATTTTTAACTCTTCTGGGGAAGCCTAGCGAACATGAAATATTGAAGCATATGGAGGATCTAAAAATTCATCATCGCAGTAAAATGAAATGGGGTTGCAAGAGCACATCACTGCATAAAGCATAATAACACTGGCATTGGCAACACATCTTAATGAGATGGACCAAAGGCACCTATTAATACCATAAACATTTCTCAAATCTATTTACTTATCAGCAGAGGGACTACCAACTCCTTAACTCATACTTCTATAAAATTTACAATTTTTAGGCAAACTGAAATCTCCAATAACATCCATCTAACCGGTGGCTCCTAAAAAGGGAACCTCACAACAGCAGAATAGAGTACTAAGAGGTAAGAATGCAGATACAAGTCCTTAAAAATTCGGATACCATGATATCAACATTATCACTCCATTAATTCACGTTATAATAGACCTTCACTTCAGCAGTCACAAGTTGCTTAAATGTAACCTTCACTTGACCTTCAGAGTGAAACTGGCAGGTTGCTTAAAATATTAGACCCCGTGCTCAACCTTCAAAAAAGTCCTCACAGCTAGCTTAAGTACATAAATCATGCCCCTAAGGCCAGAGCCTTGTGTGCACCAAAGAATCACGTAATAATGAGCTAAAGGAAAAGGCTTCTAAAGCATTACGTAACTACACAATTTACACATATTCCTGAAGATCGGTCACGCTACAATCCAAAAGGAAAACATTTAATCATTCAGCCACATAAAATGTAGTAGCATACTGAACATAATTGGTTAAGAAAATCTCAATCAGACGTTGAAAAGATTAAAATTTTTGCACTAACGGTAAGCAAAGGTTCCATCTCAATTTTTGCACAGGTGGTTAAGAAAATCACGCTCAGAAAATAAAAAGATTAAAATTTTTGCACTAACGGTGAGCAAAGTTCCCTTTTAAAATCTATACCTTTTCTATCATTGAAAGATTATCAAACAGTTCAAATAGATGAAGCAAAAATACAAAGGAGAAAAGAAACTCACAGTCTGACATTATAGTAAAGGAATGGAACACACAAAAGTGACATACACCAGTGCCCTGTTAGGAGAAAAAACAAGCATAAAACTCCTTCGGTTACATACTCTGGCAAAATCACTTTATTTATCCGAGATGATGAATCATATGGATTGATATAATCAAATTCCAGATCTGCCAAGCACATAAGCTGCAAGAGAAAATTTTCTGGAATGTTAAGCTCCCATTAATTAACATCATATGCCTCAAATCGCAATGGTAAACCACAAACAAAACAAACCTAGCTTTAGCTGAAATTCTCACACATTGTTCTAATTTTAGTATCCCTAAAAAGCATATCAAATCTAGCAATTACTAAAATGAGGCTTCATTATAATTACTTGCATTTTATTTTTTGACTAAAACACAAGTAGTTTGCACTTATCCATGTATAACTATGAAATTTACCACTTAATTGCTCTAGCTTCTCAACAATTAAAAGCTGAGAATTAGAATATATCCATTAAATTAGCAAACCAATAACACCGCACCTAAGAAGCATCATCATGAAAACAACTTTTTTTTTTTTTGTTGAAAAAAATCAACAATGAATCCCGACCAAATTCTACAAGGTGTATTTCCAGATAAAATAGCAGCATGAAGTGGAAGCAAACGAATAAATACAGAGAATCAACAAATTGACGAAAAGAAAACTCCGCTTTCACTCTTTAATGTTGAAATAATATAACTAATTGATGCGATTCTCATAAATTGATCAAAATATGGAGCTACACCAAGCAAAGTTCTGGACTTTGTCGACCATTTAAAACAGAGGTTCAAGTATTAACCTGAAAGACGATGAGGACTAGGAGGGCTATAAGGAAGAAGAAGGATATGAGCCACACATACAGATCCCCCATGCTCCTTACCCTACTCAATCTCTTTCTCTCTCTCAAAATCTCTCTTGCGCTCTTACTTCGGTTTTGACAGGAAGGCGTAAGATAAGAACTGACAACAACCTAGGGAGTAATGCGCACTATGTACTGTTTGTTTCAATAACCAAGGGCTTTTATTTTAAGTTTTAACCTTTCTTTTTAATTTTTTTATTATTATTTTTTTTGGACTAATTTCTTTTTATTTTTCAATGATAATCTTCTGTTTTCTTATTTAATTTGGTAAATTTTTAAAAGAATTGCAGTTTTAATTGTAATTACCAATGATCAAAGTTTGCCCTTAATTACCCCAAGAAGTAATACAGTTCTAAATTATAATGATCAAAAAGTTCGCCTTTCTTATAATATATTACTAATTATTTTTGTGCTATAAAATGTAAAACTGAAATTTATGATGTGATAATTCGCATTCATATTTGAACTATTTAATTATTTGCATATCATTAGACGATTTCAATCATGAAACTTGACATTTTTCGCTTATATACAGGAAAAAAATGAAAATAATTTTTTTTATGAAAATAAAAATGAAAAAATAGAGTTTTGATTTTAGTTAAAAAAGCAAATAAATAACGTAAGTTGAATTTTGAGAAATTATGAAAAGAATCTGTAAATAACTTAAAGAGAAGGGAACTCAAAAGGGAAGGAATATTTGGACACAAACCGTTCCTTGTACAGGGGGAGATTGAGATGCATTTCTGCAACACCGCACTATAACTTTTGTTTTTTCTTTTATTATTTTATCTTTACATATAATCATATAACGCAATATGATTTTCTTTAGTGGAATAATTGATGAGTATACAATAATTGAATATTATTATGAGTACATTCGGGAAGTAGGAAAATATCACTTAAAAAAATCATTATGAATTATTAATGTGATTTATAAAAATTTTACAGATATGATCTAAATGAGTGTTTAATTTATTCTCTTAATTACGTACCAAGCCAAATGCAATTGAAATAGGAAGGTAAGCACTGAGATTTTTAACCTTAATTAAATTCTGCCTCTGATTGACTTACGAAAAAAATAAATTTATAACCGAATTGCCGAGAATCTTCAACCCTAGTCAAAATTATTTTTAAAAAAAAATTTTAATTATAACTAAAATACGATATTTAACAATTAATTATAATTAAAATATAACATTTAATAATTGAAAAATTTAAAATAAATCACAAATCAAATTAAATTAAATTTTAATAATTAATAAATTTAAAATCAAATACAATTTAAAACCTGATAATCATAAAATTAAATACGATCATAGGGCGGGATGGGTAATGGATCGCCACCAACTGCCCCACCTAGAGGTGGAAATTCTCCATTCTCACCTCCGGTTGGATTATAGAGGAAAAATTCTTTCCATTTACTGTTCCATTCGGAGTAGTTCACTACCGAAGACGGATAATTCCCACTCAGTAATCATCCCTAGTTTCAACAGCAACCCGAAAAAAGTTTTGCACAATGGTAGAGCATATATAGCTTGAGGTGAAAGTAATATATATGAAGAAAAATAATAATTATCTATGGCAGGAAGTCCAACAATTTTGAAAATGAAAATGCTGAGTTGGTAGTGACTAATTGTGGTTAGTCCGAGGAAGGAGAGTTGATTAAGGTGGAAGGCTTTGAGCATAAGAAGAAATTCCTTGACCCCAAATCTATTAATTTCTCTTCTGCCTTCAAACCTGCACCCAACAATTCCAACATTTCAGTGCTTACAATTATGCACTAATAAAACATTTTGGGCCTATTTTAGGCTTTCCATCTTCAACCAAAGTTGGCCCATCATCACATTTTTATATCGGAGGCCCAAAATAAATTATAGGAGGCCTCTTTTGTTTTTTAATTAAAAGTAACTGCTTATTTAAATTCAATTTATAAATAAATTCATAAACTACTTTAACATAAAATATTATTAGTGACCAAAATAACTGATACTTCTATAAATAACAATTAATAATTTGATTTCATTTGTATTTATCCGGTCCGATTTTAATAACATTATATATATATATATGCAAAAACATTGGAAATGAACTTACTTTCCAAGCTAAACTGAGAGTAATGAAGCGGGGAAGCATCGGGATTAGCATCTTTAAGAATAGGTCTCCTCTTCTCCTTCACGTAAATCTCAATCGCCGCCTTTATCAAATCTCTCACTGTATTCTCCGGCGACATAATTACCTGCACTGCCCCCAAACTCCTCTCTATATTCACATTCAACAGCAACTTACTCAGCCTATGCTCCGACGTCGTCAACTTTCCAGGCACAGAAATAGGACCACCTCGTCGGCGAACGAGGTCGGAGTATCTCTCAGGTGGAAACGTCTGCAACGAGCGAGGCCAGCCGGTTACAATGTGGCGGAAGGTGATTGGAGCTCGGGAAGTCATAGGATTGATTGTTTAGTTAATGTGTATAGGATTTTGATTAGAAGTAGAAATTACGAATTTTGTTGGGGTTTTTGCGGAGAATAAGGAAGGAGATAAGAGGTGTAGTTTTGGTTTTTTGAGAGAAATATTCAGTTACGTCATGATGTTTGCAACGGCATTCTGGGGGTTCAGACAGTTAAAAGAGAAAGCGCGAAACTTCCTAGAAGGCGGTTGATTTTGGTTAGTTCCCTCATTATTGGATTTTATCACATATAATTGAGGTTTCTTTAACATGTGAGATTAAACACATTTATTTATTTTGGTCCTGACGGCTTCATATTATGAATCTTCACCCGACATTTTTTAAAAAAGAAAAAAGTCATTATTGTGTTGTGTATGATTAATTATCTACCATATATAATTTTCCAAAAACCTTTTGTTACTATTTTTTAGTTTAATGATGCTTTTATTAATAACTATCAAATTTTAATTAGATTTACTAATATAATTCGTATTTAAATTCAACTGGATCTATAAATACAGTATTTATATACAATATTGCAACGTAAAAGGGAAAGTGAGTTCAATATGTAATTTAGCGAAGAGGGGGAAGAGAGAAGCTTAGATTGGAAAAGTATAGCCGGTTGCTTTGAAGAGCTAAACTGTCGGCATACGCCGCTACGCTCTTATGGATTTGTCTTGAAGAATCTGAAGTTGACATTAATCAAATAGCACCACATTCCAACTTCTAACCAATCCACCACTTATGTTTGCATACAAACCTTTCAAATTCCAACATCAATTTAGAGGTTTTGTTTGATTCTGCATAATATTTATTTTGATATTAATGAATTGACATAAACTTAAAAATACTAATGACTTTATTGGGCCTAAGCAGGCCCAGGTGGTGTACAATACGTCCAAACATGCCCATTAAGTCCAGGAAAAGATTATCACTCGGTGACATTCTAAAATATTCCAATGGAAATTGATTTTTTTTTTTTAATACCAAAAGATTCATGCGATTCTCTTCCATGTTCTACAGATAGCAATAGTCAAGATTATGTGCTCAAATTCTGCCGACCATGCTTAGTGTTTCAAGTTGGGCTATTTCCAAACACCTCTCCTCTGTCTCCATCCCTCTTTCACGTTCACATGCTTCACCGAAAACTTTCTAATTAATAAATTAACGAACTTAAAAATTTTCCACTCGAAATATCAATCATGATTTCTTTTGATTCAATTACCTTTGCACCAAACTTATCTTTACAACCCCAATAATCATTCCCAACGTAAATGAGAACCATAATTTCATATTTACATTTACTGTAAGAAGAAAAATTGCACGATATAAAGGCAAATAATAGTAAGAAACAATGGTGGTGTTGTAAGAGTTCTGCGAACAATATGTTGCAGTACTCTCATATTTGTAGAACATTTGATCATTTCCAGCAGACACAGACCTTCCAGAGCCTCCGTGATCTTCTTATGATCTTGCCAAGTTTCTGGGCAAAAAATGATGCAAGTATGAATGTAGGCTGCGGAACTGGTGATGCTGAATTTTCTCTAACCAAAACATTATGTGATTCTACAGGCGAGTTCGCTCCATTACTACTTCGGCTGCTGCTGCTGCTTCTTCTTCTCAGATAGAAGCTTCTGCTACCAAGATCTCCAATCACCTCTGATTTTTCTAAACCTATAAACAACAACATAAATCATCATCACCATATCCAATGTTAATGTTATATATGCAAAGGGTCTTGATTGCAACTAAGAAGAAGATAGCATATACTGTTTTAAACAAGCAGATAAAGGACATTTAGGGGACAGTGGAGGAGTTTCACCCAGTTCAATACAGAGACCCTGAACCCAAATTTACAGGTTATAACCTGTAATTTAACTTATCCAAGTGCTAATCTTGAAACACAATTTTAAACTATAATAAAGTTTTCTTCTTAGAGACAATCTCAATTTTTAATAAGAACATCAAGAGAAACATATAAACAATATAGCTATCCCTCAATCAATTGAGATGAAAAAATCATTTCAGTGGCAAACTTAAAGCCTGAACTTACTTTGAAGGCTGAAATAGGAGCGATGCAATTCATAAGAAGATGGTTGATTCATATCAAGCTTAGGAGTCCTCCCTTCTTCAGAGTATTTGTCTACAACAACCTTAATTGTATCCTCCACACTGGACCCCAATTTAACCATGGTCCTTACAGGTCCTGGACTTCCTTCTACTGTTACATTAACCACCACCTTTGCATCTTTGTTGTAACACTGCACTCCCTGCAAATCATATTTCATCTCAAGATCGTATAAATTGTTGATCTCATCCATAAAATTGGGGAAACATTCATTTTAGATTTTCATGATCAATTTGAATTAATCGCAATAACACATTTCAATTCACCTTAATTTAACAATGCATGAATCATTAGAATAACATAACAGTAATTAAGCAAAACCCACTCGGTTTTTTAAGCAGGAAGAAAATTGATTGACCCAAATTTTTTAAAAAAAAATATCCAATCAAGAGACGGATAAGAGTCTGGCCCTCAAAATCAAAATAAACCCAAAAACAAGAAAAGAAGACAGATCAAAATTTTATGCATACCTCGAATCTTTGAGGAGAAGAAAAGGAGATCAAAGCAGGAGAGGAAGACAAAACATCTAAGCAAGTCTCAGGCCGAGGGAGAAACCCACTCTCGTCTTCAGACCCCAAAGGCCTCTTTTGTTGATCTTCAACTTCACTGAACCCGCCATAAGTGCTCCACTGTAGCATGGGCTCCGATGAGCAGCGCTTCAATATCTTAATGGGCTTAGAGGGCTTCACCGATCGTCGACTGCTGGGAGAAGGCGACGAATTCTGCGGCCTGAGCTTCCGGCTGCTGCCGGACGCCGGAATCCTTAGCCAGTGATTCCTCTCAGGCATAAATTCAATCGAGAAAAAACGGTAATGAAGAGTTTTTAATGGGTTTTTGGGTGTTTTTGAGAGTAGAAGAGTGGTTTGTACGTGAAAATGGTGTGGGGAAGGAGAAGAGGAAGGGCAGTTGGAAGGTAGTTGGGGGAAGAGTGCATTTGCTTTTATTTTGGGTTGATTTTGCCTGCTGTTTGATTTGTCGTTTTTGGATCCTTGGGTTCAAAAACGACACCAATCTACTCCAAATCCAATTGGTATTTGGTTTCCTTTTTACTTATTGGTGATTGGTTTCCTTTTTGTTTGCCGTTTCAGACTCTAATGTATCTCTCACATCCAATAATTAAACGAAATAACATAATTTATATGAAATTCCATTCAAATAGTGATTTTAAGGTTTAATTTATTTTAAAGCAGTGGGAAGTCCATAAAACCATCAGAAATCAGAAAGTAATTTGATGAGAGGTCAGTGCTTAATAAAAAATATACGAAATTTTAAATTCAATTTCTTTTAACAACATATTTATAACTCTATTTCAACAAAAAATAAAAAATAAAAAACTAGTGAGTGCATAAATATTAAATCTAAATTATTAGACCGTCACATATTTTACATGATATTAAAGTAATAAAAAAAAATAATTACACATGACATTAGGCTATATGAGTGAAGGATCTAAGGAAAAAGAAAAAAGAAAAAGATAATAGTTGTATGAACCAAATGCACTTCAGAAAATATTAGAGAGAGCCATGCATAGAAAAATAGTTTACAATTGCCAGAAAATAATTTTACAATGACAAATAGTCTTAAAAAAAGTAATTATGGGTCCATAATTATCAAATTAGATTTATTTGTTTTCAAAAAAATTCAAGAAATATGTGCCTTGTAATTAGTGAATTTAATATGAATTAAGAGGTGCATTCTTGTTTAAAGAATTGGTGGGATAAAGGATGTTTTCATAAGCTTTTAAGTCCAAACTTTCTCTCAATAATGTGCCAATAAATTAAAGAATTGGTCCGTAAATAATTTGATGATGCAAACTATAAAGAATGAAAAATACTTTTTTTTTTTTTATGGAACAACAAATTCCGACTATTCTCTTTCATTTTTTTTAAAGCAAAACCCATAATTTAGTGCTTAAAACTCATAATTTAGTATTTAAATTTTAATATTTTTATACATTACATCCCTATACTTTTAAAATTATATATTAAATCTTTCAAATTTTACATATTTATATATTATATTTCTATATTTTTAAAACTACACAATAAATTTTTAAATTTATATATCATAACACATTAAATCCAAACGGTTATTTAAAAAAAATATTTCGTTAAAATATATGCAATTTTAACCAAACGAATATTAAATTGTCATTTATATCATCCATTTTGAATTTAATATATTTTTAAAAAATAAAAATTTAATACATAATTTTAAAAATATAAAAATATAATTTATAAATTTTTTAAAATACGGGAAGCTAAAATATGATTTTTTTCCTTTCTTTAATTGAAATTCGCAATCATGAGCTTTGCTTTGCTTTCAAAGAAATCTTCCCTGCCAATACCCAATAGGCAAGTTGCTCCTTTTTTTTTTTTTTTTGAGTAAAGCCGATTTGATAATAACGTCATGACTTGAAATAAAATAAACAATAAGCTCGTCAGATATTTTATTCAATTATTAAAGTATATAAAATTGTAGGCTATGTATGTAAAATTACAAGTGATGATGTAAGTAATCTCCGTTGACACAAAGAGAACTGGACTGCTACCGTCCAATTAACAGGATCCATAAATCTTCCTTTTCTTTTTACAGCTCATTCATAGTTTGCCTGCCCCAACTTAATTTTCTTTTAAAAAAATGAAATGTTTTGTCGCATTTCAGGTGCCTACTCGTTATACTTCGCCTGTCTTAAGAAAAAAGAAGTGATATTTTTCCTTAAAAATTACACATGTTCTGTTTGTTAAGATATGCGTCTTGTTGAACTGTTTCATTGAGAACAAAGCAAATAAACAAAGAAAATCATTCCTTGGGGCAAAATTTTCAAAACGTGAAAGAGTTAAGTGGATTCAATCCAACTACAACCTGGTATTTTGGCCAATTTCTTGTTTTGGACTATCTTCCTTAGTTTCTTGGCATCATCCCACCTCCCAACAGAGGCATAAATGTTGGCAAGAAGAGAATAGTAACTTCTTGTTTCATGTTCCAACTCAAAGCAATGCTTAGCTGCAACCTCTCCAAGTTCCACGTTTCCATGTACCTCACAGGCGAGCAATAAAGCTCCCCATACCTCCACCCGTGGCTGCATTGGCATTCTTTTTATCAGCTCATATGCCTCTTGTAATCTTCCTGCCCTCCCTAACAGATCCACCATGATCGCATAATGTTCGAATGAAGGCACGAGTTGTTGGTCTATCATCGAGTTAAAGCATCTGTAACCCTCTTCAACTAAACCGGCATGGTTATAGGCAATTAATAAGCCCATATATGTGACTAGATTAGGTTGAATTTGAGCACCCATCATTGCATCAAACAATTTAATGGCATCAGCAATCTCCCCATTTATGCCACATCCTAATATCATTGCACTATAAGCAACCACATCCTTCTTCTTCAAACCGCAAAACAGCTCATATGCTTTTTCAATGTTGCCACACTTCGCATAAAGGTCTATCAAAGCAGTGAGCAAGTGATCATCAAATTCCATTCCAGCATGACTCATATATGACTCAATCCATGACCCAAATCTCATGTCCCCTAATAGCGAACAAGCAGACAAAATGCTTACCAAAGTCATTTTATCTGGTTGAATATCAGCTCTCAACATCTCACAGAACAAATGGAGGGCATCCTTCGGCCGATTATTTTGAGCAAAGCAAGATATCATGGCATTGAATGAGAGAAGACCCTTCTTGGTTATCTGAGAAAATAATTCCCAAGCAGACTCGACATTTCCATATTTTGAGTACCCTGCAATCATTGTAATCCAGGAAATATCGTTTCTTTGAGGCATTGCATCAAGAAGCCTCCGTGCTGATCCTATGTCCCCAGCATCCACATAGCCACTAATCATGGCATTCCAAGAAGCATAATTTCTCTCAGGCATATGTTGAAATAAACGGCAAGCATGGTCCATATCTCCAATACTTGCATACCCCGATAACATAGAATTCCATGACACAATATCTTTCCTTGGTATCTGGTCAAACACATGCTGAGCCTCTGATAATTTCCCTATTTTCGAATATCCGTGTAAAATTGAATTCCACGAAACCGCATTTTTCTCCACCATCCCATCTAATACTTGCAATGCAGAGTTCATATCACCAAGTTTCGAATATAAACCCACTAGGGCTGCTTGTACATAAACACAACTACAAAATCCATATTTATAACTTTGAGCATGAATAAACATTCCTCCGATCTTATATACAATCCTAGCACATGCCCTTATTGCAGATGATACAGCATATGTGCTTGGACAAAGCCCTTGTCTAAGCATTTGAACATAGAGAGATAAGGATTCCTTGAACTCACCTTGCTGTGATAAATATCTAACTGCACAACCCCATGAAAAGGTGTCTGGATTTCGCAAATGGCAAAGGATATTCGGGACATATTGAGCAATATTTCTAGAGTAAGTGCCAGCAGAGAGAAGGATTTGACGAACCAAGAGAGGCTCAAGTTTATGAAGACTCTGGACAACAATCTTTGCATGGATTTGTTTTGCCTGATTAACGGTCATAAAGTTATTCAACAATGCCGTTAACTGAGCAGTCACCATCCCACTGGGAGATTTCCTCACAAACCATTGGAATTACATCTTAAGTTTAAAGCCAATCCAGGAAGCATCATTCATCCTGCATGATAATTAACATGTGCTTTGCAGGCTCATTATTCCAGTCCAAAAGCAATTAAATTAAAACATTTCACTCCAGCACAAAACAACAAGGATGTTTCTCTCTTCCAAATGAATTTTAACATGCAAGAATTCACTAGATTGATCACTGACATAATTATAAAAGAAGGAATGAGTTAATATGTTTGTCAAAGTTCAAATTAAGCACTAATCATTCTTCTCCTAAAGGATATTTCCAGCAGAATCTAAGAAATGCCCAATTACACAAACAATTGTTGAAATGATATATCGGGGAAAGAATTCCATCCAGTTCAATTTATTGTCATCCTAACACGTTGCTAGGCCAACTAAGTTAAGATAATTACAGTCGCAAATGACCATCAGTAAGTGTAGTAATACACATACCACATAATTTATTAGTAGTACTTCTAATGACTAGCACAAAGCAGATGATAAAAAAAATCAGATGGGAATAAGCTGCTCAGCTTATATCTCCTAATTTATAGGCCCCAGCATCAAAATTGCAAAATGAACTAGCCCTTGGATGAAAGTAATGCGCACTCCATATCCTTAGCCTTCGATAACCAAGAAGGACTTTTCCTTGTAAGGAAAAAAAATTAGAGAGTTGAACTGGAAGCAAATCCACAGACAAAGGTAAATACAAAAGTTTAAGTTATGGCAGAAAGAACAAGATTCCGAAACAGAACAAGTAACAAGTTCCCAGATTATCTATACTAAAAAACTATAAAGATTCAAGTAGAAATAATGAACATAGCAAGTTTACAGGCAAGTGAAAAAGGACAAAGCTTTATTGAACTGAAGAGGTTGAAAACGAAACCATACCTGCAAATTGAAACCGCTTTACATCCCTTTGCTTTGGCAATTGAAGAGACTGCAAAACACCCAGAATCACAATTACAATTACATTTACAAGAACCAAAGAGGATTGCAAAAATAACCAATAATGCCATTTTGCCCAAATTGCGTGCTTGCAGCCATAGTTGGCACGTAAGAACTGAGACGACACCGAAATGAGCCTACAAAAGAGTAAGCCCAATGATTTATGCCCTTGAGGTAATGCTGGATCTATATCAAAATCTACTTCTAACAGCATTACCCGGCCCATTAGTGTAACTGCAGTTTACGGATTAGAGTATTTTTACCGTACACGTACGATGAGTATTGGATCAAATTTACTGTAACTCCAATTTTACGTACACAGTACGATGAGTATTTTTTTCTTTTATTTTTAATCTAACAGTGCCCAACATGAAGAGCATCATATCGTACAGGGCTGATCGTGAGTTGAATTGGATCAGAAATAAAATAAATCAAATTCAAATCAATGTATATAAAAATATACGGTTTGAAAATAATTTTTTTATTATAATTTATAACGATTGAAGATGATTTGAAATGGTTTGAATTAAATTAACTAATGTGTTAATCAGATTTTTTTTTTCAAAATCTAACTTATAAAATAAAATAATAATTATATTAAATTGTAAATTGCACTAAATTTAAAACTTTATATACTAAATTTAAAATTAATAAATACTAAAATTTATCTATAATCAAATATTGTACGGAAATATAATATTATCA
This sequence comes from Excoecaria agallocha, assembly GCA_037975025.1. Taxonomy (NCBI): domain Eukaryota; kingdom Viridiplantae; phylum Streptophyta; class Magnoliopsida; order Malpighiales; family Euphorbiaceae; genus Excoecaria; species Excoecaria agallocha. The sequence goes on from CM075811.1 coordinate 836,374, forward strand.
GTCAAATGTCTAAAAAAATAATGGAATAATAATAAATGTTTACTTTATAAATTTTAAGATATGATGAAATATATTTAACATAAGAATTCTGATAGATGCTAATGCCTCTGGATTTTGATCAAGCTTGTTGATTCTGTTTCAAGAATGTTCTAGATATGAAATGTCAAATTTCAAGGCAAACAAACATAACATCAACCAAAATGTAGGTGAATCAGATCAGACTTACCTCAAACAGCAAAATAAACCTCTAATATGAATGATCACTCTCGATTTAAAAGTGCACACAAATTTAAAAAATATGTTAGAACAACATGTGACATTAAATCTCGAGCTACTACATGTCTTTTTATTGGAAATCAGAACAGCATATATAATTTGTAACTGATATTTTAACATTTTCCTACGGTCAAGCAAAGAAAATACCAAATTTTACCAAGTGCAAGAGCATATAAGTATAGCAAAACATTGTACACTTCCATAACCGTCTTAAAATCAAAGAGCTTTATACATTATCAAATCACAGGTTAAACTATACTTACTGATAACACCCAAAATAAAATTAACTATAAGGCTGACCCATTAAAGGCCCATAAAGAGGCCTAAGATCAGAAGCCCATAAAGCCCAATACTCAAGGGTATAAATATGAAAGGTAAACACATAACTATGGAGGGCTCTCTCTCTCTAACTTTTAATACTCTATCTCCATTAAGCTTTCTCTCAACACTTCGATAGCTAACTTAGGCATCGGAGCTCAAAAGCCCGGCAAGATCGGGCTAGTTTCCTTTTTTGCAGGTCATTAAAGCCTCCTTCTTCCATGGCCGGCGATCTCTCCTTTTACGGTAAAATTTTGTATTTTATCATTTGGTGCTTTCATTGAGAGTTGATGTCGGATCTGAGCTACTTAGCCTTAAATCGAAGAAAAGGGACAGTCATGGACGACTTTAAGTCCCAGATCTGAAAGATCTTGAGCTCGATCTCGCAATAAAAGCTTAAATATGGAAGATCTTAAGTTTCTTTCCAAAGGAAAGGCCTAGATTTAAAGATCCTGGATTTGATCTTGCAAAAAAGGCGAAAAGAGAAGTGATACGGGTGCTGTGCTCCAAGAAAAATAGAGAAAGGTGACAAACAAACTCATCGGAGAGGCCCTCACCGGACAAAAGTGATGGTAGGAAGAACAAACAAAACTGGAAAGAGAAAATCAAAAAGCAAGTTTCAGTGGGTAGCATTGACTGCAAACCCATCTCTATCTCTTGAAAGATATGATGGATGGGTCCCACCTCTACAACAAAAAAGCATGTGATTACCTACCACACCTTTAAAGATCTGAAAAGATCCAACACCAGGTATGTATATTAAGAATTTATTTAATTCTTTTAAATTGATTGGAAGACCGTCCATCGCCAAGTGCGGATCGGACGGAGAACGATCGATCGGATCGGAAGATCGAATTGGAAGACCGTCCATCGCCAAGTGCGGATCGAATGGAGAACGATCGATCGAATCGAAAGATCGAATTAGAAGACCGTCCATCGCCAAGTGCGGATCGGACGGAGAATGATCGGTCGGATCGAAAGATCGAATTGGAAGACCGTCCATCGTCAAGTGCGGATCGGATGAAGAACGATCGATCGGATCGGAAGATCGAATTGGAAGACCGTTCATTGCCAAGGGCGGATCGAACGAATTATCTCTCCACCAAGAGCGGATCGAATGAAAGACCGTTCATCGCCAAGGGCGGATCGAACGGATTATCTCTCCGCCAAGAGTGGGAATGGATTATCTCTCCGCCAAGTGCGGATCGAATGAAAGATCGTTCATCGCCAAGGGCGGATTGAACGGATTATCTCTCCGCCAAGAGCGGATCGAATGGAAGACCGTTCATCGCCAAGGGCGGATCGAACGGATTATCTCTCCGCCAAGAGCGGATCGAATGGAAGATTGTTCATCGTCAAGGGCGGATCGAACGGATTATCTCTCCGTCAAGAGCGAATCGAATGGAAGACCGTTCATCGCCAAGGGCAGATCGAACGGATTATCTCTCCGCCAAGAGCGGATCAAATTGGAAGACCGTTCATCGCCAAGGGCGGATCAAACGGATTATCTCTTCGCCAAGAATGGATCGAATGGAAGACCATTCATCGCCAAGGGCGGATCGAACGGATTATCTCTCTGCCAAGAGCGGATCGAATTGGAAGACCGTTCATCGCCAAGGACGGATCAAACAGATTATCTCTCCTCCAAAAGCGGATCGAATGGAAGATCGTTCATCGTCAAGGGTGGATCGAACGGATTATCTCTCCGCCAAGAGCGAATCGAATGGAATATCGTTCATCGCCAAGGGTGGATCAAACGGATTATCTCTCTGCCAAGAGCGAATTGAATAGAAGATCGTTCATCGCCAAGGGCGGATCGAACGGATTATCTCTCGGCCAATAGCGGATCGAATGGAAGACAGTTCATCGCCAAGGGCAAATCGAACGGATTATCTCTCCGCTAAGAGCGGATCGAATGGAAGACCGTTCATCACCAAGGGCGGATCGAACGGATTATCTCTCTGCCAAGAGCGAATCGAATTGGAAGACCGTTCATCGCCAAGGGCAGATCGAACGGATTATCTCTCTGCCAAGAGCGGATCGAATGGAAGATCGTTCATCGCCAAAGGGCGGATCGAACGGATTATCTCTATGCCAAGAGCGGATCGAATGGAAGACCGTTCATTGCCAAGGGCGGATCAAACGGATTATCTCTCCGCCAAGAGCGGATCGAATGGAAGATCGTTCATTGCCAAGGGCGGATCGAACAAAGTTATCTCTCCGCCAAGGACGGATCGAATTGGAAGACCGTTCATCGCCAAGGGCGGATCGAACGGATTATCTCTCCGCCAAGAGCGGATCAAATTGAAAGACCGTTCATTGCCAAGGGCAGATCGAACGGATTATCTCTCCGCCAAGAGCAGATCGAATTGAAAGACCGTTCATTGCCAAGGGCGGATCGAACGAATTATCTTTTTGCCAAGAACGGATCGGATCGGAAGACCGTCCATCGCCAAGGGCGGATCAGATAAGCAACCTTCAAGTTAGTAAATATTTATAAAATTATTTGCACAATAAAATTGCAAAAAATTATTTGCAGGATAAAATTTTAAAATGGGTAACTCCCCATAAGCAGGTAACTCCCAAAGACAATGATCTCCGAACGGGTAACTCCCCACAAGCGGGTAACTCCCAAAATTATCGAACCTTCGATCTCAAAGATCGAATTATGTGGAGGGGGACTAGTGATAACACCTAAAATAAAATTAACTATAAGGCCGGCCCATTAAAAGCCCATGAAGAGGCTTAAAATCAGAAGCCCATAAAGCCCAACACTCAAGGGTATAAATATGAGAGGTAAACACATAACTATGGGGGGCTCTCTCTCTCTAACTTTTAATACTTTCTCTCCATTAAGCTTTCTCTCCACACTTCGATAGCTAATTTAGGCATCGGAGCTCAAAAGCCCAGCAAGACCGGGCTAATTTTCTTTTTTGCAGGTCATTAAAGCCTCCTTCTCCCATGGCCGGCGATCTCTCCTTCTACGGTAAAATTTTGTGTTTTATCACTTACCCTATGCTTCATTAATTTAGCTCATTTTTTCTTTAGCAATATGCAGGTATATATAATACGTATTCATTCTTATTAAGAAAGACAATTTAGCATTTTCTCATGCCACTTCTAACTCGTGTATCAAAAACATGTCAAGTTCCATTGGTAAAGAATTAAATAGTATAATACACATATATTGCTTTAAGAGATTATAACTTGTGAAAGCTAAAGCTTACTAAGTAAATTAATTCAGCGCATCAAGAGTTAGTGTACAGTACACATACAAAGAACATATTAAACATTTCACATTATATCCTTCTACAATTCAAATACGAGGTGCAATAATTTATTATTAAATTTTAATGTTGTTCTTTGGGGACAAGATTTAATTAATCCTAACTATTTATCGTTATAACACAAAGACCAAGCTAAGTTGAGCTGCTAACTTTAGTTAGCACTTCAAATATTCATTACTAGGCATATTCAGTGTATGAGAATAATTCCATTTAAATTCATAATTGATACTAGCCAAAGAGTACCTGTCAATGTCCCAAATACTACTAGTTTCTTACCAATCCATAACCAAATTTAATCTTGTCTTATAAATATGGAACCAACACCGATATCAAACAGCAACTAGCAAAAATATATGTATATTATGACTAGTTGACTTGAAATTAAAAAGAGCATTTTATCAAATAGCTCTTTTGTGAGGTCCTAGCAAGCTCATGTGCACTTTTACTAATTTAATAAATTAGCAATTTACTATTAGACATCCCGATTGGGTTCATGATTTTGCAGTTTGCGCACAAGCATATTAGTACCTCCTTAAAATCTTGCTATGAACCATAGCAGTCCACCATGCATTCCTTTTCTACTTACAATTTATGCTCATATAGCTTGTCAGCATGTAACATGCAAACTTGTCATTAAAAGCTCTTAAATTTAGGGGTATGCATTGGTCGAATTCGGTTCAACCTGACCCGAAATATTACATATACCATCACCTGATCCGACCCTGCCAAGATGTCGGACTCCTACCCGATTAATCTAATAATTTTCGGACCTCGAACCGACCCACCCGAAATACCCAAAATTTAATTTTCTTTTAATTGGTTAAACTGAAATTTAAAGTAAAATACAATTAAATACCATAAATATATTTTAAAAATATAACAAACCAATAATTTTAAAATTACAACAAACATATATTTCTCCAACTCTACAAATTAAATAAACAGTTATAAAATAAAAAAAAATACAGTAATATAAACTATTAAACAAAAATATAAATAATTATTACAAGGGATGAATTCTGCCAGCAAGATCCACATGCTTGGAATGAATTGCTTTCATGCTTAAGACTACCAAATCCAGGTTGAGGTCATCTGCAACCTCACCAATGATGGCCGTAGGCTTGCTGCTCCCTTCACCAAGCCGCTCCAACAACTTGAATTCCTGAAATGATAGTTATTTTCCCATAAAACAGAATGCTAGAACAATGAGTTCAATCATTAGTCATATAAGCTTTATCCTTGAAATGTAGGTGCAGACCTATAATGCGTGCATATCAAAGATAATGGAATAGAATCAGATAACATAACTGCAGCTCAGTCACTGTATTTTTGTGCTATCTTATAGAATTCACAAATCATCAAGTCAAGCCCCTCCCTCCCCCATGCAAGCTAACCTAACTGAGACAAGCAGTACTGTGCCAAACATTAATACATTTATGAAAACACAATTAGTCTTTGCAGTCGATTCTGGATTGTTACATGAATAGAAAAGAGAAAAAGTGCAACACATTATTAGGGAAACAAATAGGTGCCCTAGTTATTAATGCAGGGTTCATATTTTGGTGCTTTCTGGTATAGATAATTAAAGAAATCTCAGACAAACTAAGGTATGCGACTTGCAAAGTTTACATTTTTTTTTCTTCTTTCTTGGATGCTTATATCCATCATTAGCTGTTACTTCATGGATAATATGTGGAAGTAAAGCCAACAATTGCTTACTCACAGCTCTCTATCATCAATTTATCTGATGGAATGCTTATATTGAATCTAAACATTAATACCTAATCCACAAACATCAATGAATTAATTACAGTGACCATAGTAAAGTAAATGCGTCCTCTAAACAATTAAAACATAAAATCAGAATCTGAAGCAAGAAATTGGAACCATCGAGGAATAGTTTTGAAGATAATGAAGAAATAGCATGTCACATGGTTTATCTTTAATGTAAGTATTTAATAAGTCGATTAGCTATCCTAGTTTCATGGTAGTTGATATTTGTCAATTATTTTAGGAGATTGGATTATCATTTCTTCTTGGTTGCCTAATTTGTGGGATTTTGAGTCGTACTTTGCCATATTCACCGTATCGGTTCTCTTCATTTGCTGCTCTCGCCCACGAGCTGTGATAAAATTTCTGTGTGAAGATCGTTTTAATTTGCTCTGCTCTCTTGATTTTGCAGCAAGCAGAGAAGTCTTGTTAATTGTTCATAACCATATTTTTAAAGTTAAAAAATCATTCGTCAACAAAAACATTAATTAAAAATAAATCAAGAAGTAGATGAAAATAAAAATCAGCAATCCTCCAAACAAGTAAAACAAAGAACTGGAAATTGAAAGTTACATACCTCATCAGCTCCAAATTCAACCGTTTTCGCTTCAAGAGAACCGAAACCCTTGGCACTATACTTGTTGAGTAAAGAAACACCAGAAATCTTAGGGAGGCCGAGACTGAACGGAAGAAGAAAAATTAGGTTTTTTTTTATTTATATAGTTAGTAAATCGGATTGGTCAGTCGGATTAATTTTAGGGAGATTTCATCCGATCCGACCCAAAAAATTCACAAACCCTCTAACCGAACATATCCTATCAACCCAATTAATTTCACCCGAATATATCGGTTCTGTTCGGATTAATCGGGTTGGTTGGATTAGTTTTTGCACACCCCTACTCTTAATTCAATATAAGAATATGTCATGTAAACTAACATTCAACAATCTTGCAATCTACTGTGAAGTACCAATACGAAACATGTAGGCAAAATCATGTACATTTACTACTAACTAACCAATAAATTAAACTCACATTTATAAATAATATTTAATTTCTATTTTTTTTAAATAGAAAGCCATAATTTAAGACTCGAAGCTTCCTCTTTTGGGTGGTAAGCAGGCATATGGCAGCAGAAATTAGTACTCCAAGTAAAACAGTATTGAAAGAAAAATGATTGTCCATATCATGGAAATGGGGACTTTAATTTGGTTTTGATATAAAATAATTACAGCAAGGCATTCCACATGTTAGCAAATTGATTCAGCTCATTTTTTTTTTATAAAAAAGCACAAAGAATATGCTTAGATCATTCCTTATTCAAAATCTGAAAATCTACACTATCAACTGAGTTTTGAGGCAAGAACTCTTAGCTTCAACACTATGAGCAAACTAAATTAATGGCATTTCCTTACTGGCTCTGTTAACAATCATGCCTTTCTATTATGTTTTTCCATCTCCTAATGCCTTTATATTTATCTAATTTTACAATGCTTTCTATTCTGAAAAAGGAACATAATTAACTTGGATTAGATGCCAACCTATCCTACTTTCATTTTCCTCTGCTTTATTAACGTTACATTTGCCAAGAATAACAAGAATATACCTTCGAAGAGGAAAGCACAAGGGAACAAAATTGAATGAAAAGTGAAAACTACTTGAAAGCTTCTCCTAATCTATCAATATAAGATTCCAGTTGAACAACCAATTCAATTCAAAACTCAATATTCTCAAGTCAAATAGAGAGAATGTGGGGAGAAAATAGCTCAGATGGTGATTTAACTTTCTTAGAGTCAATTCAGCAGTTTCGAACTAAATGATTCGGATCACGAAATTACCATTTGCAGTTCTTTATTGTCATATTCAACACCAATGATACAGAGCAAATCGAAGATCAACGATGAAGTTGCAAGTCTGGAGATAGCTATGAGGAAGAGGTCGTGGGGGAAGTATGCGGCGGAGATTAGAGATCCGAAAAAGAATGGAGCTAGGGTGTGGCTTGGAACTTATGAGACACAGGATAGTAGAAAAGGGCGTGGATGCTAGAGAAAATGAATAAGAAAGATGAATCGATTGAGAGAAGATGAAGATGGTCGGTTTAGCAAATGACCCAACATAACATCTATAACCCAACCTTTCTCTGATTTAAAATTGAGAATGCAATCCAACCCGACCTAAAAACCATCTAAATCATATTTTAATGATTTAATTGGATTAAATCTAAATATTGAACACTCCTAACTAGGAATGTGCAAATGATCGATTTGATTCTATTTTGAACCAAACCGAACAAACCAAAAACTAAATTTTCTAGAAAAAAACTTAATCGAATTATATAGAATCGAAACCGATTAAATCAAATTAATTTCGATCGATTCAATTTGATCTAATCGGTTTCGGTTCAACAAAAATATTTTTAAAATTCAATTGGGCCACACTAAGCCCAATTTGTTATTCAAAAAGAAAAAGTTGATAGAGCCCAAACCACATAATTTGGATCAAGCAAGGCGTAACCCTTTCAAGACTCTTTAATTCCTTTCTTTCAAAGTTTTTTATCAGCCTAAGTTTAAACCCATAGGTGTACTAAAGACACGAAAATAGAATTTAATAACTTCTTAAAGTCTTTATTTTCTTTCAAGTCCAAACCCAAAAATTCTTTGTTTTCTTTTTTCTCTCTAAAATGAAGACTCGAAAACAAAATTTAATAACTTCTTATACAAAACCATTCCATGCGCAATTACAAGTTGTGAATATTTTTTCATATTTATTCTTGTTGTGTTGTGGCATAGCTGTAGGTGTAATTCTCAGTTCAAACATAAAGATCACATCTTTCAATCTTTATGTTACATAAGAATCAGTGAAGGAGGAGGATCAAACAAGTGTTCGGGTTGGGTTAAGAGAATATTTGAAAGTGCTTCAAAGTGTTGAGCATGACATGGAAGTTGAGAAGTTCCACTACGATGCCGTTTCCTCCACCTTCTCTTTCCTCACTCCTCCTTTCCCTCACCTCCAAATCCAACACTTCGATCTTCCATCAACCTCCGCCATTTTATCTAATAACCCTAATCCTTCCGTTATTAACCCTTACCGATTAGGGATCACAACCAAAATCTTGCAATGTTAAGGAGAAGAGGTTTAGGGATTGTCTAGTGTCTTAAGATCGGAGCAAAAGCTTGATGAATGGCATTAGAATAAGACGTGAAGAAGGGAAAGAAAAATAAGGTGGGTGGCTATGCAGAGCGGCTATGGATTTAGATACGGGCAAGGAAGGAAGAAAAGAATTTAGGTTTAGTATCATAAAGAGCAAAACAGTGATTTTTAATAAGTCCAATTGGTTCGGTTCTTTCGATTTTTTTATTTTAAAAATCAAACTTAATAAATCGAAATATTATTTTAGTTTAACATCGAACAAACCAAAAATTAAAATAATCAAACCAAATAAATTAAAATTCATTTGGTTTGGTTCAATTTTTTATTTTAGTTCGATTATGCACATCCCTACTCCTAACATCTATGAATTGGTATATTATATACGACAAGTGAGTATTTAGTGCTTCAACATGAGTTCAATTTAAAAAAAAAAAAATTACCTTTTTAGATTATAGCATAATTATCAAGGAAACCATTCATTTTTCCTGGTTAGACATGTATTTTATTGTATGAGTCCATCGGGTATGTAACGACCTCAACACCGGATTAGCCGTGAACAGTATTTTGCGACAGTGAATAGTATTTTTTGGGCCGAAAAGTAGATTCGAAAGTCAAAAATATTTTATTGGACCATCGAAAATTATTGGTCATTGTGAGTTCGGGGTTGAAATTTGAAGTGAAACTGAGATCAAATGAGTCTCGAAAAGTCAAAAATACGAAAAAGGTATCGAGTCAATTTTCCTGGTAGGGAACTTGACTTTATTTTATGTAATTTTTAAAAATAGCAAATAAACTCCGAATATTACCAAATTTTGCAGGTCTACCTTAAATTTTGTGTGGAATATTTTGGTGATAAGAATTGAATTTTTCGGTGACATCGATAGTTATTGAATCGGATCGATAAATTTGAATCGGACCGATAACGGACTCCGATTGAGCCAAAAATTTATGGATAAGAATTATGAAATTGATTTTAATTGAATTAGGATTTTGAAAGTGAGGGAAAAATATTACGGCAACCGGTCCGATGAGCAATTTAACAAGCAAATTTGACCCTTAAGGTAAGTAACTATGAAATCCTTTAATTTTCCTTAAATTTATTGAATTTTCCTTTAAGATTATTAAAGAAAAAATATTGAATTATTGAGTAAAATTAAAATTAATGTTATAATTGTTCAATTAGATTTTAATTTAGCTTAGTATAATGTATAAATTAAATTAAGGAAATTTATTAAGAAATTTCCTATATGAGCCAAAAATTTCCTTTTAAATAAATGGATTATATGTTATGTAATTTGATGAAATTAAGCTTTAATTTGATATGGAACATGAAATAATACAAGCATAAATTTTCTTGGAATTTATTGGAATTAATTGAATATTTTTGAAATATTTATTGGATGATATAATTAATGAAGTTAGTGAATTTTTGGTAATTATGTTATAAAATGATAATTAGCATAAAATAAATTGCCCATAAATTTTTAGGAAATTTATGAAAATTTTAAGAGAATTTTTAAGTTAAGTATAAATGTATGTATATACTTTATATAATGAATTATGGTAAAATAATTCATAAAATAAATAAAAATGACAATAATTGATGAATAATATTCATATAATTTTTATAGAATTTATGTGATTTATGAGAATATTTTTGAAAATAAATATGGATAGAGGTGGCAAATGGGCAGGTTGGATGGGTTTGGGTTGGGTCATTAATGGGTTGGGTCATTAATGGGTCAAAAAATATGGGTCATTAATGGATTGGATCATTAATGGGTTGGATTGATTTGGGTCGACCCATGAATTTGAATTAATTTTAAATGTTTATTTTTAAAAACATATTCAATCGTAAACGTATTGAAAGTTTTTATTTAATATTTCGTCATGTTAAATTAAATGATTAGAATATACTATATTGCATAACAGTTGGTCATTAGAAAGAGTAATATTTTTATTGTTATTATGTATATATATAATGGGATCTTTAAATTATTTATTTGAAATACGATTATTTTTTGTATCAATTTTTTCTTTTTTTTTCCATTCTTAATATTAAAGTAAATTATTTAAAATATATTTTTCGTATTATTGACTCGCTATTTTTTTCGTATTTTTGACTTTTGGAAGCCTATTTGACCTCAAATTCACTTCAAATTCCAACCCTATGCTCACCTTGACTATTCCTTTCAAATGATCCAATAAAATATTTTTGACTTTCGGGTGTCATTTCGAACCCGAAAAATACTATTCACTGTCGGAAAGTATTATTTAGGGCTGGTCCGGTGTTGATGTCATTAAATTATTTATTTGAAATACGATTATTTTTTATATCAATTTTTTCTTTTTCTTTTTTTTGTCCATTCTTAATATTAAAGTAAATTATTTAAAATATATTTTTTGTATTATTAACTCGCTACCTTTTTCGTATTTTTGACTTTTGGAAGCCTATTTGACTTCAAATCCACTTCAAATTTCAACCATATGCTCACATTGACTATTCCTTTCAAATGGTCCAATAAAATATTTTTGACTTTCGGGTGTCATTTCGGGCCCGAAAAATACTATTCCCTGTCGGAAAGTACTATTTAGGGCTGGTCCAGTGTTGATGTCATTAAATTATTTATTTAAAATACGATTATTTTTTGTATCAATTTTTTTCTTTTTTTTGTCCATTTTTAATATTAAAGTAAATTATTTAAAATATATTTTTCGTATTATTGACTCGCTACATTTTTCGTATTTTTGATTTTTGGAAGCCTATTTGACCTCAAATTCACTTCAAATTTCAACCCTATGCTCACCTTGACTATTCCTTTCAAATGGTCCAATAAAATTTTTTTAATTTTCGGGTGTCATTTCGGGCCCGAAAAATACTATTCACTGTCGGAAAGTACTATTTAGGGCTGGTCCGGTATTGATGTCATTACATATCCAATGGATCAAGATCTTTGAATCTTGAAAACACCCATTGGGTTAATATTCAATGACCCAATGGGTTGGAAAGTGAGATGAGTCAATTTTGGGTTGACCCAATGGGTATTGGGTCGGGTTGGGTTGGGTTGAAAAATAAAATGGGTCAATTTTGGGTTGACCCAATGGATATTTATATGGATTGGGTTGGGTTTGGATCAATTTTTTGGGATAAATTTGGGTCGACCCATGGGTTTGGGTCAATTTTGCCAGGTCTAAATATGGAACATGCTTAATTGAAATATTGAATTATTGAGAAATAATTCAATAAACAATTAAAATTTGGTAAATTAATGTAATTTAATTTATATTTTGTATAAAGAAAATGAAGAAATCGAATGATGAAATTTTGAAAAAATAAAAAGAACAGTGAATAAAATAACAGTATTGAATTATTACAAAATAATTCATAATTCAAATAAAATGGTGAATTATTATAAATAATTCACAATCCGTATAAAAGTATTTCAAATTCCGAACAATCACAAATTCAGACCGAAAAGGTAAGAAATTATTTAAAAGTCAAAAAGAATAAAAGGAATGTAAAAGTAAATTATTGAATTAAAAAGAAATAATTCATAAAGTGTAAAGTGTTAAATATAAAGAAGAAATGGTGAAATATAACAATATAATTCACCAAGTGTATAAAAATATAAAAAGAATATTTGACTAAAAGTAAGTAATTTCAAAAGTTATATGTCTGAAAAATATTAAATGTTCAGTTTGAATCATCGTAAAATAATTTAAGAAAAAGTGATTGAAAAGTAAAAGTTATTGAATAGTCAAAAGCATTAAAAAGAGTGTGATTGACAAAATGCACTGTTTTAAGAAAAAAAAAATTAAAATTATTGAAAGTTTGTAAATCATTACAAAATTTTTTATTATTTTTTTCTCTTAGTAATAGTCAGGTAGTGATATTCTTATTTATGATATAATTGGCTAGTTATAGGGACACCCTATACCGCGGTACAAGTCATAGCTACTTCTTTTGCTATGGGTAGAATCTCTGATCTCCATAACTTCAGTGTTAAAGTGAAAGTAAAAGTGTATTTGATATCTGCTCCGTGAGACTTGATCTTTTTGGATCATTTCTCAATCTGTTCAGTTGGACTCTTTGGGATTCATGTCCCGCATATCCTTTTTTAGAGTCCTGTCATATTGCATTAGGGGCACATTGAAAAAAATAAATCAGAAGTGCAAAAGTAATTGAATGTAAATGTTATAAATGAAAAGGACTTGATTGAAGAAGAATAAAAACTTTGGGATAAAATTAAAATTGTTCCCAAAAGGTTTATAATTAAAAAGCAAAAATGAAAAGAAAATATTTTATAAGAATAAAATGATAAGTAATGTTTGTACAGCTCATAAAAATAAATCTTTGTAAAGAAAAAAAATTAAAACGAAAAGTTATACAAAAAGACCCATGAGAAATGATTGGTATGTTGTGTACCAAATATTATTTTGAAAATGAAAAATTTGAAAATTTGTACTAAATCTGTAATTAAAGTTCAAAAATGACAATATTATGATTAAGTAAAAATATGGCTAAGTAATGAAAATTTGAAAGTAAAAATTACATGAAAAGTAAAATGACCAAAAGAAAAATAATTGTTTAATTAATAATGAAAAATATAATAATTGTAAAATAAGTGTGTAAAAAAACCCATTTGTAGAAAGAAAGGAAAATAAAAAGTTGTATGCAAAGTGTTCCAAATAACTGTATCACTTTACATTAAAAGTTAAAAGTCTTGGTAATTGCAATGCGTTAATTAGTCAAAAAGTCAAAGTGAAATAAAAGAATAAATAGCAAAAACTAAAGACATGAGTACCAATATAACTCGTTAAAGAAAATGATAACTATATCGATGTGATTAAAAATATAAGATAAAGTTAAGTAAAAGTAAAAGATAAAATAAAAGTAAGGAATGTAGCGATAAATGTTCATTTGTAATTGAAGTACAAAAGAACGTACTGTCAAGTAAATTGAAAAGTAAAGTATCAAAGCAAAAATATTACCAAAATATTGGTAAACAATGAAAATAGTATTAAAAGAATTAAAAGAAATTTCGGATAAGATATAAATAAAAGTTTGCATAGTATACGTAATTATGCTTTTATTGGAAAATTCTAATATTAGTAGTCACCACTGAGCATATCTAATGCTCGACATGTAGTATTTGCTGCTTGCAAATTCTGAAGTCTGTGGAAGCTCGATACACAGTGAAGCAAGATCTGAAGAGAAAGAATAATTTTTATTTTAGTTGTATTATGGCATGTATATATGTAGGTAATTAAGGTAAAAGATTGATCAGTATTTTGACTAATATTGTTATGTTTGTCGATGGATAAGTATCAACAAGTGATTTGAAATGAGAATCATTGATATGAGATTGATTATTTAAAATGTATGTTGTTATCTGTTATAATCTATTGTGCCTCTATGAAGCTGTATAATTATTTGATTTTTTAGGAGGCTAGTAAGTTGTAGCCGTTGCACTGTCGAAATTTTGTAAAAAGAATAGTAATATTATATTGTATAAAAATCGTTTGGCAATGATTGAAGTGAAAAAAAAAATTTACCATTTACCGTTAAATTTTGCATCGGAAAAGACTTATGATAAAGGTGTTATAGGGTCAATTCTATAGGTTTAGACAAATATTTTATAATGCAAGTACAATCAGATTAAAAGATCGTCTTTTTATCAAGATTAAAAGACCATCTTTTTATATAAAAAAAAGAGATTGTCTTTTAGCGCACAAATTTTGAATTTGAATATAAATTATGGGTTAATCTATCACTATTTAGAGGTGGCAAATATGTTATTTTAGACGATTTTGTGTCGAATTATAAATGGATTATTATTTGTAGTTTTTATACGGATCAATATATAAATAAATTTGAGTCAACTCATGAATTTACTACATATTTATCTAAATAAGTCACTTTGGGTCACATTATAGCTCAAATAAATATAATCCAATTAATCCCATTGTTATTAAAATCGGACCAAATAAAGAATCGAAGAGGTAAAGGGTTCTTAGTTTGACCGGTTCGATAGGTTTCAATCAGGATTTTTACTTTTTTTTTCAAAATAATATTATTTTTAATTTTTTTTATAAATATTATAAGAATATAACTATATAAAAAATAAAAAAAATATACTTTAAAAAATACATTTATTATCAAACATTAATCATAAAGTAATATTTTCAAGTGATTCAATATTCATAACAAATATTTAAGATAGATATAGTAAAAAAATTAGAAATATTCAAAAATATTCATCAATTATAAATTATAATTTTTATTTTATTCATAAAAAATTCATTAAAATTGCCTAAATTTCAATTATTTTGTATTTATATTTTATTTTTTTCAGCAAAAAATAATGTTGTATATATATTTTGGACAAAAAATGATTTTTCTGATTCAAACCAATTTTTTTCTAGTTTTCACCCGATTTTATCTAAATTGGGCCAGTTTTCACTGGTTTATCCGATTTTTGACCGATTTCTTATGATTTTTAACCAGTTTGGTTTTTATGAATTGAATCAATTAGATAGGTTGTCAATTTACTATTAAACCAGTCCAATCGAACGATCCGATCTAATTTTAATAACATTGATTAATCCATTTAAAAAAAACTTTCGATATAATACTTTATATTAAAAGGATTACTATAAAAAAATATTTGATAATACCGGCTTATCTTTGGGTCTAAGCAAGTTGATCGATGTCTAGCAAGTGTACTAGATTGGCTAGTAATATAGGAAAATATAGATTAAGATCCTAAATATCGTACTCAAGGGAACATAGATTGCTAAAAAAAATATCTATGCATGAATTAAATTAATCTGAGATTGTTTTCCAAATATTTTCGATTTAAAGGCAAAAATTAAAATAAATAAACAATTAAATAAAATAAAAACTAAAATTAAACTAACATGAGTTAAGAACAAAACAATAACTAAAATTCTCTTGCTAAAAGAACTATCGACCTTAACTTTCATTGTAACAACTTAATTTTAATAGGAATACTAGTGATTATAGAAAAAACTAGATGAAATAAAGCCTAATACCTTGAATCAAGAATATCTTTCTTAAGTATCAAATTCTCTTTTTAGGAACAATTTAACACTTAGCATAAAAATTTGAGTTAAATCTCCTAGATGTCTATTAAACCCTCTTTCAAGTAAATTCAACTTCCACCTATTCTTAGTTATACTTTTCTTAGCTTTAACTTACCTTAATTAACACATAATTATATCTAGTTAAGAATATAATCATGCATCAATATAATTAAACTAACCTAAGAACATACATATCAATGATTAAACCAAAAATCAATTATTAACCAATAATTAAACAAGTTAACAATCAAAATTTAGCCAACGAATAATAAGACTGTTCACAATAACTAAGAAATAATCAAGACTTGTATTAAATTTAAGCACAACTAAATTATGACAATAAAAAGTTAAGGATTCAAGTATCCTTTAGCAAAAGTTAAAGAAAACTACTCACTAAACATGTTTAAAAATTAAAACAAAGTTAAAGAGAAATACTAAATAAAAACAGAATAAAGAATTCTAAAAACTAAGTAAAACTAAAGTGTTGAGCTCTGTTTCTCTCCCTCTTTTATCCTAGCTTTGGTGCCTTTTATAGAGTGAAATCACTGTCAAAGAAGGAGTTTTATTGACTAAAACTTCCTATTCCGAAGTTGAGTTGGAGTTTCTTTTGAATAGGAATACTTTTGTCGATATTTGCTTGTTAAGTGCTCAGGAAAGTAGGATTTTTACTTAGGAGAGTGGTCAAAATGCTTGGGAGAGTACGTTTAGTGCTTGAGAGAGTATGATTGTGTTCGGGAGAGCATAAATTGTGCTCGAGAGAGCACAACCAATCTGTCTCCACATTATTTCTTTGAAACAACTTTCCCAGTGCGTAGGAGAGCATAACAAATCTGTCCCCACGTTACTTCCTTTTAAATAACTTTCCCAATTTTACACTTTCGCCCTAAATCTTCTTATTTCTTGCAATTTAATCATTCTTTCTTTCAATTTAGTCCCTGAAAACACCAAAACTTTTAATTAAGCCAACAAACATTTAAATTAACCAATTAATCACAAAATTAACTAAATTAAACACTAAAAACATACTAAAAATATAATATAATTTACACTTATCACAAGTCTCGGTCATGCAAACATGCATTCAATCATGTAAAACTGTCTCAATTATTCAGCAGGATACATCGGTTATTTTTTGTTTTCCTTTAGGTTAATCTTTTAGTCATTTCTTATAATAACTTTCAATTATAATAAATCGTTTTGATTTTAATAACTTAACTTATTTATACGGTTCATTTACTATTCATTATGCCATTTACAACTTTTGGTTCTTAGCATACTGTTGTCTTATTATTTTACATTTTAATATCACTTCTCTTCGCTCTGTACAAATATGTTTGTTTTCTCTCCATTTTCTTTTAGGAATTTATCTTCATTTTTTTCCTTATACAAGTATTTGATCATTTAGAGTTACATTCATTTTCCCCAGCCAGTTAAGAACTTATTCAATTATTTATCTAATAAGGGATCTTTTAATTTCAGTCACATATGCTCTTAGGGTTAATTAATTTTTTATTCCTATCTTACTATATGATGGGGCTCAATTACAATTTCATTTCTTAATTAACATTCTATTGGCTAAATTACAATTTAATCCCTACACTTTCGTTAAATTACAACGATACTTTCTTTTTTCATTTATTTACACTAATTTATTTATTTGACCTGTAACTTATCGTATTATTATCATTTATGATAAATTACATACATATTTTTCAATTATTTTCAGAACTGTCATTTTACATTCTATTTAAGAATTGCTATCAATTTACTTATTTTCACTTTAAATCTATTATTTTACATACTAATTATCAATCAATTCTTATTCTTCACATTTTCATGTCAAATTGTATTCTAGTCCTTTAGGACTAGAAATGATTATTTTTAAGCTTTTCATTTATTATCTTGTCATTCTTATACATATTTTTTTTATTATTTTATTACTTTACCCATCGAATTCATTATTTGAGTAATTTATTGTTCCGAGTTTTAACTATTCTTTTTTTTACTATAAGTCTTTTCCATTTTCATTTCAATTCATATTGCACATTTTGTTCTTTCACATCATAATTACCATTATCCTCTAGTATATTTTCGGCAGAAATCTTCAGATCGAATATATGGGATGTAGACCTCACGGCTCACAATAGAGCAGTACAGTAGGAGGATGATCTCAAAGAATCAATCCACCTCATATCAGATAAGTGCAAAGCAGACAGAACATATACTATGGGTGATCATTACAATCCCACCATAGCAAAGCAAGTCGTCATGAATTGCACTGCGGTATGAGTGTCCCTATGACTGGCCAATTATATCTTGAACTAGATTAAACCGCTAGACTATTACTAAGGGCAACATTTTTACTTATTTCAAAATTATTTTCGTATAGCTGACATTTCAGTTTGCTTTTTCATTTTCTTTCGGAATACTATTCCTTCAGATATTTCTTTACATTTCAGAGTACTGTTCATTCGATTAAGTCTTTTCAGTTTAGGATGTCACTCAGTCAATATCATCTTTTCAATTCAGAATATTATTTAGTCAATCACTTTTTCAGTACTTTATATACAATTTGTGAAATAATTCACCATTTTCTTATCAATTTGTGAATTATTTCTTAATAATTCACTATAGTCATTTTACACATTGTACTTTTCGTCGTCTTTTCATTTCAATACATTAGTCAAACAATCTTTGAATACCTTTTTCACCGTTTATGAATTTTATCATTACAGTTCACCATTTCTCATCACTTTATGATTTAACTCATATTAATTCCTCAATTTCATTTCCCTACCAATTAATTTTATTTTCACTGTTATACACATTATGAATTATTCCACCATAATTCAATAATCTCTTTTCAAAAATGTTTATATATATTCTATAACAATTACTCCTATTACTTTGTCATATTCAATTTAGTCCATAATTTTTTTTATTTTATTACAAAAATAATCGTTTTACACATTAATTACAAAATTGCCATTATTTTTCTTATTTTAACTTTTTAATCTATTAATTGGCATACAATTTACCAATTACTCCTTATTTTGACTTTTTCATACAAAATTGCATTTTAGTCCTTAACTTTTCAGAGGTTCAATTTTCATATTGTCGATTGACTAATTTACCATTCTACCCTTCTTATTCATTTTCTTATCACTTTTACTTATTAAACCAATTATTTGGAGAAATTATTATTTTGCCCTTAGCCTTTTTAATTCTTTTCAATTAGGTCATTTTTCACTTTTAGCTTTACTTTTAGTTTTCTTTTTGCACTTCTAATATATTCTTATTATTTTTCCTTCTTTTTCACGCTCAAGCTTCCTTACTAGGGGAGAATTTCTGTTTGGTCTTTAAATTTTGTTGTTTTATAATTTTACATCGCTGTTCCATATTTATTCATAAATTTGCCCTTGAATTTATATTTTACATTTTACTTCAGTAAACTTTGAAGGAATTACAATTTAATTCTTAAAATAGTTAATTTTCCATTTTGTCTGTTTTTTCAAGACTTTAAAAATTTCCAAATTTTTCTTTAAACTTTTAATTTCTTTCATCTAAGTCCTTTATCATCTTAATTTTCATGTTATCTCCAGATTTCTTTACTAGTTCAATTACTTATTTATTTTAGTGATTTGGCCAGTCATCTTTTTCAATACTTTTATATAATTTGTGAATTATTGCATCATAATTCATTATTTTCACTTATTTAATGAATTATTTTCCAATAATTCAACATTTTCACTTAAGATATAATCAAATTTCATCTTAAAAATATTTCAATAATTTTCATAAATTTTATAAAAATTCATGGATATATTAATTCATGGTTATTATTATTTTAAGGCTTAATTTATCAAAAATAACCAAAATACACTTTAATTTTTTAAGCATAATTTCGGCCACCAAAGGATTTCATCATAAAAATTTTTTTTCCAATCAATTTAAACTTACAATTAGGCATATTTAATGTCCTATTTCATTTTTTTTCAAAGCCAATTTCAATTATTTATATATTAAACACAAACGTACATATTAAACATAATCCAAATTACATAAATCAATGAAAAATAAGGGATATTTGCATCCACTTACCTTAAATTCTTATCCTCCTCACTTAGATCTTCATTTCCAAGCTTAGATCCACAAAATAATCCTA
The DNA here is from genome assembly GCA_037975025.1 of Excoecaria agallocha. Lineage (NCBI taxonomy): Eukaryota > Viridiplantae > Streptophyta > Magnoliopsida > Malpighiales > Euphorbiaceae > Excoecaria > Excoecaria agallocha. The sequence continues at coordinate 856,446 of CM075811.1, forward strand.
AAATGGTAAAAAAATTAAAGGATACAAAATCATCATTTTCTTTGTTCCAAAATTAAATCTAACATCTTTAATAAGCTCTGCATACCTTAATCTATCTATATAAACTCTTAGATCAAATTATAGAGCTTAATTTCTCTTACCTCAATATTGAGACATAATCTTTAAATCCTTGATTTAATCCATTTTTTTCACTTCAAATAGAGTCTAGAGGCTGCTATGAGTGGAAAGAGGGGCTAAACTTTGCTTGGGAGGCTTTGATTTGGTGGAAACCATGGAAGAAGAATGAAGAAAATCCATGGAGTTTCTTAGGAATGAAACCCACGGCAAAGAGGAAGAAGAAGAGAAAAATCCGCTGAATTCTTATCCTAAATTCAGATTTTTTTCACCTTAAATAGACCCTTCAAATGGGCTTGGGCTTGGTCCAAATAATTGGGCCGATCCAATTCTTCCGAAGCTCAATAATGCACTTTAAATTTATTACTCTCTCTTTCAGAGCTCAAATCCACTCAAAATCAATTTCATAATTCATGACATGCATAAAACTAGGCTTTACATAAAATTTTAACTCAATCGGAGTTCGTTTTCAGTCCAATTCAATCATATCAGTCCGCTTTAAAAATTACTGATATCATTAAAAAATTACTTTTTTATCATCAAATAATTATAAATATTATATGGACCCTAACTAAAAATTTTTGTAATTTTTGAAGATCATTTGCTATTTTTAATGCCTTAATCAAATTTACGAGTAATTGATTACTATTTAAACTGAAATCATTATTTTTCTCTTACTTTTTGGCTTCAAACTTCCTTAAAAATACTTCCTAAATTCTTAAAATATATTCATTAGACTTCATGAATATTTTTGAGTCAATCGGAGAATATTTTTCGATCTACTCCACCTTTATCAGTCTGGTAGCCCGATTTTTCATGTGATTGAAAAATTATTTTTCCTTTACCATATGATTCTATATCTCATTTACTATAAATCTGTGTATTTTGGTAATTTTTGGAGGTAATTTTTTATTTTTAAAGTTCTCGACAATCTTTCAGTTAACCTGAGCACTATTTAAAATGAACCTGTAAAATTTTCTTATTTTCTACTTTTGGAGATCTATTTGACCTCATTTTCACTCCAAATTTCAACCATAGACTGCAGCTGACATGCTCTTCCCAATGACAAAATTAAATTATTTTTCGACTCCGGGAGGTATTATTCACCCTGATATTACTATTCACTATCGAAAAATATTATTTCTGATTAACCCGATATTTGGGTCATTACAAATGCTTTGGTCAGAGGAATCCAAGATCAGCCCTTATTTGAGTCACTCACCATGAGACCACCTAATGGAAAGAGCTATAGGCAACACATTCAACTGGATGACGCCCTATGATCGAACAAAGGGAGAAGGATGAATGTAATGGATATATTGAAATATCCAGATGGGCGATTGGGTAACAGGATTCGGGTTTTTGAAAGGATCACGAGGAGTTTAGATAGGGCATCCATGTCCAAGAATCTAGGTAAGCGAAAAAAGATTGATCAAGGGAGGTTCGACCAACCTGTTAATCAATCGATTTGGACCTTCACCCCACTCAACTTTAACCCTGCACAAGTCTTGATGTGGATCAAAGAGAAACATAAGAAGTTGAATATGTTCAAGAAACTTTCGGAGCGATCACAAAGTAAGAGGGATCAAACCAAGTATTGTAAGTTCCATCGAGATGTTAGCCACACAACTAACGAGTGTTATTTGCTCGGGAAGAAGATAGAGCGGCTTTTGTAAAGGGGGTCATTAAAAAAATTCATAGGCCCCACAAGAAGAACAAACTCTTATAGGCCATCTCGCGAGAAAAAAAGGCAACTCAGACTCCGATGACGATGATAAGCGTAAAAAGATTAGAAGCATGGATCAGCACATACCATATGCCAGAGTAATCAATATAATCACCGGAGAATCGTCCTATGGAAAGGACCTCTATAGAAAAAAAAGGGGGAAAGGTGTAATGATCTCAACACTGGGTTAGCTGTGAATACGAAAGTAAAAAATATTTTATTGGACTATCGAAAAGTATTGATCATGATGAGTTCGGAGTTGAAATTTAAAATGAAACCGAGATCAAATGAATCTCAAAAAGTCAAAAATATGAAAAAGGTAGCGAGTTAATTTTTATTATTGGGAAATTGACTTAATTTTGTATAAATATTTAAAAAATAGTAAACGGACTCCGAAAATTACCAAAAATTACAGTTAAGCCTAAAATAATATATATATTATTTTGGCTGTAAAAAGTAAATTTTTTGTAACACTGGTAGTTATCGAATCGGACTAATAAATTTAAATCGGACCAATAACGGGCTCCGATTGAGTTAAAAAAATTTTTTTCACCCATTTTTTATGTGATGAAAATTATAAAATTGATTTTAACGTGAATAGGAGCTTTAAAAGTAATAGCAAAAATTTTAGGAACCAAAATAGTAAAATTTTGGATAAATAAATATATATATATAAAAAAAATGAGAGACAGCCCACGTTGGCCACAAATGGCCATAAAGAATTAGTCAAAGTGGCCACCAAATGAGTGAAAAAAAAGTAAAGAAAGAAAAAAAAAGGTTAGATGTTTAAAACAAAAATGGATACAGAGACGTTGAAGAAAAGAAAGAAAAAAGAAAGAAAAAGAAGAAGGAAGGATCGACCACCCCTCACATCGGCCACCACCGCAACGGTGACGAGCGGCGTGCCCTTTTCCTCTCACCAGCGTCCAGCCTCCGTTGTGGTAGTCCGATCGTTAAGTTTTTCTGTTTTTGTTTTAAATGGATTTTTATTCGTTCCGACGAATCAAGGCAGCGGACAGAGACACCACCACCACCGATCAACTCCCAACGACGAGGCAAGTCTTCCAGTGTATTTCATCGCTCCTCAAATGCCGGTGATCGGTAGATCGAAAATGGGTTTGGCGGATTATTCAAGTGAAGATTTTGACCAACCAAGGAAGAATTTGGGCGCGTGACCACTAAAAAATGAATGATGGGATCTCGAGCTACAAGGTGACAGTGTCGGATTGTCACCGATGAGATTTCGACGAGCCTCCGGCGACGCTCCGACGAGCCTCCGGTAAGCAAATTAAAACGGATTCGACCATTATGGTATGTGACTACAAAATCTTTTAATTTTTTCTTAATTTGTTGAATTTTCCTTTAAATTTATTAAGAAAAAATATTGAATTATTGATTAAAATTGAAATTAAATGTTATGATTGTTCAATTAAATTTTAATTAAGCTTAATATAGTGTATAAATTGTGTTAAGAAAATTTATTAAGAAATGTCCTTTATGAATCCAAATTTTCTTTTTAAAGAAATGAATTATTGTGTTATAAATTAATGAAATTAAGTCCTAATTTGATAAAAGATGAAATAATATATATATATATATATATATATATATATATATATATATATATATATATATATATATATATCCATAAATTGTTATGGAATTTATAGAAATTTATATGACTATTTTGGAGTATTTATTGAATAATGTAATTGATAAATTAGAGAATTTTTTTTTATTATGTTATATAATGATAATAAGAATAAAATAAATTGCCTATAAATTTTTAATGAAATTTATGAAAATTTAGAGAATTGTTAAGTGTATGGTATATGATGAATTATGTTAAAATAATTCATGAAATAAGAAAATATGACAATAATTGAAGAGCAATTTTCACATAAATTTTTATGAAATTTATGTGATATATGGATTAAGTTAGGAAATAAATATGGAATATGCTTAATTGAAATATTGAATTATTGAGAAATAATCCAATAAACAATTAAAAGCTGATAATTTAATGTAATTTAATGTACACTTCGTATAAGGAAAAATAAGAAATTAAATGATAAATTTTCAAAAAATAAAAAGTATAGTGAATAAATTAACCGTATAAGTAAATAGTAATCGTATAAGTAAATAGTAACCATATAAGTAAATAGTAACCATATAAGTGAACAATACGCAAAGGTGATTACAAAATAATTCATAATTCGAATAAAATGATAAATTATTATAAATAATTTACAACCCGTATAAAGTATTGCAATTTTCAAATAATCGTAAATTCAGACCGAAAGAGTAAGAGATTGACTAAGAGTCAAAAAGTAAATAAAATGACTGTAAAAGTATATTTTTGAATTATAAAGAAATAATTCAATAAGTGCCAAGAAAGAAAAGAGTGAATTATCCTGACATAAGTCACAAAATATGGAAAAAAATATATCGAGTAAATAATCAATTAAAAATCAAAAGGATAATAATTATTTATAGTGAATTATTTTATCTGAAAGAAAAAGGAAAGGAAACGAAAAAGTTATTGTATAGTCGATAGCACTAAAAAGAGTGCGATTTATAAAATGCACTGTTTTGAACAAAATAAAAGAAATTAAAATTATTGAAGTTTGAAAATCATTCAGAAAGTTCTTGACTGTTTTTGCCCTTAGCAATAGTCAGGTAATAATATTCTTATTCAGTATATAATTGGCTAGCCATAGGGACACCTTATATCGCATGCAAGTCATGGCGACTTGCTTTGCTATGGATAGGATCTTTGATCTCCATAGCTTCAGTGTAAAGTAAAAATGAAAGTACATATGTTTTCTGCTCTGTGAGACTTGATCTTTCGAGATCATTTCTCTATCTGTTTAGTGGGACCTTTGGATCCATGTCCCGCATATCCTTTTTGAGATCCTGTTATATTGCATTAGGGGCATATTGAAAGGAATAAATTGGAAGTGTGAAAGTAATTGAATGTAAATGTTATAAATGAAAAAGAACTTGATTGAAAGAAAATGAAAACTTTGGGATAAAATTGAAATTGTTCCCAAAGGTTGTAATTAATAAGCAAGAATGAAAAAAAATATTTATAAAAATAAAATATTTATGAAAAGACCCATGAGAATGAATTGGTAATTTGTGTACCAATTATTATTTTAAGAAAATAAAGAGTTTAAAAAATAGTGCTAATTATGTATTTAAAGTCAAACATGACAATACCGTATTTAAGTGTAAAAATATGATTAAATAATAAATTCTGGAAGTAAAGATTAAATGAAAAGTAAAATAATCAAAAGACAAGCGATTGTTTAGTTAAAATGAAAAGGTTCATTTAAAAAGAAAAGAAAATAAAGATTTGTATACAGAGTAATCCAAAATACTAACATCACTTTGCAATAAAGATTATAAGTCTTGAAATTTCTCGTGCGGATTATTAAAAAGATTAAAGTGAATTAAAAGAATAGATAGTGAAAATTATATTTGAATTACCTAATGAAATTAGGAACAGAAAAATTGCCATTAAAGACATGAGTATTCATGTAACTCGGTAAACAAAACGACAATTTCATCAGTGATTCAAAAGTATAGGAGAAAAGATAAGTAAAGGTAGAAGGAAGAAACATAAAAGTAGTGTAAAGTAAATTGAAAAGTATAAGAATTAATGTAAAAAGATTTTCAAAATGTTGATAAACAATGAAAATAGTACTACAAGAATTAAAGGCAATTTATGATAAGATATAAATATTTGCATAATATACGTAATTATGTTTTAATTGGAAAATTCTTGGATTAGTAGTCACCACTGAACATATCTAGTACTCAGTACATAGTATTTACTGCGTGTAGGTACTGAAGTATTGTGGGAGCTCGGTACACGGAGAAGTAAATTACGAAGATGAAGAAAAGTTAGTCATAATTTTATTGCTGGTATTTGTGGCATGTATATATATTTAGACAGTGAGGGTATAGAACTAACCTGTATTAAAGGTAATGTTTATTAAATGATAAATATTGTTACATTTCTGATAATGTCAGTTAATGAATTATAAATGACTATCATTGATATGTGATTTGTTAGACCTTTGAGAGGCTATGTGGATTGTTTAAATTTTTCAGGAGGCTAGTAAGTTCTAGCCATTGTGCTGCTGAAATTTCGTAAATTGAATAAAATATTAAATTATATCAAAGATGTTTGGCAATGATTGAAGTTTGAAAAAAAAAAATTTACCGTTTACTGCTAAGTTTCGCATTGAAAAATACTGTTCTGATAAAAGTGTTACAAAAGGAGTTTACCTTTTCCATCAGTCTGAAACTGTAACACTTTTACTATAACTGAGTTCTATCAATTTAAGCGATAAGCTGAAAAATATTTTTTTTATTTTTTAAATTTTATACTAATCTAATTAAAATCATTATCCAATAATCATGTGTCATATCCAATCATTATTGGTTACAATTTAAAATTTGCCGATGATCTATAACTATCCAATTTACTATTCATTAAATAAAAATTTAGTAATACAACGGCTTGAAAACTTACCTTTCCAACCTGAAAAGCAGATAATTTTTATAGTTGCTCAGGGGCACAATGATTATAAACAATATATACAGTCATTGGAGTGATAACGCTTGATCCAGTTAGATAAAGTCTCTTGCAGGTACTCGCTGGTTGATCAATTCCTTCAGCCACCAGCTTGCTTCAAAGGTTTGACAAATCGAGCCTTTATCAATATTAATTCAAATGAATTGGATGATGGCCTAAAACGGGTCAAGATATGAATTAACCCATTTAATTTATAGTAACAATATACTAAAGAACTATAAAAAAGTATTGGTTCAAATAAGTCATATGGTGACACAAATGGCTCAGGTTATGAATCAATCCAATTAACTCGTATTTTAACAAAAGTTAATTCTCAATATAATAATTGAATATTAAAAAGGCATTATAAAAAATGTTATCCCAAATAAATTAGATTATCCAAATATATCCGATAATAGTTTAAACGGATTAAAATATGAGTCAATTCATTTAAGTTATACTTTAACGAAAAATAATTTTTAATATAATAATAAAATATTAAAAATATTACTATAAAAAATATTAAACCCAAATACATCCAATGAGAGCCTAAACAAACTAAAATAGGGGTAAAGTATTTCACCCAATTTTTTCAATGAAAATAACCGTCAATATACTAACTTGATACTAAATAACAACATGCTTGCAAAACCTATAGACAACTAGTAAAAAACGAAAAAAAAGATATCAATGCTAAGTAGCGTGGCATGCCTTAAGTCGGCTTGGAATTTAAAGATGCTCAAAGTTACATTTATTTGATTGGATTACACATAAAATAGCATAATATAATATAAATTAATATAATTACAATATTTGGTAAATGTTTTAAAAAAATTTAATGTGAGAATAATATAATGTATAATAAGCTTTTTAATTCCTAATACTATGTAAAAATTAATACACTATGAACACTTGAATTTATATAATATTGTATAAATTGTATTAAAAAAAATTCTATTATATTCTTATCCGTTGTGTAACCTCATCTTCGATATTTTTTATCATCTCCCACACTTTGCCAACATCATCACTGCTCCCGTTGCCGTCACTACCGTCATAACCACCGCCACACTACAGCCATGCATCACCACCACCCCCACTACTACCGTCACCACCACCACCACACTGCTCTACCTTCTCTGCCGCCATTGTCATCTAATGATTATTAATTTATCTATTAATATATATTCCAAAAAAATATACATTTTAAAAATTGACATATATATATATATATATATGGAAAATTGTATTTTATAGTCAAAATTTTTTATCTAAATTAGTAACATTAAAAATACTTTAATTTTACATATTTCTAATTTTTTTTTTTAAAAAAAAGAATGCATTACACCATTATATATCAAATATAATATAAAATATTATATGTTATTATAATTTTATACCAAATACTGTATATAATAATACAAATTAAATAATACATATTACTAGTTAATACTATATAGTATATTATACAGGTTAATATAATATATCGAAACATACGTGTCCTAAATGCATTGTTTGCCTGCATATAATTGGACTTCTGATAACTAATTCTAAACATGATAAAATGAAAATCAAAGAAACTAGAAAATGAGCATGAAGTAGCAGATTCAACTTCAATCTCTTCAAGCTTTCATTAGCAGCTCTTTGTTTTTCTACAGTGGCTCGCAAGTTTGCCAAATTGTTGCCGGAGATTTTTCAAATTTCTTCTTTTTTTCAACAGTAAACTTTTCCGATTTCGTCATAGCTCCTATTCAAACAATCCCGGCTGCTCCGATAGGAACTCGAGCCAGAATCACCTTTCCGGTGTTGCAGACGATGACTTTCGCGTACAGCAGCACCGAACCTTGAAGATGAGAGACAGAAAAGTATTTTGACGACAAGAGTTGGAGAATAGTGGAATTGAATAGACAAAAAAGTAGTTCATGTCTCCGGGTGAGTGTCGAAGAGACCCGTTACGGATGTGGAACAGACCCAAACGGGATTGAAATTCATATGGGTGGTTTTTTTATTGGTCCAAGTGGATAAATTTTTATTGTATTGGGTTTAGATCTAATTTTTTTAATCGAATTTTCATAGAATTTTTGAGTTGGATCAAATTTTAAATTGAATTTGATTTTTTGAATGGATTTACATAGAATAATCAAATTTGCCAGCTCCAATATATCAGTTTATCTATTAAAATTAATTTTATAGAAAAATTTTGAAAGCTGGATGGCGAAATGTAGCGTCGAATGTAAAAGTAAACGTTATTTCATATTATTAACTGTTGTTGAATCTGATATAAACTACAAGGAGAGCCCAAAACGGAGGCAATCAATTTTGAGTCTTCATTTGCTGGTAGTGGGAGTGGGTCTATTGTGGATATTTTTGGTATTAAATGTACAAAATTATCTTAGTATAATATTCTAAAAATTCATTAAAGAGAATCGGTGCAAATAGCCAAAAAGGGCACTTTTAATAACAATGCGTGAACCCACTGCCCTAGATTTTGTTTTTTCTTTTTAATTACTCTTTTAGAAATTTATGCATGTTTCTTCACCCTTTTCTTATTGTGTGCATGCCAAGCACTTGCCATGTTTCTTCACCCTTTTCTTATTGGGAGTGTCCATAGATGTCCCCAACAATTATTACCTGAAAATCCACCAAACCGACTGAGTTTTGATAAGGAGAAAATATATAGCTGAAGACTAAGAATGATATTAGGCATGAGTAGGCCCCTAGTTAACTTTTTTGAAGCAATTTGAATATAGCATTAACATGCAAATCAGTAGTGATTGGAGAATGAAATGTGATAGATTAGGGACGCAGGCAAATTGACTGGGCTACACAAATCACACCAATTTGGTCTTCACGCCAAATCATTTGCACATATCACATCATCATCATGGCCATCAAAGTTCATATGATAGGGCCCAACCCCAAAGCCTGCGTCAAAGTGTCCATATAGATTAACCCCACTACAAGATTAAGCTTTTCTACCATATCTCTCTTTTAACTTTTTCAACCTTTTTCTGTCACAAAATATTCACTTGGTAAAATCTTGTTAGTTTCCAAATTTTCATTTCATTTTTTATATAAAAAAAATAGTTAATATGAATTAACATACAACACCTTTTAAACGGTACATTAATTAGTATATTCCAATTGCATTACACTGGTAAAATTTATTTTCGATTTAATTTTTTAATTTTTAAAATTTTTCACATTAAATAACTGAGCTTTTATAATTTTTTACATTCAATTCATATACAAAATAACGCATCTATTAACAACCATTGAAATACATGCATATTAGTTTGATAAATAAAAGATTGCATGTTATTTCAAATTAAAATATAAAAATTTAATCAATAATTTTTTTTATAAATCGATCCAATATATAAAATTTTAAAATTAAAACCTGAAAATAAGTTTTACCCATTCCTTTCAAATCGTAAGATTTTATACGTAAAGTAATACATTTTATTGTATTATTTTCATTTACTATCTTATTTTCCATGAAAATAATTTTTTTCTTTTTTATTTCTCGGTATTTTTTAAAGATGTTATCGTTAGTTATAAATTTAAATAAAAATAGCAAAATTAAAAGAAACTGTATTGGTTGTTAAAAATAATAAAACTTGCCATTATTCATTTTTAATTAAAAACTCAAAAAATATTTTTGAATGAAAAATAATATTTAATTTAGTCTAATGGAATTGTTAAGGAAAGGCTAATTGAAATACCTCATAAATAATATGGATTTGATTGTAACGTTTGAACGATACAAAAAAAAATGCAATTTACCGATGGATTTTAATGATGAAATTTAGTATTTTACCGACAGAAAATGACCTTACCGACGGAATAATCCGTCCCTAAAACGTGAGTAGATATCAATTTACTGGCGGAACATTCCGTCCGTCATGTTACCGACGGAATTTTTAAAAAATTCCGTCGGTAATTCTACAAAAAACCATCGGCTGTTTTGTCGCGTTGACCGTTTACCGACGAAATATTCCGTCGGTAAAATTAATTAATAAATTATTGATTAATTTGTATATATAAACAGCGATGGTTTTTTTTTGTCGGTAAAATTGTCAACAAATATATTTAGTTTAAATATTTAATGCGACTAAAATGACAGTGACGGATATTTCCGTCGGTAATTTGTCGGTAATATTAATTTTTTATTTATTTTTTATAAAAAATAATATATTTTCTGTTTGCAAATCTCAAATTAAACACAATAAACTAAATATAAAATGTCTAAAATTTAAATTAAATATATATATTAATTGATAATTCTAATATATAACAAAAATAATATACATCGTAATTGTTGTGCAAATATATTTATATAGTGCACAATATTTTACAGTTGTAAAAAAAATTATATATTTCACTACAAGAAAATTCTGAAATAACAACGAAAAATAGCAACGGAAATGATTTCGTTGCTAAATTTAGCAACGAAATTTGAATTCTGTTGCTAATTCCAACCAGTGTAACATTCGGTGAAATTATCAAAATAGCAACAAAAATTAATTTTCGTTGCAATTTTTAGCAACGAAAAATAATTTCCGTTGCTATTTTCAGCCAGTATTATCAAAAAATGCGACGAAATTTTAGTCGCTCTTCCATCACTAAAATATTATTGATTATTTACAAAATTACTTTCAGTTTTTCTATTTGTGGCCCAAAAGATCTAAAAAAATTTGAACTTAGATTATGATAGAAGATTATGAACTAAATCAAATATTTGTGGTAATCACATGTAATACAAATGAAATTAATTTTCACTCTATTTTTAGAAATTGTAACTATAAAAAAAATAAATATGGCCCATAATATCTCAAGCAGCAAAAATTAACTAAATTTGTAGAGCCAAAGCAGCAGTCCCGTTTCCTTTTTTCAACTACAATAGAACACCTCTCAATTCATCAAAATTAATTCAAAAGCAAAAATCATACAAAGATTCAAAATCAATTCAAAACTTGCATCCAAATATCCAAAATTAAATCAACCAAAATCAAACCAAGAAGAAAAAGAGATATGAGTTAGAATGTATCTTTGAAATTTAGATTCTTTAGATCCACAGAAGAAGAGAAACAGACAAACCCAAAACTCCATTAGAGACAAACCCACTTTTACCCTTTACAATGAGTCAAGTAAGTCTTAGATTGGGAAATCTAACCCCAAATAAATAACAAAGAAGCAAAAACGAAAATTAAAGATAAATAAAATTATCAAATCAAAGGAAATCAAGAAAAAGAAAATAACAAAAAAAGAAAAATTGGGAGAAAAATAAGTACCTTTAGATGAGATTGAAAGAGGCCTTGATGGAGTGCAAGAGAGAGACAAAGAGAGGCTTGAGGCAGAAAAATGTAGAGCCAAAGAAAATCGCAGCTTTTATACTTAGGGCTAAGAAAATCGTAGCTATTTTTTCAAATTAGCAACGGAATTAGATTTTCGTTGCTAAAATAGCAACGAAAAATGAATTCTGTTGCTATTTTTTGGAACAAATTTTTTTTCTCAAATAATCTTAATTTAGCAACGAAAATGGATTCCGTTGCTATTTTTCAAATTAGCAACGAAAAGGAGTTTCGTTGCTATTTTTGGTACAAAATTTTTTCTCGAATGATCTTAATTTAGCAACGAAAATGAAATTTCGTTGCTATTTTTAAATTAGCAACGAAAAATGAATTTCGTTGCTATTCTTTGGAACAAAATTTTTTTCTGGAATAATCTTCATTTCCGTTGCTATTTTTTGTGACAAAAATTTTTCTCAAATGATCTTAATTTAGCAATGAAAACTGAATTCCGTTGCTATTTTCAAATTAGCAACGGAAAATGAGTTCCATTGCTATTTTTTGGGACAAATTTCTTTTTCTGAATGATCTTAATTTAGCAACGGAACGAAAAATGAATTCCGTTGCTGTTTTTTGGAACAAAATTTTTTTCTCAAATAATCTTAATTTTGCAATGGAAATGGAAGTCCGTTGCTAAATTTTTCCCCAAAATTTGAGCAACGAAATTGAATATCCGTTGCTATTTTCTAAAATTAGCAACAGAAATTGAGTTTCGTTGCTATTTTAGCAACGTAAATAAAATTCCATTGCTAAATTGTCCCCCAAAATTTTAGCATCACATCCTGGCACTTAATTTAGCAATGGAAAAATATTGCGTTGCTATTTTAGCAACGAAAATAATTCCGTTGCTATTATTTATACCTTCACTAAATTCGACATAAAATAGCAACAAAATTTATATTCCGTTGCTATTTTAGCAAAAATAGCAACGGAATTAATTTTCGTTGCTAATTTTCATCCCAAATTTTTTTCGCTGTCAAGTGCCGCCATTTTAAGCAATGGAATTTATTTTCTGTTGCTATATTTTGGCGCTAAAATCTTCCTCCTTTTAGCAATGGAATACAACCATTTTGTATTCCATTACTAAATCCATAAAACTTCAACCAATTTTAGCAACGAAAATTATTTTTCGTAATATATGGTGAATGTTACCCCCCTCGAAAGCAATTAATTTACAATGAACAATGACATAAAGCAAATTGAACACATGACATGAGCATTCTTTTCCCCTAAATTAACAGCAAAAACCAATAACATTTGACAATATAGGCTTAGGAATGCCATTTAGCGCACCAAAAACTGAAACTTCAAATAATCGAAAAGAATTAAACACTAAACCAACTATTCATCTTTATATCCCTAATCCCATTGCACTCCAAAAGCCCCGTCATTCTATCTGCATCTCGCAGACTCGTTATATCAGGTGTTGCCACTAACACTGCTTCATTGAGTGGAGTTATGGCTGTAATGAACCCTACATCAATCCCCATCAGGCAGTCTATAATTATGAAATAGGGGCATCTTTCGGTTTTGATTTTTAGTGCCTCCACTAGCCAAACCAATTCTTTGCCACCAAATCCTAATGGAAGCTTCGAGTGAGGTTTTTAGATGCATTGAAGCTCAAAATTAGACAATCGTTCATCGTGCACTAGTGCTTTATCCAGTCGGCAATCATCGTTCATCACCTCAACTAGAGTGTAATTGACGTGATTTTTCAGACCAAGGTGAAGGTCAAGGTTTTTTATGCCCACATCGGCGTCAATTGCAACAACATAAAAAGAATTGAGAAAACCCTTAGAAAAAAAATCTGACAAAACACGTTTTAGGATTTTGAGAAGAAAAGACTAATAAATAAAAACCCAATTCAAAATTAAAACAATGTATATGATGGTGGAGTAAGCAATTTCGAAGTTGTCGAGGTGAAACGAGGAAGAAGGCATCCGTCGATGGAGAGCCATGCTACGAAAGAGTGCCTGTATGGAGTCTGAAACCCATCTCAAAGGGTTTTGTGAGAGAAACCTAGCATTTGTTAAATTTGGTTTAGGTTTTGTTAAATTTCCACTTTTATTTTTTCAGGGTAACGCCAATTAATCCCCCCTAATGCCTTTATTTTAGGGACAGGAAATTATTGGTATTTAGGATGTGATTTTACTTCTTCACAAATAATATGCACTAAATTGAGAAACCACGAATGTGTAAAAATTCGATTTTTGTAGTCTTTAATAAACTTTTCTTTATTGATAATTTCATTATTTAACCAAAAAAAATATAAAATACCAAGAAAAAAAGGAGATGCAAGAAAATACTTAAATTAATGCCCATGATTCTTTTGCTTTCCTCTCCTTAAATGCAGAGATAACTTAGTCAATATAAATTATTAGAACTTTTGACTATTTAAAATTCTGTATAAAAATTTTAATAAAATAAAAAAATATAATAATAATAATAATAATAATAATAATAATAAAATAATCATTAATAAACAATGTGTGTATTTATTAATTTTTAGTTGTATAAAAATAAAAATAAATCTATGATAATCTTCATAATGAAAATATCATTATCAATAATAATAATAATAGTAAAATTTAAATTTAAATTAAAAATAAAAATAAAATTAATTTTGTATTATGAGTACGCTTTAAGTTTCAGCTTGTTTTTAAAATTTAGTCATAAAAAAATAGTCATTTCGTACCATTTTAAAATATTATTTTTACTCTTTTACTTTATCACACTTGAAATATATTTTATAAAATTTAAAAAATAATTATATATATATAATTAATATTTTTATCACTTTTTAATTTTAATTAGAATTTAAAAAAATTAAAATATAAAAATATTTTTATCAATAATTATAATTATTTCTTTGATTATCATAAAAAAATAAAAAATTATCATTTAAGGTGTAATAATATTTAATAATAGTAGACTCAGCATTTACGCTCTGCCGATAGTAGTAACATATCACTATTAATCTCCCTGCATGTCTTTATCCTACAAATTAATTACTGCAACAATGAGCATGATATGCTACAATATGTTCAAAGTGTGGACCGTCGATTTTTTCAAATCATGGACTAAAATCGAAAATTTCAAAGTTTATAAACCTTAACCATTTATTTTGGTCTGGTTCCTCTTCCCCCTTTTTTTACACACACACACACGTGTGTGTGTGCGTGTGTGTATATATATATATATATATATCTTAAGTAATTTTTCCATTTGGCGCTTTAAAATTTTTGTTTGGTTACATGGCTCTCCTTCAAATTTTTTTACTCCACCCGTCCGCCGTTAAGCTTGACAATAAACCTACATAGTTTTTATGTCGATAATTACTCAATGTTGTAAACTATTTTATTAAAAAATTAACTTTTAATAATAAAAGGAATACCAACAGATTTACCGATAGAAAATTCTCTCACAAATAATATAGACTAATGCCTACTATAA
The DNA here is from genome assembly GCA_037975025.1 of Excoecaria agallocha. NCBI lineage: Eukaryota > Viridiplantae > Streptophyta > Magnoliopsida > Malpighiales > Euphorbiaceae > Excoecaria > Excoecaria agallocha. The sequence goes on from CM075811.1 coordinate 871,675, forward strand.
AAATATATTTATATATAAAAACAATATTTTATTAAAAAATAAAAAAAATTAAATTTTAATCATTTATTTTGTATTGTTAAAACAAATAGCGACGGATTACCGACGATGCTATATGTTGTCCACCAAAATATGCCCATTTCTTACTGACGGATTTGGACTTCCGTCGCTAACTGTCGGTAAAACATTTAAAATAAAAGCATACATTATATTACCGACGGACTTTCGTCGGTGCATAGAAAAATGTTTGATATATTTACCGACGGAATATTTCGTCGCTAAAAAATGAGCCGATCTTGCCAATCTTACCGACCGTTTTTATTCTTCGTCGCTAAAATTTTCGCAAATTTGCAACATTTTTTTACCGATGCATTTCAGTTCCGTAGCTATTCCATCGGTAATATCCCATTAGCGACGGAATTTATGCCGTCGGTAAAATCAATTTGTTTTGTAGTGCGATAGTCCAATTGTGAATTTACCAGACGTAAAAGTTCTTTTTTTATTATTGTCCTTATATTTTATTATGGCCAGTATAAATTTACATGAATAATTGTCATATCCAGGAGTATTTAATTTTAATTGATTAAATTACTATATGTATTGTATATCTATATTCTTTAAGAAAAAGGCACATCCTCTTAGTTTCATTTACTTATTTATCAAGTAGATGCAATATAATAAGTTACTTATATATATATATATATATATATATAAGAAAAATAAAAGAGTGAATGTTGAACATAAGACATTTAATTATATGAAAATAAATTTTATTGCTGAAATACCTAATTGAAAACTATTTTTCCAGATTGAAATCATATCCCATGACGTTATTTTATTTTGCAAATAGAATGGAAAACTTTATTTCCAGGACAATCATTTCCCATAACATAAAACAAAATAAGTATAATCCAATTATAAATTATATTGATGCGATAAATAAAACAACTGGCAATGGCATGCTATTTAGCAATGTATCCTTATGATAGAACAATCGCATCAATTATTTTTCCATTAATATATATATATATATATATATATATATATATATATATATATATATATATATATATATATATATATATATATATATGCGTGTGTGAGAGAGGATGGAGAGATAAGTGGGTAATTAAGAAATAAATTGGTAATGGGATTAATTATATGATTAATCTATAGCATAGGTATAAAACACATAAGATTAGGAACAATCATTTTAAAGAAGGAAAGGTATCCGATGACATACAATTTTATTTAACAAAAGAAGTATTAATTTGGCGTGAAAGAAATAATAATGAAAAGAAAATTTCAAACTGATTGCAACTTATCATGCTACTCGTGATTCTTAATTTGTCTCTTACTAATCATATTTCTAACTACAGTTAATTCTATGGAAATGGTCGGTCCAATTTTAAATTTTTAATCAAAATCAAACCGAATTGAAATCATTTTTATTTCTAAAATAAAACGCACAAAAAAGTTGTAAAACAAAATTAAATTAAAATATTTTGTAAATTAACATTCTTTATTTAAAAAAAATTAAATTAACTTAATCGGACTATAGTATTAAAATATCGAATCAAAGACATGGAATACTTATTTCTGAATTGGAGTTTTTTTCAAGAAAAACAAAAATCTTGATGGGACCCTAACTGTAGAAAAAAAGAGGACTGAGTTGAAAAGTGAAATTCACCATCTGTTTAGTAAAAAAATGTGATAATTTCGAATAGCCATTCGAAAGCATGAACGAGAATAGTGTAGATCATTTTCACTCTTGTAGTTCTTCCATTTTTCTGATTTAAATTTTATACTTTTATATAAAAGTCCTTCTACATTTAATTTCGTTGTCAAATTTTTTAAAATTATAACTTTATTTTGATAAATTATTGTATGATTAATTTTCAAAATATAATAGCGTGCGTGCATATTTGAATCGTCTAATAAAATACACAGTTAATTTTATAATCCAAATGTATATATATCAAATTACCGCTTTTAATTTTTTTAAAGGCATATGAGATAAATATATATATATATATATATAGTTAGCATGCTACTTCATTCATTAAACTAGCATGCATTAACGATGCTTGGATGGAAAAACTGAAGGTACGATTAATTTTCGAAATGTGATAGCATGCACGTCCATTTGAATTATCAAATTATAACCATAACCGATCATGTAATTTAAATGCATATACATCAAATTACTGGCCGTAATTAATTTTGTATCAACAAGTTGGAATTGTGATAAGTCGCACTAGCTGGTATTCTCATAATATGCAAGAACCTCCTTTGAGAGAAGCTGATGATGTATTTTGCAAAAAGAAAATAGAAATGATGAAAAGGAGAATGGCAAAGGTTGATGGCAGCTACGTTCTCATTTTTTATCATTCTTCTTATATTTATTTTTCCCACTTTCTGACGTCACTAAACATTATCTATGTCTTCTCCTCATCAAAGCCAAATGGAAGTCAAGTAGGGATGATCGCGGGACGGGACGAGGCGGGAGTGGAGAGTGCCTCTCTGCTAGGAATGATCACGGGGCGGAAATTCTCCGGCTCCGGTAAGAAATCTCCGAAATTTTCCCCCGCGGGGATAAGAAAAAAAAATTCCGTCCTAAAATCGGGAGCAAGGACGGAAAATAAGGTATTCGTCTCACAGGAATCTCCACCCCGCAAAAAATATTTTTTTAATTTTAAAATATAATATTTTATAAATAATTAAAATTAAAATATAACTTAATTTTATAATTATTAATTTTTAAATTATACTTAATTTTAAATTATTATTGATTTTAAATTTTTTATTTATTAAATATTATATTTTAATTTTAATTATTTATAAAATATTATATTTTAAAATTAAAAAAAAAATCGGGGAACGGAGATTCCCGCGGGTGGGGATGGGAAAAATTCCCTCCCTGATATTGGTGGCGGGGGCAAGGAATCTCCGCCTCTGGCGGGAGAATGAGTGGGGGAAAATTTCCTGGCCCCGTCCTGCCTCGTGAGTGCGGGACAGGGTGGGGACCGATAATATTTTGGGAGAAAAATTCTTCCCGTCCCCGCGGGGATGGAAATTTCCGTCCTCGCATAAAAAATATTTTTATTTTTAAAAAAAAATTAATTATAACTAAAATATAATATTTAATAATTAATTATAATTAAAATATAATATTAAATAATTAAAAATATAAATTCAATTATAAATCAAACTAATATAAATTTTAACAATTGATAAAACTAAAATTAAATATAATTTAAAACTAAATTATATAAATATAATTAAATTTAATAATTAAATTTCGAGGGCGAAAAAATTTCAGGGTGGGGACCACAATTCTCATTTCTGTCCCGAATTCTAAGTCGGAAAATATTTTTCCCTCGTCCTCGTCCCTATGGAGGAAATTTTCCGGGATTTTTCATCCCATTCAGGGCGGTTCTCCACCTGAAACGGGGATTTTCCGTCCCGTTATCATCCCTAAAATCAAGGTCGGGATTCATGATATTATCTGCAAAAGTTCAAATAAAATAAAAATCATAAACGGATCAAAAAGCAAATTTTACACTATCAATGTCAGTTTTTTATTCCTTTAATTTTGATTAGGATCCTTCTAAAAAGAAGCTTAGATTTGGATTTTCTGTCTCTAAATTCTAATCCTTATATAAGATTTTGTGTCTCTAATAATTTTCAATAAAAACTACTTCTTATAAGTTCGTGGATGGAATTTTATTTTCCAGTGCCAAAGTATTTCCATTGAGATGTACAAAATCGCTCCATTTTTTTTTGCAATTATATCAAGAACTGATATAGTCTATGTTGTATTTTCATAGATGAATCAAATGATAATAAATTAAGAGTTATTGTGGTCAGAAGAGGGAGAGAATAAAATCGGTATACCATTACAGACATGCAAATTTTGATCCGAAAACTATTATGTCAGCGTATTTTATTAATATGATGATTTGACGTACCAAAAGTTGATTCCTAAATAAATTAATTTTTTTAATTTTTTTTACTTTAAGTCTCAATGAAATTCGAATGAGTCCAATAATCCAAAGATATTTCGAAAATAATTCGATTCTATAAATAATCTGCATACAATAAAAAAGAAAAAATTGAAACTCAATGAAACAGAAACAAACATTGTCAAATTAACTGACTTGAACTCATGTTAATAAATTTTGCCATATCTATAAAAGAAATTGTAAAAAATAAGAGTTCATACTTCTTCCACTCAATTTTCAGAATTTTTTTTTTTTTTGTCGACCTTCTGCTATATCTTATATTTATAAACCGGAAGTTTCATTCATTTTATAACGGCGATAGATAAGCTCAATTTTATTTATTTATTTATTTTCTAAAAAAGAAAAGGATTTCTCATTTTGTCAAAATATAGTTATTATTAACCATGCAACACGTCTAGTTTGTTGTAAATTAAGTCGTTTTCCTTAATTTCCAGGTAGGCGTACGTGTTACATGCTCAATTCTTTTAAACAACAACCAAAGAAAATGAAGTTTTTACGTATTAAAACAAGATTTCACCGCAGAAAATTTTAATTTTCATACACTCGTTTTGACTTAAATCTCTAACTTAAAAAATATTATAACCAAGTGTCACGCGAGAAAGGGAATTGGGTAGACCTAAATAAATGATCAATTTCATTCATAGTCACTGAACTTACGATTTATTATCCGAAAATAACTAACTTATTTTTCTTGACTTAAAAGTCACTGAACTTATCACAGTTTTGCATAAAAATCATTTTGATCGATTTTCGGAGATAATCCTTGCCGGAATGATGATATAGCCCGTCACATCATGTGAAACGAGAGGAACGAAAATCATACTTGTGATTTATTTCACATATCTTGAACTAAACAAGGAAAAACTATTTATACAATATGGAAAAATAGAGCAAAGAAGAGCTAGCTAAAAGACAACAGCTAAGCTAAGCTAAAGTTAAATTCTGTTATTTCCTGCCTTAGTCACCATTAAGCCAAAACGGTGTGCATAAGCTCCCTTTACCATAAGCTCCCTTTACGTCAAAGCTAACTGCATAAATTTCACACCCTCTCCTCAAGTTGGAGCCTTCAAACCATTAAGTAATTCCAACTTCGACAAAGTAGGCAATATATGATCCAAAGATTAGGCTTTAGTGAACAAATCAGCTGCTTGATGTTTAGTTGGAACATGAGAAAGATGCACAAAACCAGTAGACACATGATCACGAATCAAATGACAATCAATGTCAATGTGCTTGGTTCGGTTATGTGCAATAGGATTATGTGCCAAGGAGATAGCTGAACTACGATCGCAATACAGTTGAATGGGTAATTGGATTGGAATACCAAAATTTGCCAATAAAAACTGTAACCATTTCAACTCACAACAAGTCGCTGCCATGCTTCTATACTCAGCTTCAACACTTGAACGACTAACTATAGTCTGCTTCTTAGTCTTCCATGAAATCAAGGAACCACCCAACAAAACACAGAAATCAGTCAATGATCGTCTTGTTTGCTTGCACTTAGCCCAGTCAGCATCGTAATAAGCAATCAACTTGAAAAAATCATATTGACTGCTGTAAAAAAACCCATAACCCATTGTGCCTTTCAAATACTTCAAGACATGCAAAGCAGCTACCAAATGATGTTTACATGGTTTTTGCATGAATTGACTAAGTTGTTGAGTCACAAAAGACAAGTCAGGTCTGGTAAATTGCAAATACAAAAGTCTACCTACAAGACGTGTAACGACCCGCTCACCGCCCAGTACATATTGTCCGCTTTGGAGCGCCTGAACTGGGTAGTGGAACGTTCGTACATATAAAGCCCCATCACTTTCCCAAGCTAACCGATGTGGGATATTACAATCCACCCCCCTAGGGGCCCAGCGTCCACGCGGGATCACTGACACACTCGGAGCCCGGGTCGGCTCTGATACCAAATACGAACGTTCCACTACCCAGTTCAGGCGCTCCAAAGCGGACAATATGTACTGGGCGGTGAGCGGGTCGTTACAAGACGCCTGTAAACAGTAGGATCAGTCAATAATTCCCCTTCTACAGTAAGATCAATACCATGATCAGTGGGGTTGGCAACAATTTTGGCACCTGTAAGGCATGCATCAGCCAAAATATCAGCTATGTATTTGATTTGAGACAAGAAAATGCCCTCTACTGTTCGAGTAATCTCCAATCCCAAGAAATACTTTGCCGTAACAAAATCCTGTGTCTGTAATGCTTTTCAAAGAATTCAGGATATTCAAGAAGAGGACAAAATTTTACAATTTCTCCTAGGGTTAAATGAGTAGTATGACCATGTGAAAGATATGTGAAATAAATCACAAGTATGATTTTCGTTCCTCTCGTTTCACATGGTATCAGAGCTAAGAAGAGCTAGCTAAAAGACAAAAGCTAAGCTAAGCTAAAGTTAAATTCTTTTATTTCCCGCCTTAGTCACTATTAAGCCAAAACGGTGTGCATAAGCTCCCTTTACGTCAAAGCTAACTGCATAAATTTCACACATCATACGCCTGACACACGTGGAGTTGAACTTATTGACACATCACTAGCCATATCACTAAAGTAGTCCACAGCAGCCTGCCATATCAACATGTCCCACAAAATTGAAATAATCGAATAAAAAAATGCTATATGTCAAGCCGGATCGGATCACGCATGGAGCACCAATTCAGTCCACTTCATTGGGATCAAAGACAAGGATATCTAAAGGGAAGGATATGGGTTTATATGTCTGGGGGCTCCACACTTGGCCAAATTGTCATGGCAAGTGACATGTGTTATCATTCCTTGTCTTGACCCGACTCTAATGAAGTGGAATAAGTTGGTGCTCCATGAGTGATCCGACTCGGCTTGACATGTGGCATTTTCCTATTCATTTATTTCAATTGTGTGGGACATGCTGATGTGGCAAGCTGACGTGGGCTCCTTTGGTGACGTGGCTAGTAAAGTGTCAATAAGTTAAGCTTCACGTGTGTCAGGCGTATGATGTTGCGGGCTATGTCATCATTCCGGCGAGAATTATCGTCGGAAATCGGTCAAAATGACTTTTATACAAAAATATGATAAATTTAATGATTTTTAAGTCACGAAAAATAAATCAATTACTTTCGGATGATAAGTCGTAAGTTCAATGATTGTGAATAAAATTGAGCCCTCAAATGAACATATACTCTGGTTTATGATACATTTCTTTGACTAGAAAAATTCAATTATATAGCATATATAACTACGTAGCATGAGTTCTGTTATATTCTCCGGAGTACGTAGCATGACTTTTTTTTGGCTTAGGGCTTCTATTTTCCTTCATTAACATGAGCATAAGCAAAGCATAAATAGAATAATCAGGTTTATATTTTTACCAAATTATAACAGTTAATTTTATTAATGATCAAATTTTTTAAGCGATCTCGTTTTACTTCATTAAATTTTTTAAATTATTAACTAATCCAATTTTAATTGATAAAATAAAAAAATGAATAGTACAGAAAAATCTAGTTCCATTTCAACTTATAATTTTTTACAAAAATTAAAATTTTGATTTATTCGATTATACTTAAGAAAAAAAAGGTAAAAAATGGTTACTCCTAATTGTATTGTGGGTAACAATAAATTGTATTATTGGTGGCAATAAAAACAATACAACCACGAAAAACAATCCAAACATACCATAAAGATAACACATTTAATCATTGGATTGCCAAATTCAAAACACTCAAAAATTCACTTCTTTTATGTCTTTTCAGAATTTTCTGTTTGGAAAACTCTTTGGAATTTAGACTTCAACTCAATCCGACCCGGTTGCTAATTCAGACTCATCTAGTGGTTTAAAATATTATATTTATATCTGCCGAATGAGCAATCCACCTGCTTTTTTTTTTTGATAAAAACAGTAATTAACTGTTTAATATTTATTTTGATATAATATTTTTTATAAAATTTGTAAATTAGATAATTTCATCCAAAATTGATGGTTGTATTATTTTAATTATTTTCGTCAGTTAACTACAGACGTAATATAGAAATTATATAAAAAAAATATCAAGTGACAAAATTAAAGGTAAAAAAAACCTTTAAAATATTTCAAAAGTAGCAATTGATTCTTTAAAATTTGCAAATTAGGCTAATACTTCTATTGAAACATTACATTTACACTGTATCAACAATTAATTGACGAAAAATAATTAAAATAACGGATTTATCAGTTTTGGAATCACATTATCTCAAATTATAAATTTTAAAAGAGGTATTATATCAAAATAAATATTAAAAAAATTAAATTTTTTTTTTGTCAAATTCCGGATGGAATGCATTTTCAGCCAATTTATATCTCATTAAATTTCCAAAAGCAACAGTATATGTTTTTGTCAAGTTGCTTGCCGCGAAATTTTCAAAAATCACAAAATTATCGGAACCTAATAACTAAAAGAATAATAATTTTTAGTTCAGGTTTCAAAAAAATAATAATTTTTAGTTCAAAAAAAATTATTCTGTAAAATGATTTTTTTTTTATTAAAAAGAAAAAACAGTGGGTGTGTGGGACTCGAGTGTGTGTGCATGCATAACTCAATTTCGCGTTCTTTGCGTCAGACATGTATGGATGCACACCTCATATTGTTTTGCCGTGTCATTCCTCACATGATATATAAAAGAGATTCTAGCTTTGTGATTGAATCCTCAGATCAAATACGTTCAAAACTTCCCGCATATTTTAACTAACCCATCTCCAATTCCCTCTCCTCCACCCACAAAATGCTACCTTACGCCTCTCTCGACGCCGCCGCCGCCGCTCTTGGCCGGAACCTCACATTCGTCGAGACATTATGGTTTAATTACTCCGCTAACAAGTCCGATTACTTCCTCTACTGCCACAACATTCTCTTTCTCTTTCTGATCTTCTCTGTTGTGCCTTTGCCTCTCATTTTCATCGAGCGCATGCGATCTGCTAAGTTCGATAAGTATAAGATTCAGCCCAAGGTTAAGTTGTCCTCTTCCGAGATGTGGAAGTGCTACCAGGATGTTATGCGAATGTTCTTTCTTATTGTGGGGCCCTTGCAATTGGTTTCCTATCCTACTATCAAGGTCAGATTCAGCATTTGTGGTTTTTTTTAATCTATTTTGAAGGGTTTAATGAGATTTTTGGCAATTGGGAATAGTACAAGTTGCGAATTTTAATCACCATTTTGGTTTTTCAACGTCGTTTTGTGAAATTGGATTTGTGGGTTTTGGCATTCATTTTTTTTTCAATTCATATTGGATCATTTCTCGATTTCTGTGGTATTAGACAGTTTATTTAATTTTTGGGGAATTATTGCCTTTTTTTTTTATCCCATATGATTTTAGGATTTACTGGTTTTTGCATAGTGATGTTAATTCAGTGGCGTATAATTTTCTTGGGTTACAGCTCAATATTGAAATCTTAATTCTATTGAGAAATTGAAGATATTTGGCTTTTCTGTTTGGGGATTTAATTTTTTAGAATTTTAGTGGATTCTCCTCCGATATTCTTTAGTTTTTAGTACTACGAGGTTTATGAAAAGATGAAATCTGTTGTGGCTTTCGCTTTCTCTGGTCTTTAAAGAAGCTGTTGATAATCATTACCAAAGGCTCTTTTTAGTCTTTTAGTTTTTCCTTTTATGAATTTCTTATTAGGCCCTTATTAATAGTTGCTTGGTAATCATTTCAAGTATGATTCTTTGAGATGATGGTGACAGAGATATTTTTAATTCTTTGAATTTCCCCTATTCAAGTCCTTTGCTAACAAAATGTTATTTGCAGTTTTCTAACAATATTAGTGTATTCTACAGATGATTGGTATCCGAACAGGTTTGCCACTGCCTTCAGGATGGGAAATTTTTCTCCAGTTGTTGGTCTATTTCGTGGTGGAGGACTACACTAATTACTGGATCCACAGATTTCTTCATAACAAATGGGGGTATGAGAAAATTCACCGGGTTCATCACGAATATGCTGCTCCAATTGGTTATGCAGCTCCATATGCACACTGGGCAGAAATTTTGATCCTTGGAATCCCATCTTTCGTTGGGCCAGCAATGGTTCCTGGGCACATGATCACGTTTTGGTTATGGATTGCTCTGAGGCAGATTGAGGCTATTGAGACTCACAGCGGGTACTCATCCTGTCTTTTCTTATTCGTTTATAGCCTTTTTCTGCTTTAGTTCATTGTGACTAAATGATGCTAACTTTACAATTTGCTTTTCTTTATTGTAAAGTACTAGGAGTTTTCAAATATAAGTTTGATGGCCTATCTCCTTTTCTTGGAGGACTAGGATTAGCACGAGACTTTTTTCTTTTTTATCCTTTTTCTTTATTAGAGATAATTTGCTTTTATGAGTTAGTTACTGTTGATTTTGAAGCTAACGTTTTGCTGAATCTTCCTAGTTAACCAAATAATAGATAGTGGATGTTTCTTTCACTTTAGCTGTCACGCGCAGATCATTGACATCAAGTCTCTTGAAGCTCAATTAATTTCCCGTACTACATTCCATATTTTCTGGCTGTATTTGTACTCACGGGTGCTTTCACTTTAGCTATCTTACATCATATTTTCCTCCATCCCTGCATAGGATGATCACTATGAAGGAAAGGTAGATACTGGCCTAATCAATAAGATTGAAGTTGATAAAACATGCAATCAACCTTCTAAAAGAGTCACGCTAAATACAAAGCTTGGTGTAGGCAACTAATTTAAGGTTGCTTTCCACCTAAAATTTAAACTTTTGAGTTGGATGATATAAAGGGAATTGATCTCGATTGTTTATAGCTGTTAGAAGATGAAGAGGTCTATTGCAGGCTAGACTATTGACTTCCTTTTCTCAAAGGATAGGTGACCTGCATTTATTTGTTCATCACTTTGTGGGCTAGGAGCTGAAATTGTTTGAAATATATTACTATAAGAGAAGTATGCAGGCACCCGCCAACCTGTTATGGAATTTATATTGTGTTGGCTTAACAAATGCATATATGTGATGGCCAATGACATAAGTCTAGATAATTATGTGGCTACTGGAATAGAGAAATCGTTCCCCATGGAGCAGAAACTTTTACATATAGGATTCATTTTCCAGGAAACAGAGACTTTTAGATATAAGATTCATTTTCTTGTGGATAGAAGGTCAAATGGTATCTCCACCGTGATGAGTGGGATGTCTTCTGGTACTGAAAGAACTATGTAATATGAAGAGGATATTAGTTAGTTTGGGGCTCATAGATGTTGAAAATGGTTTTTATTATTATTTTAATTATTGTCTTTAATATGACAAGTGATTTTGATTGATAAAACATGGATAAATACCAAATTTTCCCCTCTGAGTGTCAATGAAACCAAAATTAAATATTACTGGGAACACAATGACTAAATTTGCCATAAATTTTTATGCAAAATATTTGGTTCGCACAAGTTAATTTTAAGCTAATTACCTATTTACAATGAGATTGATTTCTTTAGAACATGTCAATGATTTAATTAAATTGACTATAAAATCAAAGTATCCAAGGATGGCTATAAATTTAATTTTTAGCCTTAAATGAATTTTGATAACAAGTTCGAGGCATAAATTGATATTTAATCTGATAAAAATCTAATCTCTAGTTGTCCTCAAAGAAGGAAGGATAAGTACATCTGAGATGTCAGAAACAGGAAGGGTCGCTAACTAAATCTTTGTGGCAAGCTAAGACAAAGAGATGTGCAAAGTAAATGTTTTTCATACATTGTTTCTTATGAATGTAATAGTGATATAGCCATGGCAATTCCATGTCTCTTTTTTGCACATTGGTGTGATGCACTATGAATGATTACCGATTTGTGGTTATAAATAATGTTTTCTTCGTTGTTGAGCACCAGCAAACGCATTGCACCATCTTTCATGTGCTGCTCTTCATATCCTTGCTTTGTATATCATCAAGCTGAGGTCTTAAAATATTGAGGCACATAAAGCATGTCATTCTGTCTTTTATGCAGGTATGACTTCCCTTGGAGTCCAACAAAATACATGCCATTTTATGGTGGGGCAGATTACCACGATTATCATCATTATGTTGGAGGACAAAGCCAGAGCAATTTTGCTTCTGTGTTCACCTACTGTGACTATATTTATGGCACTGACAAGGTAAGCAGATACAATTTTTTACTATAGTGGGCCATCACTGAAATAATTTTAATTGTTTTCCTGTTATGTGCTGTTGTTCTTTTGAATAGGGCTACCGATATCAGAAGAAGCTTCTTCGCAAGGTAAACCCTCAGCAATTTTCTTTGCTCGAAAGATCAAGTTAAAACCATGCTTTTCTGCCTTCCATTCGTTATCATTTCTTTGCTGACAAAATGATGCTGTTCTTATGTAATTCAGTTGAAAGAGGGAGAAGCATACCCGGAAGATCTTAAATCTGACTAACTGCAGAACTGCCAAAACTTCTTCAGATCAAAGCACTTAGGGTACATCTCGTGGGAACCTCTGATTTCGAGTTGACACCAATGTTATAGTCCAGTTAATGTAGAAGTGTTTAGTATTTCAAGGGAAGATTGACTATGATTTGTGTAGCATGAGGGGGATTTTGGGATCCGTGTTAAGTTGAAGAAATGGTGATTTTTCTGATGAAGTTAAGTTGATGGGATTGTTTGGGGGTTGAAGTGGTGTTGTTTAGCTTTTGTTCCAAATCCAAATATAGAAAGTGCATTAGATTCTTGTTTCTTTGTGTACCTGAGATACTATATTTGGTTCTAATACTCCATGTTTCTTGAACTGTAAATTGTCAATCTCTCCCTCTCTTGTGTTTATTTGTTGATAGAATTGAATCCTTAAGTTACCACTCGCCAAAATTCAAAATCTTAAAACTACAGGTAATGCATTTCTGGTTGGTTTTATCCAATGTTGAGATGTTGGGATAACAATAAGCAATACCAATTAATGTACATGGAAAGGCTAGACAAACTTTATATGCAGTCGGACAATCTGTTCTTTTAACAGCGAAGAATTTTAACCAAGACATTGTATTATGAGCCCGCAACATCATTTATGCAAATTCAGCCAGAGAACTACAAAAATTTTGAACTTGCTAAAGACATGCACTAGCACAAGAAGCCCGTCTAGCTCAGTCGGTAGAGCGCAAGGCTCTTAACCTTGTGGTCGTGGGTTTGAGCCCCACGGTGGGCGCTTTGCTGTAAATTAAGTCTTTTTAGCTTTTTTTGGACAGATATTTAACCAAACCATTCTGTGGCGACCAGATAGAATTCATAAATTCTATATTGTACAAACAGAGTATATGCAATAAAATGTCAGAGATTGGTAAGCACACTTGCCTTTCCAAATTTTATATATATAAGTTGACATTGGGATAATAATAATGATTTTATAATTAAAGAGCAATATGAATATGGTGTAGGAGAGTGTGTAGAAAAAGTCTGCAAGAGAGGTGCATCCTTTCCCGTGAAATAAGGCTTCTTTTATAGACGAAGGTGAACTTTTTATGCTATGGACTGAGTTCGGACATTAATAAAGGAAAAACAGAAGAGGATTTGTTAGAATTGAGCAATTGACATTAGAGTAGGTGCATAATATAATAAGGTGGTGAGGAGCAAGATGGACCCAAATCTTGAAATGTAATTCTTATTAGGCCCAATAAGCTTGACAAATAGCCCAATAATAAGAAATTAGTAGGGGACAGAGAGATTAAAGTGAGCAGCATTATTGTCCAATTAAATTAAACTTAAGTGATGTCCAGATGGAAGAAGAAGGCTGCTTGGTGGGCCCAACGATAATGTGTGTGTTGATTTAGCCAGCTGTTGTAATTTTACAAAATCAAGTTTCATCTTTAATTGTATTCATAAGGTCTTATTGGACCCCTCAGTCTTTGTTTTAATTTAAGTTTTTTTTTTTTTTAAATTAACCTTTTTGTAAAGAGTAGATTGGAAATTGGTGACGGATTTTTTTTTTTTAATTTATCATTATTTGTTAGACCAATTGGCTTCATTTTCTGGGCATCGTTTGGGGAATGTCACCTTATCAATCTTTATCATACACGTGGATATAATCTCTTTGCCAATCAGGGGTCCCAAAGTGCATTACCATTCCTCCATTTTCCATAACAAATACGGCCCTTTTTTATTATTTTTTACTTTAAATCTCAATCTCTTCAAGTTTTACATGAAAATTTATTATTATTTTTCGTATCACTAAATTTTTATATAAATTATTAATATTAAATTAATTTTTATTTTATTAATTTTTGTAAAAAAATATCAAAATCCCAACAATTATAGCAAAGTGTATAAAATAAGAGAAATATTAATTAAATTATTGAATATTTTATCAATATTATATAAAGGAGGAAAGTTGAAATATATGCACTAAATGTTATTTTTGATTTATTAAAATATAATTTGATAGGACAATTTTTTTAAATTAACAATTTGGTGGGACAGATGAAATAAATAATATCAATTATATAAAATAGTTTACCGAAATATTTTTTTATTAATTTTTACAATTTTATATTATCATTGTTGATTATTTTTTTATAAGAAACTATTGATTATTTATTAGTATATACATAAAAGTAAAATAAAAAATTGTAATTAATATTTGACAATTTACAAATTGACGCTTGATGTGGAATAAAAAATCTTAAAAATTGAAGAAAGTATTATTATTTAATATTTAATACTCCTTAGTGGTTATATATCACTACATATATCCCATTTCGTCTCTTGGTATAATTTATCTAAAAATTTTAATCAATCATTAACAATACTTTAACCTTAAAATTGATTTTTTGTAGCTTTAAAAAGAATAATTCCAAAACAGAAATAGAATGAAATTTATTCAAGCACCGATTTCACTAGAATTTGAATCTCCAACATAGCATCATTAATTTGCTAATCACTTTTGGGCGTATGTTAATAAGATCATAATTAAGGAGGTAATTATATCGAGTATATAATTAGTTCAAAGAGATAGAGCAGTTCAGCTCTATCTACAAGCAGGCGAGGGACTATTCGCAATCAATGGAAAAACAAAATAATAATTGCAGGTTACTCTCTTTTTATATCACTTTGACTAGATTTATTTTGCGACTGTGAGAGTCTCATTAAGTAAAAATAAGAATAATTTATAGGTAATATTTTGCATTAACGAAAATAAGAATAATGTGATAAAAGCTTATTTATCAGATTAAGAAATTAAGTCTAATATAATATATTTATAAAATTAAAACTAATTGTAATCACTATCTTTATAATTTGTATATATATACCACGATTTAGCCAACCTTTACCTTAAAAGAAACTTCATATGAATAATAGAAATTTAAATAACAATTTATTGAAAATACTTTATTTTAGATTATAATATACGAGATGACAAACTGGATACAAAATTGTTAGAAATATTGTTCATATGCCCTAAATCCAATCTCACCTATAATTACCCTAACACATTTTTATCAATATAAATTGAATTAATATATGGCATTTGCCATTTGCAACTTTCCTATCATACTTATTTTTGATTAATAGGATAAAGTCTTTTATTAAATTTTGAGACTTGATATCATATGATGGAGATGATAATGAGAGTCATGTCTCTTACAATTTAATTTAAACTTGTTCTTGATCGTAAAATTATTAAATAGAATATTAACAATCCGATTAGATTCAAAAATAACTTTAAATTTTTATTGTAGTGCTATAGATTTAATTTTCTTTTTGAAAGAACAATAAGTGAATACTGCATAAAATAAAAATGGTCATTTGGTGGAATAATTTCTTTTTAGGGAAAAAAAAAGGGGTTATCTTCATGATGATGAATTCAAACAAAAACAGTTATAAGCAATAACGCAGAGTAGATGGTGATTGAAAAAAGGGATAAGAATTTTCATAATGAGACACCAACTTATAAACTGTCCATTAAACTCATTTCTCCCTGTGTAATTAAACTTTTCAATAATGTCAATAAATTATAGGGTCCATTTCAGGTAATAAACCTTTTTTTTCTGCCACCAAGATGTGTGGCACATTGATTCTAGGATCACGACTGTTTTTTTGTAACTGCTGGTTTCGATTTTATAAATTTTATTTTGAAATAGTATTTCAATTTTATTTTTTATATCATTTTATTTTTATTTTTATTAAATTAAATATGAAAAATGAATAACACAATTCAAAAATTTTAATATTATAATAAAGCTTATTTTATTTTATCTTATAAAAAAAATTATATAAAAATATCAATACTTTTGATATTATTCAAAATGAATACATACTTTTAAAGCAATAAAGTTTTTGTTTTTATTTTTATTTTTATTTTTATAATATAAATAAATATATATCTTAAATTAATAAAGAGGGTTAAAAAAATTAAAACAATAAATTATCTTTAAATAACTTTTCTTATAACAATAAATAATTTTTTGTTTTAATAATAGATATAAATAAATGTATACAAAATATATATTTTATGGTTTGGAACTGATTTAGTTTCAGTTCGATTTCCCTTGTGGTGCTTAAAATGTAAAGCTACAGCAGAACGTTATTATTTATTTGCGGTTTCTGTTATAGTTTCGAACCATAAACTATTGAATTGATCACGGTTTGGTTCCAATTTTAACCAGTTCGGTTTTGGTTTGAACGGTAACCGTGGGCACTACTAATTAATTCTCAACTCAATTTTATAAACTTCAATTATTATTATTATTATTATTATTATTATTATTATTATTATTATTGGATTAAAAATAAATTTATTTTTTTATTTTTAATCTAATAGTATGCATCATATGACACACCGTTATACCATGCAACGTATCATCTGCTAATTAATTGGCTCCCGAATTGAAGTTAAAGAAACATAAAAAGAACGTTAAGAATTAAGGGGATAAATATAGTAATTGTGTAATTGGAATTTTTGGTTGACATGGACATGTAAATGGAAAGTCATAATCTTTGGATGCTCTTTGCCGGTAAAAGGACAATTTATTTTTCCATTAATATGTAAAAACTTGTCTAAATTCTGCAAATTTGGTAGATTTATTTAAAGAAAATACATTCAACCTTTATCCAAGCAACCCTACATACCATGTTCCTCCATTAATATGTACTTTAGTTTAATTTAATTTTGCTAATCCAAATCTCTTTAATGAGTATTAAAATCAGCATGGAATAATAGAGAGTCGAAATGGAGGAAAGAGCTGAAAATGTTACTAGAGTTGGAAAGACACAAAATAAGAAGGGACAAAGACATGCTTGGAAATGCATTGAAAGAACAAAAAAAGAACCAAACCCTAATAATAAGTTTGAAAATGACAACCCAAACACAATTTTGCTGTCTAGATATCCAGTTTGATTCCTAGGTATTTAAGGTCACCTATGTTGTGTATAGCGATATAACAATTCTACGGTGGAGGCCAAACTCTATGCCCTATTTTTCAAATTTTCCTTTTTATGAGCATACATACAGAATTTTAGGTACTAAGTCACCATAATGTCATTCACCTTTAATTTGGACTTACCTTAATCAGTCTTCAGTGCCCCTTTCCAGTTCTAATTTTACATTTTCATTTATCTAATTTAGGGCCACAACCCTCTCGATTTTTTTTTTTCAGTTCATGGAATTCAAAATATGCTTGCATTTGGAAGGTGGATGACCGTTGTGACATATTGCTGTAAATTAACTCTTCGATTAAGTATGAAATATTTTGCTATTATGCGAATCCAAAATAAGAAGTAATGGAGCTATCAACTTATTATTAGACGGCTAATTTCATTTAATGCCATTGATTTTCACTTCTAGATAGGATGCATTTATTCACTGTGGATAAAAACAAATTAACAAACGATATTATAAGACTCTTCAGTTATACATCTTTCATTCATTAAGATTAAATAAATGATTCATTAAGATTAATAAGTAGAGAGACAAGAAGGTGATGAGATATATGGCTATATTTGATTATTAGTCTTACGTTTAAAATGAATACGGAGGAGTATAAATACATGAAGTTAGAGTTGATAACTATGAAAAATAACAGCAGATCGATAATACAGCTGATGTGATTGCTCGCATATGTGGACATCGAGTCTGCATATATATTATATTTATATATCTTTCTAAAGAAGAAATATAAATGCCAATAATTGTTCAGTGCAATATTCAGATTGTATTAATCAAAACATCAATAATTAACGTTTCAGACGCTTTACAATGAGGTGTTGCTCATTCGCTAACTCAATTAAAACCCTCAGAAATTTCTCAAAGTCACCCATCGTCAATTTTTCCAATTAAAAAGCCTTAATTTTAATAATAAGACCATATATAGCTCATGTTTCAATTCAAATACCCCATAAATTGTGGAAAGAAGGAAAAAAAAATCAAATTCTGAAATTGGCATTTTTTTTTTATTTTCTTTTTCATGGATTTTGCTGAACGATAATTAAGAATAAGATAATATGTTTATATTTGCGTATATTTAGATGATACTCTAATTCTATGTATCTTTGTAGCATTGTGATTGAAATGATTTAAGGATTGGATAAGTCACACCAGCATCACTGTTTGGTCCCAAATTTCTGTTTATTTTTGAGTAAATCATAAGTTCTTTATTTCTTGCTTCATAGGATCCTTTTGCCTGATGTTAAACTTCTATAGTTATACATGTTAGTTTATAAATAGGATAAAGATAAAACAAAATCATTGATATGCTTTTGGGCAAACTTCTTTCCTTTTCTTCTTTTCATTTTGATTCATTATCCGTAGGATTCAATAGTTAATATTGTAAAGTCTTATGAAAGTAAGTTGTATTATATTCCTTGTAAACGTACAGAGGTCAATATATATACATGTAGAGTAAGACGTGAAACTAGTAGAGGTTAACTCAAATACAACAACTGTAAACCCATCATATTTATCTTTTAATATTAGAGAGTATATCCCAAGTATATCCCTTAACACCCCCCCACAAGGCGATGGTTGGTATGAATCATGATGTCATGTCCGAAGCAGTGTAAAGTGAGAGACAGCCAGAGGCTTGATGCAGAAGTAAACACCGTCTAATCCCTTACCCTCGCATCATGCACATGAAGACGCCTGCGAAGAGAAGAAAAACGAGAGACACCCAGAGGCTTGGTAAAGACATCAGCCAACTGATTTTCAGAGGATAGGAATTGAATCTGCACTGTCCCATTTTCAACCACTTGACGCACAAAGTGAAAGTCCAATTCAATGTGCTTTGTCCTTGCATGAAAGACTGGGTTTTTCCTGAGGTAGATAGCTCCAATATTATCACACCACATCGTGATTGACCCATTGTTGTACACTCCAAGTTCCTGCAATAATGACTTTATCCATAAGAATTCGACTGCTGCATTGGCTAGAGCCTTATACTCACTTTCAGTGCTTGATCTAGCTATAATCGGTTGTTTCTTGGCTCCCCATGAAATGAGACTTGATCCTAAGAAGATCCCAAAGCCACCAGTAGATCTTATATCATTCGGACACCCTCCCCAATCTGCATCAGAATAACAATGTGACTGTTGAGTGGAAGCAGAGGACAGCAGGAGACCATGTTGACAAGTGCCATTTAAATATCGTAAGAGTCGTTTGACAGCCTTCCAGTGAACATCCGAAGGTGCATGCATGAACTGGCATAGTTTGTTAACAGAGAAGGAGATGTCAGGCCTGGTTAAGGTGAGGTATTGATTAGCCCCAACCACTTATCTATATTCCATGCCATTGGGAAGAGGTGTGTCCAGTGTTTTGGATAAGTTAGGAGATGTTGCCATTGGAGTGAGGCACCGTTTGGCCTCAAGAAGATTGGTTCTTTCAAGTAGATCATGGATGTATTTTGATTGACAAGGAAGAAGACCATGTGCAGTATGATCAATTTCAATCCCTTAACAAATATAACTACGAATTACTTATCGCATATTAATTGAATTTTTGGTTTTATAATGATTTAAATAGTTATCATTTTTCGAGTTAAATTATGCTAAAATTCATTTTATTTAAAATGATATTACAGTAATTTTATGTTGTTAACTGTTGATTGCCGTAAATGTTTAATTTTATAAATTTTAAATATTTTTTATAATGGCTTGAACGGGGAGTTCGCCCTAATTGTATATTTACAAAATAAAATTTGAATTTTCTTATATCCCAAAAGTATAATTTGCATGCACCTTAAGAGAAACAAGCGTATCCTAAAAATAGAAATGTCCGGTAATAGATATGCAGAGATAAATCGATGGCTTGCGTACGTATTGCTTTAATACCAAATTAGTATGTTAAAATCACCCTTCTCGTTAATGACAATAATAGTTAGATTAAATTAAATAAAAAAAATCGTGCTTTAGATTAACGGTCTAGATTTTATAGATTGATTATTAGCCATATATAACTATAATCCTAAAAAATGAAAATGATGTTTTAGGTAATCAATTGGTTAAGAAAAAGTCTGAAAATGAGCAAAATAATACTTACTTGATATTTTATGATCTGAGAGTTTTAAATTAAGCTTTAAGCTATCCATAGATACTTACTTGATAGTGATGTTATAAAGATTGATTCTTTATAAATATGAGAAGATTTGTATATACATATTACATATATCCTAAGCTATGTGTAACTCACTTCTTTTATTTTTCTTCATTTTGAGTTTCTTGCAATTTTTATTGATACAAAGCATATGATGGGCATGTGGATCTATTTTTACCCTTTTTAAATATTTTTTTAAAAATGGAGAGTTGACATTGGGGGTGAGCCAATTTTGGTTCAAACTGAAAAATAAACCGAACCGATTTTTTTAATTTGGTTCGGTTTTCGTTTTGAACTTTAGAAAATTTTGATTTTTCGGTTAAGTTTTTAAAGGAAAAAACTGTACAAAAAACAAAACAAATCAAAATTCTATATAATTATATAATTTTTTTTATTTTTTAATTGAATAATTATTTTATACATGTAAATTATCTTATTTTGAGTTATAAATTATTTAAGTACATTTATCAATTATTCATATCTATTTTTTAGGTGATAATTTAGAATTTTGACGATTAAATTAAAAATTGATTAAATAAAATAATTTATTTAACGGTTTTATTGTATTATTTATTATATATTTTGAGATTGTATCTTTAATTTGAACTTTTATTTTGTAAAATTTAGATATTTTTATTTTAGTATATTATAATTTATAATTTTAGATATAATTTTTTTATTTTTTTTAAAAATAGTTTTAATTTTTGATTGTTTGATTAATCGAATCAATTGAAAATTTCAGTTCGATTTAAATTCGATTATTCTATAAATTTGATTCAATTGATAAAAATATTGAAATTTCAATTTTCGATTATTTTAATTTGGTTATTGAATTGAACCGACCGTCGCACAGGCTAATTGACATTAACAAGAATCTCGTGTAGATTGATTATAAAATTATAATACTCATTGCAATAGTTTGGACAATATTTATGCTATAAATTAGTTTTTAAAATTGAGTTAAATCCATTTTTTTTATGTAGAAAATTAGTGGACCAGTCTAGTTGCATTTTGCCATGTGTATAAGTAGGCTACTAGGTTTTCTTTTATACATGCTGAACTCTAATTTGTTTGACACTCCTATTCCATAATTTTAATCAATCTTTCCATTTTAATTTATTTTTCTTTTTATATTATGGTTCATATATAAATTATTTTTCGAAAAAAGTATATAAATTATTAATTATACTCTTATTAAATTTTATCTTATTAATCGTAATTTAAAATTTTTATGCCATGTTATTTATTATTATTCTTATTATTTCAACAATACTTAATTACTCTTTTTATATTTATAATGAAAAAATTAAAGGAAAAATTTTATCTATTTAACTACTAAATTTTAATATGTGTGAAAAAAAAAGTGAACTAAAAATTTTAATATGTGTGAAAAAAAAGTGAACTAAAATTATAGAATGGATTGAGTATATAATTTTTTTCATAGGCATGATTTAGGCAAGTATAATTTTCATGCATGTATTAGGAAGGAGTATAAACTTTTCATTTTTGGAAATTGGGGCAGGTTTATTTATTGTTTTTATTTTTTATTTTTTAAGGTAGTAATTGTTAACCGTAAAAAGGTCGGGATGAAAAGAAAATAAAATCATTATAACTTTTCTGATCTTTCCAAGTATTTGTTAAAAAAAAATAGCTTATACAAAAAAAAAATTTAAATACCTATATCTTGACATAGGGTTAAGATATGCATATCTTGATCTTTTTCAAGATAAAAAATAATTAAAAAATTGAAAAAAATTTATTTTTAATTCATTTCAAAAATTTTAACAAAAGATTGAAAAAAATTTTCGAAATACTTTTCAATTTTATCTTTACTATTTTATATCTTAATTCGAAAAATATTTTAATTTTATCTAAAAATTTTTTATTTGAATCAATTTAATAAATACTACCTAGAAGAATTTATAAAGTCATGAATTTATAAGAAAAAAATGATTACGAGTTGAAAAGAAACTAGAATAGTATAATGGAGAGAGAGTTTTATAATTAGATTTTCCAAAATATCACAAGTGAAATCTCCAAAAACAGAAAACCAAGTCAACAAAAGAAAAACAAAGGGCAACTCTACCTAGGTGAAAAAAAAAATGAATTGAAGTGAGAACAAAAAATTTTTCACCCAACCTATAATTTTACCCTAATCTCTTCCACCAACCCCTAGACCCATCAAGAAAAAAACAACTATACGCTAATCATGAATAAAGAAAAAGAGCAAATTTCTCCATTTCCTTTATTTCACCATTGGAATTTGCTGAACTTTTTTTTATTAATTTTATTTCTTTATAAGAAAAAAATTAAAAAAAAACCCTTCAAATGGGTTATGTTGATCAACAATTTAAGAACATGAACAAATATGGTGGGAATTCATTGAATTCCTAGGTTGCCCTTTAATGTCCACATTCTTAAAAAAAAAAAAACCACATGCACAATAAGCATAGTCATTAAAATCGAATCGAATCGATCGGTTGAACTGATTTAACCTCAAATCAATAGGTTAATCGATTGATTTAATTATATAAAATCGAATTGATAAAAAACCGAATTGGACCGAAAAAAATTAGATTGAACCGAAAAATTGATGAACTGAAAAAAACTGGATTTTTAGCTAAAAATTATAATTTTTTGTATTTTTCAACCCCCCCCCCACACACACACAGATATATATATATATATATATATATATATTTTTTATTATTTATTTATTTAGAAAAATTAATATTTTAAATTCTAAATATATCACTTAATAATTTAATATATTTATTATATATTTGGTTCATTGTAATCAAATATATGTGTGTGTATATATATTAAATTTTTATTATTTATTTATTTAAAAAAATTAGTATTTTAAAGTCTCAAGATATTACTTAATAATTTAATATACTTATTATCTATTTAGTTCATTGTAATCATATATATATATATATATATATATATGAAATTTTCATAATTTATTTATTTGAAAAAAAAAATATTTTAAATTTTAAAAATATCACTTAATAATTTAATATACTTATTATCCATTTAAATTTATTATAATAAAATATAATTATATTCATATATGCAAGGTTAATATTTTTTGTGTTTGGTTCATTAGTACTCCATTTAAATTTTTTTTTCATGATATGATTGTATTTTTATATTTCTAATATATGATATTCAAAAATCTATAATTAATTACTTGTAATAATAAAATTAAAATTTTATTTTGTAACTTATTATTAGAATATTTGTGATATATATTAATATTTAATGTATATTTTTTTAATTTTTATATAATAGTATTTATAAAATTATAATAATTTATAATATTTTAAAAATAAAAAAAAATTCGATTGAATTTAGTTGAATCGATCGAACTATGAATTTTCAGTATTGTCGATTCTTTATTCGATTTGATTTTAATAACGATTTACAATAAGTCACAAAGGGGAACTCCAAATATATTTAATTTATTTTATTTTATGCAATATCAAAATAAATCTCTTTATTTTTAAACAAAAGGGGAAGAAACGGACAAGAGGGGCCCTTCCCTACAAGACCCCAACAACAAGAAAGAAATGAGAAAATAAAAAAGGAGAAAAACATGAAAACTGGAACCATTAAAATGCGCGTGTTCTTCACTCCCCAATGACTAGGAAGTGACAGCCTATGTCTGTAGTGCTTTCGTACGTCGACTGTGGTGTTGCTTCATTGTAGCAGTTTCCATCAACATGGCTCCTTATTGTTCCCCACGCTCTCAAATATGGCGCGTGTCCACGCGTCAGTATTACTCCCCTCTCTCTTTCTTTTAACTCTCTGCTCGTCTTCGTCTTCGTCTTCTCCTTCTCCTTCTCCTTCCCCTCTTTCTCTTTCAATATTTTCTTCCTTAACAGCTTGATACCTCCATCAGTGGAGCCAAAGCTTCTCCCTTTTTGAAATAATAATTAATAAAATAAAGAAAAACCCACGTCGCAGGTCACCGGCATGGACATACGCCGGAGAATTAAAATCCGGCTACCTCCGCCGGCGGCCTTTCCCAGCTGAATGCAAAAGAAAAGCCGCCGGTTTGGACCAAATTAAACCTTCCGAGAGCTCTTAATTCTTATAAAGTAACCGGCTTTTACCTTCTCTTTTGTTATTTCTTCATTCAAAATCGGAGAATAATGGCGACCACCACTAACACTGGCACGCCGGCGGTGGAATTGGCAGCTTCCGCCGACGAGCTCACAGCGAAGGCTATGCACAAGCGATATGAAGGTCTTGTGATGGTTAGAACAAAAGCTATCAAGGGCAAAGGAGCGTGGTACTGGGCGCACTTGGAGCCTATGCTGGTTCACAACACCGAGACCGGCCTTCCTAAAGCGGTGAAGCTCCGGTGTTCATTATGCGACGCCGTTTTCTCTGCCTCTAATCCATCTCGGACTG
>CM075811.1:896856-1131106 GCA_037975025.1 Excoecaria agallocha
GACTGCTTCTGAGCATCTAAAACGTGGGACGTGTCCGAATTTTAACTCGCTGCCCAAACCCATTTCGTCTATCTCTCCATCTTCGAACGCCGCCGTGGCTTCGCCGTCAAGTGGCGGCGGTTCTGTTGCTGCTTGTACTCCGGTAGTACATAGTAACAGAAAACGTTCAGCTGGTGCAAATTCTGCAGCTTCTTATCCAGTGACGGCGGTGGCTACTTCTGCTTCCGCCACTTCGTACCAAGTGAGTCCTCTTGCTATTGTGGATCCGGCGAGATTCTCCGGCGAGTTAGCTGTGTTGCCTCAACAACCACATTTGATGCTTTCTGGTGGGAAAGAGGATTTAGGTGCTTTAGCTATGTTAGATGACAGTGTGAAGAAGTTGAAAAGTCCTAAAACTTCCCCTGGACCGGCTTTGAGCAAGACACAGATTGATTATGCACTTGATTATTTAGCTGATTGGGTATATGAGTCTTGTGGTTCTGTCTCCTTTTCCTCTCTTGAACACCCTAAATTCCGGGCATTCTTGAACCAAGTTGGCTTGCCTGCAGTTTCAAGAAGAGATTTTTCTGGCGGTAGGCTTGATGCTAAGTATGAGGAAGCTAAGTCAGAGTCTGAGGCCAGGATTCGAGATGCAATGTTTTTTCAAATTGCATCCGATGGCTGGAAAGTCAAGAACTTTCGGGGCTTTAGTGAAGTAAATTTGGTGAATTTGACAGTTAATTTGCCTAATGGGACTAGTTTGTACCGGAGAGCTGTGTTTCTTAGTGGTTCAGTACCTTCTAAGTATGCAGAGGAGGTTTTATGGGAGACCATATCCGGCATTTGTGGGAATTCTGTGCAGCAATGTGTCGGGATAGTTGCAGACAGGTTTAAGGGTAAGGCATTGAAGAATTTGGAGAATCAGAATCACTGGATGGTCAATCTTTCTTGCCAGTTTCAAGGTTTCACTAGTTTAATTAAAGACTTCAGCAAGGAGCTTCCATTGTTCAAGACTGTCATTGAAAATTGTTTCAAGCTTGCAACTTTCGTCAACAACAAGGCTCAAGTTCGAAATAGTTTCCACAAGTATCAATTGCAGGAGTATGGACATGCAGGATTGGTGAGAGTGCCCTTGCGTGAGTATGAGGAGATGGATTTTGGTCCCATCTATACCATGTTAGAGGATATATTGAGCTCAGCTCGAGCATTACCACTGGTCGTACTAGATGAGTCATACAAGATAGTATCCATGGAGGATCCAGCTGCGGGGGAAGTTGCTGATATGATTAGAGATGTGGGGTTTTGGAATGATTTGGGGGCAGCGCATTCATTAGTCAAGTTGATCAAGGAAATGGCTCAAGAGATTGAAACTGAAAGGCCGTTAGTTGGTCAATGCCTGCCGCTGTGGGATGATCTAAGAACAAAAGTGAAGGATTGGTGTTCAAAGTTCCACATTGCTGAAGGAGTAGTGGAGAAAGTAATCGAAAGGCGGTTCAAGAAGAATTATCATCCTGCTTGGGCTGCTGCATACATACTTGATCCACTATATTTGCTTAGGGACAACAGTGGCAAGTATCTTCCTCCTTTCAAATGCTTGACCCATGAGCAGGAAAAGGATGTAGACAAGCTCATAACCAGGCTTGTTTCCAGGGAGGAGGCACATATTGCATTAATGGAACTCATGAAATGGAGAACAGAAGGGCTCGATCCGGTTTATGCTAGAGCTGTGCAGATGAAGGAAAGGGATCCTGTTACAGGAAAAATGAGACTTGCCAATCCACAAAGTAGTAGGCTTGTGTGGGAAACTTACCTCAACGAGTTTAAGTCATTAGGAAAAGTTGCAGTTAGGCTTATTTTTCTCCATGCTACTGCATGTGGGTTCAAATGCAATTGGTCTTTGTTAAAATGGGTGTGTGCCCATGGGCACTCAAGAGCAGCCATGGACAAAGCTCAAAAGTTGATATTTATCGCAGCTCATTCCAAGCTTGAGAGGCGGGATTTTTCAAGCGATGAAGATAAAGATGCAGAGCTTTTTGCTTTGGCAAATGGTGAGGATGATGTGCTGAATGAGGTTCTTGTTGATACATCCTCAGTGTAACATTTTTTTTACTCCTGAATTTTAAATTTGTAGGATTTATTGAATTCTTTCCACTATTATTTCTTTTTGTACTTCTTTACTTACCCTTTAGAAGATTTTGGGCAGTCCGGTGCGAGGAGGTGGGGGCATTGATAGAGGATTCAGATTTTGTATGCCTAGCTAGTAATGCATGGCCTCATCTTTTGAGCAATTGGCCTTCTTTCATCCTTGAATGATTTTTGAAGTTTTTGAGTTGCAGTAAAGAAATCTTCTTGTTTGTAAAGATAACAATTGCTGTATGAGAGATATTACAGATCAGGAAGAATGATGTATAATTTTTGCTCCTCAAGTAATTTGGATAAATGACAGTATCTACAAGGGGGAAAGTTTTTTATATTTCTCCTTTGGTTCTAGTATCTTAACTCTTTTTCAAATTCTCATGAGTTTTAGCAAGAAGAGTGGATAACAATACTCTTCAGAACATAATATGGTAGATGCTGCCATCTTCAGCATGCATGGATTAATCTCTCTACCTAGGCTGCAATTGTAAATATTGCTAATGAGTGGTTTTCTGGCTATAACTCTCTTTGAAATTTTGCTGGCTATTCTATGAATTTAACAGGTTGCTCTGCTCTATGCATTAGTCTGGATGGACTAATTTACATCGTTCAGCAATGACTGTAGAAGTACTCCATCTCCAAAGGCAATGGGCTTTCTGTCATAAAAGTTTGTCACTTTTCCTTTTTAAAATATCGAAAGAAAGTCCAGCTGCACTTTTGAAGTTGATGCAAGTGTGCAGTACATACCCAGTTCAAATTCAATTGTCTTGTGGATCCCTTGCTTCTTGCTGATGATCTTAATAATATCTTGAACAACAAGCATGACTGGCTGCATGTATTAATCATATATCCAGTTTGATTTGCATTTTATTTTTTCACAGAACAATGATTGAAAGGGGTCTGCCTGAGAACTTTCCACTTTCTTCTTGGTCCTAGATTGTTGAGTCTGTGGTCCTATGGTTGCCTGAACAGATACTTGTTAATCAACTAGGACAAGAAGATTCCAGCTCTTTATAATGTGATATGCATTTTCCTATCAAAGAAAATGTATGTGCATTTTGATGATCAAAGCCAAGTAAAGTTCCTGTCTAAGGCTAAGCTGAATTGTGCATGAATTTCTCTGCATGTACAAACAAATTGCAGAATCCTTGCTCTTGGAGATTTATATATGCCCTTTTTTTCAATAATTAGTTTTTTTTTTCCCTAATCATGTGAATTTAATGAATAAGATTTTTGCCAGGATTTTGTTCGTTCAAGTCATAATTAACTGAGGGATGCAATAACCTTGATGTGAATGTTGATAATCATTGCTAGTTGAACTTAAGAAGCTAGATCATTGTGTTAAACTTACCTTTTTTGGTGGCAGATGCATTCGACAAAGATATCGTCGGACTGGAGCAGCCACCATAGGATGGTTGGTGGTTAGAAAGAATGAGATAGAGCATGATTAAAGGTGGAATGCTGCCATAAGGATCCAAGAAAGGGCTTGACTAGAAATTATGCGAAAGAAAATGTCTTTTTTGGTGAGACGCCAGAGGCTTACTCGAATGAGCTGGTTGGGTGAACGGCAAGCCAGGTTCCGCGAGGTGGGTCAACAAGCTTAGAAGGACTTCAAGAACTCAGCTTTCTAGCTGGAGGAGCACTTGTAACTGTTTTACTTTCTTTGTTTTTATAATCTCAATCCATATGTCCTGGTTTTTGTGTTTGAAATGTGGAACCCCACCATGAAAGAAAGAAAGAAGTGGAAGTCTTTTTCCATACTTAAGTTCTGGTATAGAGAAGGAGAAGGAAAGAAATAATGGGATAAGAGGGTTTTTCCTATCAAATCATCTTTGTGGTAAGGTCTCCTTTAAGCATTTCAGTTTTGTGACGTTCATGCAGGGTAATTGTGCAAAATGTTTTACCATAATTGCGAGAAAGTTATTCAAGAGGACCCCAAAAGCTATGGAATGCTGTCGGCTGGAAGCAACACAGAAGATGCTTCAGGCTTATTCTGCAACAACTTGAAATATTTAATACCGACTGCTTCATTTATCCTTGCCATTCACCAAATCATATATCTGACGGTTGACCTCAGAGTTGTTGATTCTTCTTCCAACTATTGGTTCTCTTTGTATTCCAGAATATATTAATGCTTCTTTACAAGTTCGTGTACATATATATATAATATATAATATTAATATAAAGGCAATGATTCAAGATTCATTTTCCAATTCGACTCGGATGTTATTTCATTTTGTTTTCGATAGGATTCGTAGTTTAGAGGATTTATTAATTCCTCTACTATTAAGTTAAAAATCATATTGATTTTGATTTAAATTCACAATTATACAAGGGTCTTCTTGTATTCTTGACGAGAATCCGAGAAATATAATAGTATGAGTTTGATAGACAAAAGAGATTAAAGAAGTATATGTGACGATGCCAAGTCATCAACCATGATATTGCAAAGCCAAGTAGTATTCTAATTATGGGTTGCTTTTTTCGTGGGAACCCAAAGAATAGATTTTTGAATAAGCTACGTAAATAGCCCTCAATTCTTTTTTTATTGTAATTTTTTCCGAGTTGAAATATGAAAAAATAATTGTATATTAAAACTTACAAGTCGATATAATCTAATAATTAATTTGAAAATAATTAAAATAGTTATCAGATATTATAATTAATTTTATCGGTGAAATGTCCCGCAAAGACTTTCTTTTTTCATTTGCCTCCTTTTGTATTTATGGGTGCGAGTTAACTTTTGCGAAGAAAGAGTAAAAGGTGAAAAATCAAGTGGGATTAAAAGTTTAGAGAAGGAAATGGTGAAATTAGGGTGCTGTAATTAGTGATTAAGTGGAGAGAGAGACAGAAATAGTTGTCGGCAAGGGAAACAAAATGCTGACTGCTCACCAACTAATATCTTTTAAAGAGTATTGGAATTGGGTATGCTTAGCTTAGGTCCACTCATTTTTTGGTTAAAGGGAAAAAGAAAGATAATGATTAGTATAGGACGACACCATTCTCTTTGTATACAATAACAAGAATCTTCCCCTCTTCCAATGCTACTCATTATCATTATACTATACCCTTTTCTTTTTTTTTTTTTTTTCTATTGCAGTTTATTTATTTTAATATTTTTCCACTACCCCCCTTCTAGAAGGAAAGATTTTTTGTTGTTTCCATGTCACATTTTTATTTTATATGCTATTCTTTTATATTCTTCCAATCAAGGTCTGGAAAAAAAAAGTTACTCTTAAAATAATTTTTTTATGGATCCATTAGATATAAATTTAAATGAAATGTAATAATGAAGGGTGATATTAACATTCATGTAATAATGAAGGGTGATATTAACATTCCTATGTTAAAAGTTAGGGAAAGACAGAAGAAGGTAAGATAAGGAAAGAGAATAAAAATTAAGGGTGATGTTGGCAAAACAAAAGTAAAATTACAATGTATTGGGCATGTCATCATCCTGCTTAAATTATGTTATGGCTTGTATATTTTTGGTGAAATGTCAAAAAAATCAAATTATACTAAAATGATCGCACCTTGAGTGGTGATGGTTGTTGGATTAGCCACCTACAATTATTTCAACCCTTTTTCTCTCAAATCCACATCACTTTTCTACACCTAGTTTTCTAGACAATATTATACCATTTCTCAATAAATAATTAAAATAGTTTTTTATCTTTTAAAATAAAACTAATTCTAAAAAATTATGATTTTCTGTATAACAATAGTTTAATTATTGATTAGTCTGATGCAAAGATATATTGATTTTTTTTAAATATGTATGTATTTATGTATATTCGATCTTATATTAACCTCATATATATAATGATGATGATGATTATGGGCCACCATTTTGTGATTTGTCGAAAAAGCAAAAGATATTAAAAAAATACGTTCCTTTAGGGAAAGAAAGATACGGTCTACTTTCGATTTTCACTGTTCTTTCACATTTTATCCTATTTTAATTATTTTGTTTGTAAAATTTGCTTATCATAGAAATGCTACCGAAAAGTCTCCCCTCTTTATAGTTTTTCACCCACGCAAATTGGAAATCACTCAATTTTTTTTTTTGTTTATATCGTACTTATTTATTTATTTATCATTGTGGTCCATCCTTGCATCACTCCCAACGTGCATGGATTTTTTTTCTTACACATATTGTTACATTTATGATTTATATAAACATGCAAAATGTACTTCTTATCAACCTTACAAAATTAAATTAAATTATTTTCCACAAAAAATAATTACTCAATTACGTAACTCTTTCAATCTTATAAAATTATATCATGCATATCTTATAAAATAAAAAAATAAATTTACGTGAGCGTAAGATCACTACTTTGCTGTTAATTATTATTGTTATACAAACAAATTATCATTTAATTCACACTTCCACATTCTTTTGTGAAATAATATTTATTATTTTTAAATTATTTTTTATCCATGCTGATTGCAATGAATCTTCATGGAAGACAAGTAGACGAAAATGGCGGTACTTCTCAATCATCATGAAGAATATAGGAAAATTCCTGTCGTAATTTATTGTCCAATGACTTGTATATTTGACAAAGATAAAAAAAAATAGTTCCAAAATATGATTCCTAATTTTGAAGAAATTAACTAAATGTTGGGTTTCAACGACAATGGATGGGACTAGAAAAGGATCAATCAAAGTTTTGCAGTGATCAGATTGAAAATTGAAGCAAACCTGAGAATAGAATTCCATGAGGATAAATTATAACCTTAATTTACTTCTCCTTATCATTATTATATCTAAACCACCTCCCTATCTATAAGTGGGCATCCACAGAATTACTATCACTTACTCAAATTCTGTTATTTCTATCTGTTTCAAATCTGCTTTATCATTCACGCAGTACTTTTATTTGTATAATTGTCAACACTGCTTTTTACATTGTCTAATGAACTATCATAATTAGATAACATTTACATTGAATTTACTTCTATATTTTCTTTTCGCAAATGACACTTTTTCAAATTTTAATTATTTCAAAGTACTTAGAAAAAATATAATTGGGTTTGAATTAGGGTTTTTTTTAATTATATAAATGTAAATATTAAAATAAAATTCGAAACTATGGGTTGGGTGAAAAAATATATTGGAAAATAAAATGGAATGAAACTATTAGCTCTACCCGCTTTGCGAAATCTGTTATAGGAAGAATCCAATTCAATACCAAAAATATCAAAACTTTTTCAATTAACCCCTTTCAAAGTTGGTTCTCTTCTCGTGACAAATATGAAGTGGGCATAAGGCTTTTCACACCCCATAATTCCTTTGCCCAAAATTCAATTTCGCTTTTTAAACGCCAAATAAAATAAATAAATATGCATAAAAAAATCTTAATGAGGCATGTCCGCCATTTAATAACAACCTCAAAATTAGGGATCTGAATTATTTAAAGAATTAAAAAAAAGGCAACCATATAAGAAGACGATGCCAAATATTACCCACAAAACAGGAAAAAAAATTTATATACACATTCGATATAATGCAATATCATCAATTTTTGACAAAAAAATTTGCATTTAGTATTTTCATTGGCGAGATCAAAATATAAACGTGAAAATTGAGAATAAAGAAAAAACTACTAAAAAATAATAATTAAGATCGACAAACTAAATAAATATAACGATATAGAACTTGTTGATTAATGTTTTATTTAAAGGGGGTGCTATGTGTATTTAAATTACTTATTCGGAGATAAAGGAAATATAATTAAATCCTCAATTCAAAAAAAATAAATCCGTACATGTGTGCCGCAACGACTTATGGTTAATACGAGGCCTAGTGTCAAGAAAATTGTTTGCCAGCATGACTATATATATATATATATATATATAAGTCCATTAAATTGTGGGAAACAAAAGAGAATTTAATAGGTAAATATGACGTGATTTTGTTTTTAAGTTATGTAATTTTATAAAAATGACAAGAATTAGGTGGCGAAGAACATTGACAAATAATAATGACTTTTTCTGATATAAATTAGCTGCAAATAACAGTTTTTAGAAAAAATAGAGAAATTGTTTGGAAATTTAGCTTGGACGCAGCGAAGGTTGACTTGGCAACAGCGGAAACAGAGAACTGCAAGTGGAAAGGGACTGAAGCAAAGGAATATTCCAGAGTCACGTGACTTGAGAGATGATTATATTCTCCAGATTATTATTCGTCAATGTCTGTACACGTGACGCCAAATCCTCGTTTTCACTTACGTCACCTTTTATTTGTCTATTATCAAATTCTATTTATTTAATATATTCAAATAGTATTTTTTTATAATAATAATATGATAAAAAAACAAAGTATTTTTAATAATTAAATTACAGATTTTCACTTAAAAATATTCGCAAGATTTTTAGATCCATCTTAAAATAAGAGGTATTGCTTTTAGAAAATTAAATTTAAAACTGTTTTAGGGTGTATTTGGTTTAGCTGGTGGAACTAGCAGTTAGCTTTGGCTTTTTTAACAGCTCATTAAAAGGATTAGGTTAGAATTTTCAAATACTAACTGGCAGCTATTTATAATTGAGACAACTATCTTTTCAATGAGCAATTATTCATTTATTTTATAAAAAGACAAAATTATTTATTGATTTAAATTTATTTTTTTATTTATATCTAAACACGCATTTGCGTAATTCGTCATAGAATTTTTGTGTCTTTTCTAATTACAAAGCAGTAGCCATTGTTGAGATATTCCTATTTAATCCATATTTTTGTTTTGATATAGTTTGATCTCTAATTCCAATTACATATCTAACATTCATTTGTGAAAATTTATAATCATTTATTAATATTTTTCCTACACCTAGTCCGCTTGAGTATTATTTAAATTTTTATTTTATTTATTTTGCCAACCAAATGGAGCTTTAATATAGTGAATAAATTAATCTGTATGTGAATTTTGATTTTAAAATTTTAAGACAAGGTTATTTAGAAGAAAGTAAAAGTGGTAAATGGTCGGGTTGGATGAATTTGGATTGAATCATAAATGAGTAAAAAAATATGTGGATTATAAATGGGTCAATACCCAAATAGATTGATGGATTTGAATCGATCCATAAATTTAATACATGTTGGTTCATTTTTCATTAGATCATCTATTTTTATTTTATTTTTTCATCAAAATTATTCCAAAAATTTTTAAATATTATAATTAAGATATTTTAAAAATTTTAAATCAATCAGAGTTCGTTTTGATAAGTTTTAGGATACCAAAATATTTTTAACCGATTCGAAAATCGTAAATTTTAAAAGTATTCAAAATTTTATTTCTCACTTCTGAAATTAATATTCATTATTATAAAATGTTCCATGTATATGATTTTTGGAAGTCCATGAAATATTTTCAAATCGGTCAAAGTTAGTTTGACCCCCTTCGATCTCGTGATTTATTTTTATTTTTAACTTTTTGAGGACTGTTTGATCTCAATTTTAGCTGAAATTATACTATCGAACTTGTCATGAATTGTATTTTCTAATGGTGACATAAAAATTTTCTTGACCTCGATGAATCCGGGATGGTATTATTCACGTTTGGTGTCACTATTCACCATCAAGAAGTAATATTCATGTCGGTAGTAATTTCAGAATGTTACAAACGACGAGGGCGGAAGAGATAAACGATTTTGGGAGAAAGAGAGGGGAGGAAGAACTAGACTGAGTGAAAGAAGAATGTCCATTGGATCCAGATGGATCATATGTAGTCCAAATATAGATCACCTTATTTAACATATTTTTTTAATGAAATTAACAATTTTATACAATAAGGTGATATAAAAAATACTACAATAAAAATATTGGTCCAAATATATTGGATAATCCAAATAAATCGGATGGCCCATATGGATCATATTGTGATTCAAATGGATCGCATATAGCCCGATTGTGTATCAATTTATTTGAATTTTTTTAATAAAATTAATATTTTTTTATAAAAACGTGATACAAAAAATAGTACAATAAAAAAACGTCGATCCAAATGTATTGGATAGCACAAATGGATCGGTTAGGCTAAATTGATCATATTGTAGCACAAATAAATTGCATGTAGTCCAAATATGAATTAACCCATTTAATCTATTTTTTAGTGAAATTAACTTTCAATATGTAAAAAAATATAATGATCCAAACGGTTGGGTTAGCCCAATGGTCATCATAGCAAGATTCATGGGGCATTTTGTAAGAGGTTCATTGAGCATCATAGGCAAACCTAAACGAATCATATTTTTAGTGAATTATTTTTGGGTTGATTTAATGAATATTTTTTTTAGATTGGATTTGAATTTTTTTTCGATTAAATTTTAAATTTAGATCAATTATGCCACGCTTAGAAGAAAGTATAAATATCGTAATAAAAAAAAGAAAGTATAAATAAATTAATATATATTGTCATTAAAATCTCTTTGTATTTTGTAGACTGAAAATTGTTAAAAAAAAGTTTTTAATTTTTTACTATCTTTTATATCTGACCTACTTTCTACTCATTTAGAGCGCAATATATGCAAACTAAAAGATCCCTTGCATAATTAATATAATTGCTACTACCGTTACTAAACTTGAATGATATTAATCGTATGACAGTTTTCAGACCACTGGTTTTAGAGTTCCAACTAATTAAGTATTTTTTTTTTCAAATTAATTTTAACTTCACTCATTGAAATATTCTATTTTAATTTAAAAGTTACAAAATAAAATTATTTAATAAAAAATTACTTAAATTTTAAAAAAATTATTTCGGTTGGATTTCGAAAAAAACCCTACTAAAAATCCTTGTCGGTCGCTATG
Source organism: Excoecaria agallocha (assembly GCA_037975025.1). Classification (NCBI taxonomy): domain Eukaryota; kingdom Viridiplantae; phylum Streptophyta; class Magnoliopsida; order Malpighiales; family Euphorbiaceae; genus Excoecaria; species Excoecaria agallocha. The sequence continues at coordinate 907,784 of CM075811.1, forward strand.
TCAACATGCCACATGCCATAGGTACTTTGTATACTGTCAAATTATGATCAATGAAAAGATGCGATACATGTAAATTTTATAAATTTTTTAAAACATTATTTTTACATGTAATATTTTCTTATTAATCGTGATATGACAGTTGACATAATATCCATCCTAGGTGGCAATTTGATGTGGTGGTTGTTGGGATACAACCCAAATTTCACATCTCACATTGAAAAATTAAGGAAGAAATACTTTGAATATAAGTGTGTCCACCTAATTCCATTAGTATGAGGCATTTTGGGAGGTGTTCAAAATAAATTCGTGCAGGCTTGATTCAAAGCGAACAATATCATAATAATATGGAGTTGAAAGGATGTTTGGCGGTCTTCACAAGTGGTACCAGAGCTTGATTTGGAGATGGATCCAACGGTGGACTGTGTTGTGTGGAAGGTCCTCGGTGCGACCTCGCGATTGGAGATTCGTATTTTGTACCTTGTGTCGAAAGTCTTTATGGTATTGTGGTGGCCAGGCGGCGTGTCCCGTTGGTTGAGAACGGCAGTGCAAGATGATTTGACAGATCAAATGGATTATCGCTCGAGGGGAGGACATAAGTTGTGAGAGGCTCTTGGTACGTCCTCGCGATTGGAGATTCGGGTTTGGTGGCTTGTATCAAAAGTTTTATTGGTATATTGTGATGGTCAGGTGGCGTGTCCCGTTGGTTGATAGTGACGGTGCAAGATGATTTGACGAATCGGTGGATTATCGTTAAAGGAGAGGTCACATGTTGTGTGGTCCTTGGTTTGAGAGAAGGATTGTTGAGTTACAATCCAAGTGCTACATCCCACATTGGAAAATTAAGGGAGAAATACCTTGAATATAAGTGTGTTCACCTAACTCCATTAGTATGAGATATTTTGGGAGGTGTTCAAAAATAAATCTGTTCGAGCTTGACCAAAAACGGATAATATCATATTAATGTAGAGTTGAAGGGATATTTGGCGGTTCCAACGGTGGTCTATGCATCATATACTTGGATAAGATGGATTATGTAACATGCCAATGAGAATTTTGAGTAGGGTTCCTTCCAAATTCTGCCTAAAGTGATTTTATTGAAACATTTTTCTAAGTTCGTATACTTTTCCATGAAAAAAATTTGTTTTATGACTTTTCGATTAAAAATAAAATAACCGAATGATCTTATATAGAATTAACTCTTAATTTTCCTTCATTCTCTTTAGAATTTTTCTTTTTAAATTACAATTTAAACACCGAAGTATTCAATGTCGAGATTTTACCATGTTTTTCTAAGATTCCAGGTAATTAAAAAATTCTCAAGGAACCGAACTATCTAAAAAAATTGAATTATTATTAAGATGTATCATTATCAAAATTTTAAAATGAGAATTTCAATCCAACCATGTACATTTTCATATCATATGATGATGATGATAATAAAATCATTGTTTCAAAAAAAAAATGATTATATTACTATGTGCTCAAAAAACTCTCGGATTCTTTCATTGATATGGAGTTCGTCAGACTTATGAAAGCGCGGTGGGGCAATTACATCAGGCCAGAGAATTTTCCGCAATATACACTTCGACGCAAAAATTAGTCATGAAAGGAGTATTTATGGATAGAGAGTCGATGCTTGAATATCTTATTGGTCTTATGGATTATAAAATTTCTTGTTTGCGGGTCCGTCGCCTAACGTGGAAGATTAGGGTTTGCGTTTGTATTCCTATCTCACTTGGTGGCTGGCGCTTCCCGTAGGCACCTTTCATGCTACTTTTTCATAAGTAACTGGTTGATTAGTTGACTTCGAATGCCTTGCAAAGTGGTTGTAGCTATGAAGGGAAATTTCAGTTGGTGCGTTAAGTTTTTCTACTGAATGCTCTCTTGCTATTGCGGACTTGGGCCATATTCATGGTTTTTGTGCTTGAGAGTAAACTGTATGTAAATGAAACCATATCATGTTAGATTGACACAAAACCATTAGAAGCCTATAAGCTAATTTGTTAATTAAGGTTCATGAAACTTGTTCGAACACAGTTTCAGGTAGCTTGCAATACGGTTCATGAAGGGGGGAAAATGTTAGGTGAAAGCATTAAGTTATTCCAACAATTCATTTAATGGGAAATTTATTATGAAGATCGATATTGTAGAGTGATTGCATATAATGTTTATAGCTTTCAAATTAATTATCTAATTTATTGAGAGTTCATAACTTGAGTTGTGATTGTGTGAATTTAATAAATTCAATTTTATTTTCAAAGAGAACAATTCAATAGTTTAATTTTGGTGGATAGAATGATTTCATAAAAAGGAATTTCAACCTAATTCATGTCCAAAATTAAAGGATCTTATTTCATCATGATGTTTAATGTGTATTTAAATTAAATCTTCAAGCTTAAGCAGCCTAATTAAGCAATCTCTTGTGCAATAATTACCAAACCACTAAATATAGTGAAAAGAAATAAAACAATTTTCACATTGGACTTGAGGTTTAGACATTTGATCATTACCCATGTGAATGGCACGTGCGGGAAACAGGGATAGCTGGGATCTCCTGCGACAGTACTCATATCACAGAGTGGGTAGGATTGGTTATCATTAATTTAAATCCATATCAATAAGTAACAAATTAATATAGTTTCAGCTAACACCTTGCTTTCCCAAACATCCACTGGAATCATTTCTCCCATCTTCCCACATTTTTTCCCTTTTACTACTTTCTCCACTTCACAAAAAAGAGACTTTTTTTATTTTTTTAAATAAAATTTAATTTAATATTCATTATTATAAATACAGATTATGTTCCTAATTAATGTAAGAGTAGATTGAGAAGAAAAATATACAAGCAATATTCTTATAACAAAAAGAAAAGTGAGCTTATTCTTATAAATCTGTAAGTTGTAATTAAGAATTCTTAATTAGCTTCTTCTTATTGTCCATATATATAATTAGGTGATTTGTACGGACAATTTAGAATAAACAAACAAATAATTAATTTTAGCCTGAGTTGCTCTAATTTGATTGGATAACTAGTAACGGTCCACAACCATTCAAACTAAATGATAGTGCAGTTAGAAAAATACTATCAAGAATAGGGATAAGCAAAAAAAAAACGAAAAAATAGTTAAACGAAAAATTAATTCGAAATTGAATCGATTTTTAAAATTAACTGAACCGAAAAAATAGTTAAAATTTTTAAAAATATGAATATTTGATTTTTAGTTCGGTTTCGGTCCATAATTTTAAAAAATCATCGGTTTCGATTAATCGATCGTTTTAATTTATTTTTTTAATATATATATATATATATATATATATATATATATATATATATATATATATATATATATATATATATATATATATATATATATATATTATTGTCCCAATTTTGAGTGACTCAATTTGAGCCACTTATCTTTTTCGAAAAGGAAATATATTGATTCAATATCTACTTTACGTATGATGTCAAATTAAAAGTGAATACAATTTATTAAATTGGGACAAAAAGTAAATATAATATATTGTATACAGTCTATTCGGTTTTGACAAATTAAAAGTAAATATAATTTATTAAATTGGGGCAAAAAGTAAATATAATATACCTTATACAGTTTATTCAGTTTGGACAAAAGTGAAGATGTCGTACATTATATACACTTAAAAGGTAAATATAATATACTTTATGCAGTTTATTTAAGTCATTTAAGTCAAATCTAAGTCATTTTAACCTCAAACCATATTAGACTTATAAAAAAATAATTAAGTCATCATTATTATCCTCTTTTTACTTTTTTGCTTCATATATTAGGTGAATATCAAATTAAATGTGGATAAAAGTGAATGCAATATATTATTTTTGGGCAAAGTAAATACAATTATTAGAACTGAATGTTAAATTGAATGTAGATACAATTTATTCAGTTTGAATAAAAAATAAATATAATGAATTTAATTTCTTCTCCACTTTAATTTGACAATCTAAAATAATAATAATAATAATAATAATAATAATAATATTATTATTATTATTATTATTATTATTATTATTTCCCTACTTCTATTAAAAATGAAATAAATACTTAATTTGTGTAAAAGATACTATGATTTATGCTTTTAATTTTATAATAATTATGGTCAAGAGTCAATAGATTTTTTTCTACGTTTTTTAAATTCATTAAATTCAATAACAAATAATTAAAAGTAATAGTATACATTAGATATCCTTGCTCAAATATCTTCAACTAATTAATGGAGTAAGGGTATACATTGTAAACATCAATTAAGTTTAATTGCTAAATCCAATTCCGCTTCAGTTAATTTTAATCCTTATGTGAAAAGTGAATTTATATTTAACTAAGCCATGTTAACAACTAGTCAAGCTAGTATAGATATCAAAATTCGATACATCTATTTATCTATCAATTAAAATAATATTAAGTTGCGTATTTAATTAAGTCAAATATAATTAATATAATAAAAAATAAAATTCAGCTCTTTAACACTTTTTTCTTTCAATTTGTTAGAAAAATTCAAACAATCTGTAAATTATATAAGGATCATTATTGTCGCACGAATGGTATATAAAAGAATATAATTATATTGCATGTAGGTTTTACGAAATACGAATAATTGGAATATGATTGTTAATTAACCAATAAAAAAATAATAAATATAATATAGAAATTTTCCTATTAAAAATTTGTGATAATTACGTTATTTAGCAATTAACAGAAAATTATAAGATAGAGTATAAATTTTGTAAATTTTCCCTTCTATATATTGCAACAATTTTATATTACAAGTTTAGGTAAAAATTCATATTTCTAAGAGTACTTGCGACTCTTCAAGAAAATGTATCATTGTTATACTAGCTTACATTTAAAAAAAATATCTAATTTAAAATTTTTTATTATTAAAAAATTCAATAACAAATAATTAAAAGGAATATTATAAATTGTATACCGTTGCTCCAATATCTTCAATTAATTAATAGAGTAAAGGTATATATTGTACACTTTAGTTAATTTTAATTATTAAATCTGGCTCCGCCTCTAGTAGTACAACCATAATAAAATAAAATAAAAAGCAAGAAAAATTGTAATGCAATACCCAAATGATCTTTCTCTAGTTCAAGTAATTAGGCAAAGTCTTTTCCAAATTGATTATCATTCATTTGGTTGCTTGACATAGTTATGTCTTTTCCAAATTGAAATTATATATCACTAAATACCTACCAATTTTCACCTCATTACAAATAATTACATTTATTTTAATAAAATTTCTAATCAATTTCCAGTCCTAAGTATATCTTAGCTGAACAATACACAAAATGGATCATTCTCATTTCAAAAAATGCATAAATAGTGTAAAGAAAATAGAATTAAATTTAATTCAATCTTAATAATTAATTTTTTGGCTTGAATCTTAATAATTAATTTATGACTAAAGAAGCTTAACATATACCTCTCGTATCTGCAAGATCAAACATATGCTAATAGTCTAATATTATAAAACTAGTGACTATGATGCAGTGTAAAAAATGAATTTAAATCTAATTTCATTCCAAAAACTATTTGTTGAGGTGAAAATTACTCGAGCTATTATAAAAAATAATATATTTTTATAATTACTATTGGATAATTTATCAATTGCTCGCCTAAATTAAAATATTATTAATGAGTTAGAAGATATTTTCGGTTAACTCAGATTTGGGGCATTACAACATCCATAATTTTCTTTGCAAAAACTATTGTCTCGATTACCTCATTCCATGGATATACGACTGTTGCTTAACTATATAAATAACAAAGTGGTATAGGCCATCACAACTTTTTTATTAATTGTACCGGCAAATTCGTGATGTAGTTTTATTAATTATGTCTTTAATTTAATTTTTTTTAGCCGGGATCACTAATTTAACTTAAAAGCTGATTTTTAAAAAATATAATATATAAATAAGTTTAAGGAACAATAATTATACCAAAAAAATAAAAAAATAAAAACATTGATAGGAAAATTTTTATATAGATTTAGAGTTTTTCATGTATCAGACAAATAATAATACAATTGGTAATCATTTATTTACAATTTTTTTTATCCAATAGTATAATATTTTGTAAGTACTTAATTCCTAATTTGGTTCATAAATGCTAATGGGTGATTACTATTTAAAATACAAATACATAAATGAATACAATTTGAAAAAATTGAATAAAGTATACTCAATTTAACAAGTTGTTTGAACAATAGGTTGAATTAAGTATATTATTTAATTTTTATTTTTAAGTATTTTGATAATTTAAATTTTTAATTGTATTTTATAATTATACTGGTTAACCGAAAAAAATTAGTTAACCAGTTTGAAAAACCGAAACTGATTGATTGGTTAATCGATTGCAATGGATTGATTAATGATTAATCTTTTGAAAAAACCGATATGTATGGACCAGTTAATTTTTTTGCTAATGAACCGCTTAACCAATTCATGCTCATCCTAATCAAGACATAATGGTTTATGATTTGTTTATACAAGCTATATTAAAAAATGCCGGGTCTTGTGGGCCAAATGTCTAATTAACATAATTTGATTGAGTGCAATTATCTTACTTTTGTTTTTTTCCCCTTCCACTTCTTATGCAGTCAATCATGATTTGATTTAATTGAATTACTTTAAGAGTATAATTATTTTTAACACCTGTATTAAGGGTTTAATTAATTAATTAATCGTACAAATTAGTGCATGCCATTTAATTATGATAAAATAGAGGTCAAATATGCCAATTACATCAAAAATTTAAATTTGAAATGTACTCTTATTATAATATCATTTCAATTTTTAATAGTGATTAATATAATAGTATCGAACATTTTGTTAAAAATCATTAGATAGTGACTATTGACTAAATATTTTTATTGATAATGTATTATTGATAATTTTTTCTTTTGAAGGAGACTCGGCGGACGTGTCTTTCCAAGCTCATTGGATAGCTTAGAAAAGAAGAAATTTAGAAGGATTGATTAATTAGTATGTAATTAAGTAGAATGCTCATGTTATATATATAATTACATAATTAAATTTTTTTTTGGTAGCACATGTCTATTATATTGCTATTAATTGCCAATTAAATCATATGATTGGTTGATTTTGAAAAATATTAAAAAGATTAGTTAATCTTTTTTTTTTTGTTAGAGTAATATGGGTATTCGAGTATTTAATTGCAAGTATCCTCGCGATTAGAATAATATGCTTCACTTGTCTTGCCGTTGACGGATACTTCTAACTATAAACTAGTTTAAATTGAATAAATGAATTAAAAATTAAAGAAAATACAGTTAGAAAATTAGGTAGAAGCATAAATAATAAACTTGTAGCGTACCATAATTAGCTATCTAAAATCAAGTATGTCTACAAGTATATATTAATATACTCCACTAATAGGAAATGATATACATTATCATCACAATCGTAAGGAACTAATAGAGAACATGCGAGTGTGATATTTTTGCCATCTAAAGCTAAAATAAAAGCCAAATAATTGCAAATAAATGTAGTGCTAATATTGGATATCTAAATCACATGATTACACTTTTTTTATTATCATCATCATCATCATCATCATCATCCCGGCCTCAGTATGAATTTCTTTGTGTTTAGTTGAAGGTTAAGATTACTCGACTTAATGGACAATAATTATAAAGTGGTTAAAGAAAATGGATTATAGTGACGGATTGACCTTCGTCGCTATTTATTGCTAATTGGAGACGTAATAGCGATGGCTTAGATTGCCGTTGCTAATTTATCTAAACAATAAAAAATATATAAAGAAGAAGAGATTTTATTGTCCAAGTAATATGATCGTGTGGGCGGAGAGTGAATAAGGGAATGTAAAATGAATGTTTATATTACAACGTATTAATTAACAACTTCATCCATTAATGAAAAGGTGTTAATAGTGAATATTATATGTGAGTTTGTGCATGGAAAAGGAAAGTGAAGAACGACTTTCTTATTAAAGACGCTCCTATTAAAATGTAAGGACAGAATATTCATCATCATTATCTTCAATCCCTTGGGTTAAGGAAAAGCTTTATATACTCACATGGCTTTGAAGCAGACATTTTACCATATAATTAACAGTCAATCGCCCAACTTTGAGAACTAAATTTATTTATTTATTTTTTAATGAGGAGAAGGAAAAAGGGAACAGAAGTTATTCGGTACAGTTGCAGAGGTTGAATGAAGAAATGCAAAGAAAAAAGGTGAAGACTAATTATGACAGATATAGAAAAATAAGTACCCCTGCTTTGGATATAGAAATACAGTTGTAAATTTAGCTCTCGAAGTCATCCAATTTATAATTCAATTTAATTATATACATATATATATATATATATATAAATATTTATATATATGTGTGTAATTAAATTGAATTGTGAATTAGATGGCTCCCAGATCTTAATTCACAACTCATAGAAATAAGTTTCATGTTTAGTGGGTGAGTCGGTGAGTCAGCGACTCAGTTGGCTTTTTGCTTTTCTGATGCACTTTGATCTCTTTAATTGCTTGAGAGATCGACGGTATTTGCTTTTTTAAGTGTACTTTCAGATAAGATCCTCTGCCATTCTTTCTCTCTCTTCTCTGTACTTTTATTTTACATGTTTTATTCTACTGTCTAGGGCTCATTAAAAAAATTAGGTTCAAAATAACGGAGAGATAGTCCATGGCCCACATTAAGTGGGCTGTAGGTGGGCCTAACCATATACAGTCCGTCAATAATCTGGGCCTACATTTCGCTTAACTGGGAAAATTGGGCTTGTTAACGTGTCTTAGTTTTGTAGGTCCACGTATACCCTTTCAAAACCACAGCTTTAACGGTCACCATTTCCCTCCATTTTCCCTCCTCTCCGTCCAATTTTCTTCTTTTCCTCAGTTGATCTGACTTAACCTACGCACCCCCTGGCTCCATCTATCACCCGCTTCCCTTCACCTTCTGCGCGAGTTAGCAAGTGGGGGAACTCTCTCTCCGCCTCCGGTCTTTTCTCTTCAATGGCATCTCTGGGACAATCGGTTTCTGTCCAACCGGGTCGAGTTAGGGTCCTGAAAGAAGGATCAACCAAGCAAATGGGTCCTGTTGTGTACTGGATGTTCAGAGACCAACGGATAAGAGACAACTGGGCTTTAATCCACGCCATTGATCAGGCTAACAAGAGCAATGTGCCTATAGCAGTTGCTTTCAATTTGTTTGATCAGTTTTTGGGGGCAAAAGCTAGGCAATTAGGGTTTATGTTGAAGAGTTTGCATCAACTTCAGGGAAAAATTCAAGAGACGCTTCAAGTTCCATTTTTTTTCTTCCAGGTTTGTATTATTATTCCATTTGACCCTTTTTCCAATTTTTTTTCTCCTGTTGGTTGCCAAAAAAAAATCTAGGGATGAAGAAAAGTTCAAATTTTGAAAAGGGAAAATGCTATATACAGTATACATTTTTCTATTGGCCGAGCTAAATTCAAAGGTTGAGATGACTAGCATCCATCTTTTGACACGATACTTTTTTTTTTTTTTCTTGTTTTGATATCTTGAGAAGTCAACCAATATAGCTATTATATTAAGCATTATAACTGAGGAATTTATTCACTTTCTCATTTGTTTCCTGGCATTTAATATTATAGGGAGAAGCAAAAGAGACTATTCCAAGGTTCTTGAAAGATTGTGGGGCTTCACTTTTAGTCACTGATTTTTCACCTCTAAGAGAGGTTCGTGAATGTAAAGATGAAATTTCCATGAGGGTGGATGATTCAGTGACCATACATGAAGTTGATGCTCACAATATAGTACCTCTTTGGGTAGCATCAGAAAAGTTGGAATATAGTGCTAAGACTTTGAGGGGAAAGATAAATAAAAGGCTATCTGAATACCTCATCGATTTTCCTCGATTGCAAAAACCTAGTAGAAAGTGGGCCGCGGCTGCAAATCAATTGATTGATTGGGATAGTCTCATTGATGAAGTTTTAAGGTCAGATATCAATCTAATTAAATTAAGCCATGCTGAGCTTCTGGAGAATTGTTTAATTGATTTTGTTATTTCACATGGCTAGGAAAGGGGCAGAGGTTCCTGAGATTGAATGGTGCATTCCAGGGGAAGATGCAGCAATGGAAGTGCTGATGGGAAAAGAAAATGGATTCTTGACCAGGAGATTGAAGAATTATTCTACCGACAGGAACAACCCGTTAAAGCCTAAAGGGCTTTCTGGTCTCTCTCCTTATCTCCATTTTGGTCAAATATCTGCACAGAGGTGTGCCCTAGAGGCACGTAAAGTTCGGCAGCTTTCTCCTCAGGTTTGTGGTTGAAGTGTTTAAGTGAAAGTAATTGAAATCAAAATAAGGCAGCTTGTTAATTTTCTGTATTACGTGCGTGTCCAAATACTTAATTCTTCACATTTTTTAGAGTCTCTCTCGTTTAGACTTGAGGATTCATTAATGTTTACTTTAATGTTTTTACATGTACCTGCTCCTCTGAAGTCAGTTGACTGCTTTTTGGAAGAGCTGATTGTGCGTAGAGAACTTGCGGATAACTTTTGCTTCTACCAGCTACATTATGATTCATTACTGGGAGCATGGGAATGGGCACGCAATACCTTGAAGGAACATGCATCTGACAAGAGAGAACATATGTACTCGTGAGTGTAAATTTCTTTGACTTGTTTGTTTATACTTTATGGCATGAAGTTTTCTTTGTTTTCCACTGTGAGGTTTTTAGGATTCTCAATGGCCTTTAAATCTGTAGGAAGGAGCAACTAGAGAAGGCGCAGACAGCTGATCTGGTAGGCTTACTTTTTGTGATAGTTTGTGTTTGTACAGGAAAGCAGGAAAATTTGCCACGAAGCTCTATGCTGTTCCATTTGGCTTTCTCCTCTTGAATTATATTTTACTTTCCTTCTGGATCCTCTTCTCATAGGTTATAATAATTAGTTCATTAGTAAATGCAATTTCGTTTTTATCTTTTTGGATTTTGTAAATTCCTTACCAAGTTTATATTATCACAAATTTCAGCTTTGGAATGCTTCTCAGCTGGAGATGGTTTACTATGGGAAGATGCATGGTTTTATGCGGCAAGTCCTTAGTTCTTTTACTCTGCTTCCTTTTCTGTTTGATTATACATATTTATTCTATGTATTCTTTTATCAAGTCAATGAAACATGGAAAGTGGAAATTTTGTCGACTTATGACACGTGGCTTTTCAGTCAATTTGACTTTCTCAATTACATGAATCATCTAACTAGTCTCACCATGTAGGGATGCTGTAGAGAAATACTGGCATACATATGGGTAAACTTGTAGCAACGGATACTGGTGTTTTTCAATTTGCATACTGCTTCATAGTTGGAAGTGGGTTGATATAAATCTAATCTCAAAACTTTTTAGTAAGATTTTAGAAACTTTTTGCAGTATGTATTGGGCAAAAAAGATTCTGGAGTGGACAAAAGGACCTGAAGAAGCCATGGCAATATCCATTTACCTAAACGATAAGGTAATTCTCAGAGTTATGCGCTTCTATCGGGACTTTTGCCAAATTTTTTAACCTAAAATCTAATGCAGTATGAATTAGACGGGAGAGATCCAAGTGGATATGTTGGCTGCATGTGGTCGATATGTGGTGTTCATGACCAGGTCTGCTTTAAATCTCCCTCCTTCCAACTTCTTATGCAACAAAGTCTTGTGTTCTGAAATGTTGATATAAAATTTCAGGGGTGGAAAGAGAGACCGGTTTTTGGGAAAATTCGTTATATGAACTATGCTGGCTGCAAAAGGAAATTTGATGTTGATGGCTACATCGCTTATGTGAAGAGGATTGTGAGTGAAAGTAAGAAGAGAAAAGCAGAAAGCCAGCTTGTTAGAAAAGCAAAGGAGCTCCGAAGTTGAATATCTTAGTTTCTTGATCAACAAAGCTTCTAACTTAGATGGATACTATTTCTAACAGAGGATGGTTCACAGACAGAAAGCAGAGGCTTGGTAGACTAACTATATTTCAGATTAAAGCATGTAGAACACTGCTTGTGATGCCTTTGACCTATTACCATCCAATCTGCCATGAAGAGAATATATTGTTCTAATATTATCAATAGTCTGCTCAAGTTATCCTTTAGATTGTCCCCATATTGATATTGCAAAAGTTGTTATTCAGTGTACTTCAAAAAGTCTCAGCAATTATATTTATGCTACGGCTGTGATGTAGCTTAGTAGTATTAGTAGCAATTAAATTTAAGGGGTCTGGCTACGTTTTTTCGATGACACCTAATCGACATTGTCCTCGTCTGGGACTGAATTCTGATTAATGCAGGCTCATGTCTGGACTCTGGAGCATGAAAAGTGCACCTGGTGGTATGAGATAGTTATTCAAGTTGTATATACCTGTACCTCCTATTCACATGCTAGGACAATTAATAAAAACATTCTTTTATGAGTAGTAGTGCTTGATATGAAGCAAATAAACATCTGAAAATTGCAGATTTTGGTGGGCATAATGCTGTATAATTCAACCCTGCGGCAAGAATCCCGGGACATTTTTTTATTAATGCATTTTAAATAATTAAATACAAAAATGGGTTTGTTAGAAAAAAAAAAAATTACATAGGGTGTTTTTCTGAAATCGATGCTAGCTGTTATAATTGTTTAATATTTTACTACATAATTTTATAATTGTTGGTATTTTATGTTTGATCTAAAAAATAATTATAAATGACATATTAATATCTCTTAAAATCAAATATAATAATAATTAATGTATTATTAAAAGTAAATAAATTAATTGTTATGGTTAATAATTAGTTACAGTAAAAATTTAAATATATTATTATTATTGTTATTTTATTGTTAACAGATATTATATATTTCGTGCTTTGTGAAAAGGCAAGTAATTCCATAACTTTGAAATGTAAATATGTTGTAATAATAGATTGAAATGTATTATGTATATTAAATTTGCAGTTGTATTTTTTAATTAATATTATCGATGCAGATAGAAAAAATGTATTAACTATATTAAGTTTAAATATTAATTTATTATATTTATATTTAGAATATAAAATATTGACGATCGAATTGTTATTTGTAACGAATACTTACCCAATAAAGATATAACATTTATTAGTATATTATCATCTCGGTTAATATAAAAATGGAAAAGTTTGGAAGTCAACAACATATTAATTTCGGACTGATTGAGGTGATGGGGATTTAATTAAACCATTAGTCTCACTAGACTGCGCATAGGATGAGTAAGGTATCGTTCCAAAGGGAACGGAATAAATTTTATATTGAAACCACAAAGAGTAGATAGGTAGCGAATAAAATGTAGATTATGTATTTAAATAAATATCTAAACTACTTTGCATATATTAATGAAATTGGATTAAAGATGACTTAAATGATGGTATGAACATAAATTAGAAATATGAAATAGTAATTCATCTAAGAACAAGTTCTAGTAATTGTATAAATAAAGTAACTGGAGAATTTAGCCAAGATTCTTTAAAGCAACTCTCGTTGTCAGTAAAGATGTTTTCATTTAGAGTCTATAAGTACTCTCGTGTCATTATAGAGATAAATAAAAATTATGAAACTTTGTGCCAATTCTTTAACCCTTCAAAGTGAATTCCTTATCTCTAAGTGAATTCAATGCTTCAAGTACATTCATTTGTTTTTCCATCAAAGAATTCCAACTCTCGTTGCGAACAAATTGACTAACATGCCAAATATGGTGGCCAATCATACATAGCAAATCAAAGCACACAAATGGATGTAAATCATACTTCATTCATAATAAGAATAATGAACATGTCTTAAACAAATACTAGTACATATTTATAATGTACAAAGGAAACTAGCCAAAGTATATAATTAAATTAAAGATAAACAAGAGAAAGAAACTTATCTCTTGTTCCTTTGGCTTTATCCCTTTGTCATCATTTAATAAAAGCTAATTAAAAATGTTTATCCAAAATAATAACTATATTTTAAAAACAAAACATTGATTGATCTCTCCCTTCTTCAGTTAATGCCATCCATATTTATAGAGAAAAAACTCTATAAACATATCTCTTCATAATGGTTGTCAATGTTGAAAAGCTGCCCTGAAGAGTCTTGATGGTTGGCTGAAGGATCAGGTGCAACGTTTGGAAGCAGGTATTTTGTCTGACTCGTGAACTGCTTCACGAGTTGTGAATCCCAGCCGTGCTTCTTTACTCGTGATCTTCCATCCGAGTCGTGACATTTCTGCTGACTCGTGAACATATCGCCGACTCGTGAACAAATCTTCTCTGCCTCACTCGTAATCTTCCATCCGTCTCGTGAACTCCAGTCCGAGTTGTGAGCCACTTCACGACTCGTGATCTTTATCCTTGAATCTTCACCATTTCTTGACTTTACTTCACACTTACACCAACTTTAACCTAAAAACACACATAAATGCATAAACTAAACATAAACACACAAAATACACATAATATTACATACTTAAGCTGCTTAAACATAAGAAAATACATATTAAAAAGTAGAAATTTTACATGGCATCAAATTCCCCCACACTTAAACCTTGCTTGTCCTCAAGCAAGAAAAGAATGAGAAAATCTAATTTCAAGTTAAACTAAGTAAGTTAAATTATAAAGCATTGCTCAATATTCACTTTAAATAAGATTGAAATGAAGTCAAATACCTTAAACACTCAAAATATCAGTAAATCAAATCTTATAACATATATTCTAAGTTACCAAGTCACCTAAGTTTATTAAACCCAACATCAAGAATATAAAGTCTCAAAACTAACCATGCTTAAGCGAGAATATTGATCATAAAACTTAAGATTCTAAGACTATAGTTGCCTTTTAGGACAAATTGCAAGTACTCATACCCTTAAACCAATCTCATGGCATTTTAGACTGCATTTATTTTCTTTTCTTTTTTTCTTTTAGCATGGGAATTCTGTAAAGCTTTATCTCATGTACTTAGAGTAGCAAGAAAATGTAGTAATGGATGCGTTTTACGCTCAATCCCATACTTTATTAAACTTTTAAGTATACATCTTGCTTTGTTTATTTTATCATTTGTTTTCTTTTTGCTAGCCCTCATCCATTATTGAACGGTAAAGGTAAATATTATGACTATAGTTTCTATGGGCAACAAAAATCCTAAAATCTTAAACTAAATGAGCATATTCTAACCTTAAAGCATAGTTAGTAAAGAGACTAAATAACCTAAAATGTTGAAAGAAGTAAAAAGAGATAACTTGACAACACAAAACACATGCCAACAGCCTTGAAAAACTAATCAAATGAGCATAAAAGGCAAATGACTCAACATAACAACCTATATTATAATCAATTGAGAGCAATACTTATAAGAAAACTTACTAAAAAGTTTAGTCTAAATAAAGAAAAAGATACACACCCAAACAAAAATAACAATGTGAAACAAAACATACAACACACAACATATTTTATTCCCCCACACTTAGAACACACATTGTCCTCAATGTGAAGAAACAAAACAAAAATAAAAACAAAAAGGAATAAACTAAAGAGTAAAGGAAAGAAAACTCCCCTAAGATCATGGTGAAGGCGGAGGCGAAGATACCACATAACCCGATTGTGTATGGAATGGTAAATATTTTTTGTAGTTTTAACTGATTTAAATTAATGTATGTTATTTTAAATAAATTACTGATAGTTTCTTTTTTTTTTTAGGTTCAACATGAAGTGTTGCCAGCACATAAGGCCAGCATAGGCAGTCATTATAGGAATATTGATGATCAAATTATTTCATATTTACGATTAACTGGATTGCTTCACAGCCGAGTCCTGCGTTTCTTGAACCACAAACTCAAAAATAGTTCCGAGATTATAGGTTTGTAAAGCAATTAAGAAATCTGATAACTTTTGATATGATTCAACATAATTACCAAATATACACTCTATTACTCTCATCTTCGCGTACCATGCCTTGCGGTACGGTACTTCAAAATTAAATTTTTGCTTCACAGCCGCAATAATAACATCAATAGGTAAAGTGGGTTGTTTACTTACCATACCCATGATGCAATTGCAAATTATTTGAGAGCCCAGTTGTCGATGATCCATTGATACATTAGGAGCAAGACATGAATGTGATCTCTGGAATCTTGTGATAGTCCAAAAAGGACTATTTCCTTTTCTGGATGCTCTTAATCTCCATCCGCATCCCTCATCCAACTGAGCGCACCAAACAACCCAATAATGTGGCTTCGATTCTACAACTCTATAATCCACATTTCTCGTTATTGAATATTTTTTCACACAAGATTTTACTTCATCCTTATTATGAAAAACCATTCCGATAGATAACTCAGACACACCATCCCAGATCTTAAAATGGACATCTTCAGAAATATCAACTTGGGATGCATCAAAATTAATTTCTAAATAATGTTCCGTCAGGAACACAAAATTAGCCTCGCCTATCTCTTCAATTGGATGCATTGATGCTAATGGACTGGCAAATTCATTATCATTAGAATTCTCGTCATCGCTGTCCGTTTGCATGTTGACAGTTTCTGCCTCTACATCATCGTTGGGTGAGACACAATCATTGTACAATGGAACATCTTTAATATCATCATCATCCCCTAAATCTATTTTGAGTATTGCCAAAAATGCAGTCACACAATAAATCAACATCTCTCCTATTAAAAGACTGCCATTGATGACTAGGACATACATTTATAACCTGGTTAACATAAGGTTGTTGATTGATATCAAGAATATGGGATATAGAATGGCATTGACTGTCATCATAAACATGCGAACTGGAATGACGTTGACTATCAACAGGTACATGGAAAACAGAACGCCGGCGACTGACATCTGGGACATTGGATATAAAATGCATGGGTTGACTATCGAGCTGTGTAACATGACCTTGCTCTGCACCACTTATCTGAACAAAATTTCTCTATTTTGAACGACTTCCCCATCTATTCCCAAAAGTGATTTACTAAAAAAATCACCCACCCTTCGAGTTATTGATCGCCTGGGTTGACTCATTATTCCAGCAGGCACCTGACTAACTGATCGCCATAATTGACCTTCTCTTGAAGTTATACTAGCCTGCTTTCCAATTAAATCACCATCCCATCGACTTACAAGCTGAATTTGATGACTGAAAAGATCATCACCTCAGTTTCTATCTTGTGCACTTTCATCTAAATTTTGTATTGCATCTCCGACTAAATTATATTGAGAGAACATTTCAATAGCTTGACGACCAATAAATTGTGTAGACTGACTAGCCAGAATTTCATTAAGCAATTGATGATGATCTGCCTCAAGTTTTTCCTCTGTAATGCCTCACTTGTAAATTAATATATATGTTCATATGTTGGTCAACTAGCTCCCGCACCCCCCCTCACCAAGTACAACAATTAATTTCACCAAGTTGTAATCATCATATCTCCTTAAATTATCATAAATTGAATCTATATCATCGTCATCCGCCAAATCAACTGACATCCAACATAACGATCCTTGATTGTACATTGGGCTCTTATAAATAATTCTGGCAATCACATCGTTGATACCTAAACCCAATTTCACGTGAATTTTATGAATTAATTCTGGAAGAGTCGGCTTATTTTTAACTCTCATCCTCCTTGTAATGGCATTCGGACCAGATACGTTATATTGAAAACCTAACGCTCCAACACTTATTTCCTCTCCCGTGTGCACATAAAAATCAGTATATGTCGACATCTTTCAATTACCTACAGGTGATATAATATTATAATATATTATTAAATTTACGTAATAATAATAATAATAATAATAATAATAATAATAATAATAATAATAATAATAATAATAATAATTTTAATAACAATAACAACAACAACAACAACAACAACAACAACAACAACAACAATAATAATAATAATAATAATAATAATAAATTTAATAACAATAAAAAATTAATAATAATAATAATAAATTTATTAACAATAACAAAATTAATAACTATAGTAATATTAATAATAATAACAATAATAACATTAACAATACTAACAAAATATATATACTATTAACAACAGAGAACGGTAATAATAATAATAATAATAATAATAATAAATTTAATAAAAATAACAAAATAAATATTTACAGTAATAATAATTATTATAATAATAATAAATTGAATAACAATAACAAAATTAATAACTACATTAATATTAATAATAATGTTGAAAATATATTATTGATCCAAAAAAGAGAGATTATATTCATAACTTACCAAATCTATGATAAAAATTTCACATAAAAGTAAAGAAGATAAATTTTTAACGTGCAAATCAAGGCGATCGGAGCAATATTTATATAGAAGTGGAAAAAAAATATTTTTAACTGGAGAATGATGGAGAGGGCCGGTTTCAACCTGAAATCGCTAACTGCTGCAGCGATTATAGAGTTTGAAACAGCTACAGCGTGTAGCAATTTTAGGCTCTGAAACCGTTATAACAATCAACGGTTTCAGGCTGAAAATTAGCCCCATCCAAGATAATTTTCTGACAAAATCACTCCAGCTGACAACGATTTCATAAAAACATTCTATTTATATAATTTTTTTCTGATATGTCCTATTTTTATATTTAATTATTTAAAATGCATTAATAAAAAAATTTGTCCCAAGAATCCCACTATCTTTATTAAATAAAGCTTGACTTTTTATGGCGACTCCCCTCATCCGAAGGCCACACGACTGACCTGTTCAGTTCTGAAAACAGTACTTTTCTTGTGCAAATTCCTGCATTTCCTATTAAATGTATGATTAATTGTTAAAAACGATTGACCTTTGGACGAAACAAGGGAAAAGAAACCCACACGCACAAGCCATTATCAAAAGGACCCCGTAATGAAATGGAAATTTAGAAGACGAAGTTAAAGAACAGAAAGCTGGATAGGAAGAATTAGAGAGGAAATAGAGCAGAAGAGAGATGAGAATAAAGAGAAAATTTCAATTTTCGTTCATCAATCGAATCTATAATATTTTGATAGTGGATTACAAAAATTTCCCCTCCCATAACTAAATCTCTCTCCACTATTATTTACTAACTATTGATATTTAACTAAAATGCATAAAAACTGCCACCTCAGCAAACATCAACTTCTTTACAATTACAGGCTTTTATTCAACTCCTGATTGCCACGAATCATTACAGACCATTCCATGTATTATGAGAACAAACACAATCGGCAGATATTAGACGTGCCAAAAGCACAATCGGTTCTGCATATTTGCTTCTTTTTCTATTTCAAAGTTTGATTGATGCTTTCTTGTTAGTTAGTAAATCAATATTATACAATGGGTAATTCTAAGTTGTTCCAGCACATCAATTACAGCCCCGGACTCAAATGCTACAAACCTGATTATGCAGGATGCTCACCCACAAGCCAGGCACGCGAGGCCAAAACAAACAACAAAAAAACAGACAATTTACACCAAACATAAAAAAAAAAAAAATGGATGCAATGAATACAAATGGGATTATAAACCATGAAGCTCGTATTAAGCTTCTTATCACAGAGCAATTATATCTGCAGGTCATCCAGTGAGAGTTCATGTGCTGTTGTTAATAGCTTCAGTTTCTGCATAGCAAAATTACGAGAGAACATCATTAGACTTCAAATTTGACTGAGAATGGAGAACAGGAGCACTTAGACAAAACTAATCACCGTGATAAATTGCGGAGGATCATCAAGACTTGATGAGCCTAGAATTACTTCTCTGTGTAGCTTGTTTGTGAGCTTGTGGCACACTCTCAGCTGCAGATGATAGAGGGAGAAATTGTGAACTCTCTAGAGAACAATGTTAAAGTAACATTGACATAAAGATCTTCATACCTCTGATCTAGTAGCTCCACCTACGATAAATACAAAAATACGTCGACCCATCTTCTTGAAATCACTAGATGCATGTCTTAGCACTGAATCACTGTCAGACGGAAAAATAAAATATTACAACTAAGGACACACGGATATAAAGCTGCATAACCACTATTAATTTACAGGAGTTCCCTATCGGTCCAGATATACCAATAATACAATAGGATGACCTTGTAGGTATTAATGTTCAGCTCCGAAATAGATTAAGAAAACAGGAACAAGCAGGTAGACATTTACAAACAAGCAAAAAATAACGTATGCCTAAGCAAGCAAGAGAAAAAAACATACCTCGAATACCCATCATCAGAGTTCCGAGGTCGAGCCCAGGTAGGTGTACGTCTTGATCTCATAGAATGGGGTGCTGGAGCATGATTTACTGATGCAGTCCCATGAAAAGTTGCGCTTGGGTCATTCATACATGGATATTCATCCTTGGATAGTTCTCCTTTGCTGAGTTTTTCAGTAAGTTCCTGAAAGTCGACATTTCTGCAAGGTTATGCCAACATAGTCCTGGCTAAAGCTAAAAATAAATATCCATGGCCTACTAACAATACAACAAAATGACAAAAACAAATTACCAAGTAGCCCATAGTTAAATCCAAGTCAATGCATATGAATCATTTCTCACATGCAAAAGTTCAATCAATGGAATATTTGTTTGGGCAGGGCATAACCTTTGATGACAAGACTCAAATATAACTGAATTTCGATTTCCATGGACCCAATCAGAAGGATAGACAAAAATCAACAGAGGAATTAGGGATCCAAAAATGTGCAAAAATGCATAGAACCATAGGCAACAACCAAGGTATTCAGCTATGCAGAAAAAACTTGCCTAGACCAGGTCCATGATGGACCAAGCCAATAACAAACCGCCATGTATTAAAATACAGCGGTTTGTGATTGGCTTGGTCCACCATGGACCTGGTCCAGGCAAGAAAAATACCAGACATGTATTGCTGATGAACAAATGTGTCGGAACTAGTGAAACAGATCACATGAAAACACATTACTGTTGTTTCACTTGTCACCAAAAGGTGAAAGCTTGTCTAGCAATGAATGGCAACCCTTTCCACCGCCTAAAATGCTTATAAGAGAGAGAGAAAGAGAGAGAGAGAGAGAGAGAGAAAGCACCAGTATGATACGTGCATATAAAAATTAACTCTGGACGTACCTCAATCATAGGGTAAAACCGTGATAATTGCCATGCTGTTTCTTCAGCACCAGCACGGTCTTTTCTGGCAGCAGGCTTCTTCTGGCAATTGCACAAAGAGAAAACGCAGACATAGGCTTAAAACTGATCGAACAGAAGTGCCAGGTGACCAACACACATACCTTATGCATGTCAAACTTCAGAGAGAAGGCTCCAGATGAGCTTTTTTTGGACTCTGGGGATCCAAGCAATCGCATATTTTTCACAGCATTCATATCTTCTTGAGGCAATTTTGCTAACTGGAATAAATTCAAAATTGAAGATCAGAATGACATCTACAAGTCAGGAATGTAATGAAAAACTGATTGACATTAAAGTGAAAAAAGGCAAGGGCAAGTGACAACAACCCTCATTATATTGAGACCCTTTTCACTGTCAAATTTCTCAGGATAAATTGCAGCAAGAATCATTAACAAGCGCAACTTATTTTCACGACTTGCTTCCTGCATAAACAGTAGTTATCCTTTATAAGTACATGCCAAATTGTGAACTTTCTGCTACAATTTGCTACTGCAAATCATTACCTTGTTTGCAGTCAAAAATTTTATTACATCCTTTGTTCCTGCATCTCCAAAGACCAGGTCTTGCTCCAGTTGCCCTATGTCTCGAAGTCCCAACTCCCTAATAATTCTGTTAATTTTTCCCGCAATCTGCATCCATAAAATGCAATTTACATTAAGCCTTGCTGGCTGTTATAAAAATTCTTTTGACTGGTACATGGTCTTTCACCTAAAATGGTCATGTCCTCATCCCATGCTCAAAAGAAAAGGGGAAAGTATCTGGCCTTTCTTTTACATGGGCAGGCCATTCTTATAGCCGTTAAATTTTGGACCATTCTTTTTATGCTGGATGGGCCTGACCTAACTCCACAGTTATGCGTAGCCAACCTAAACAATCGCCATTCCTAAAAGTACTCAATCTTTTTATTTGGATTGGGTATAAGTATAATACAGCAATACATGCCTAGTAATGGGAAAAGCAAATTTTCCAAAATTGACACCCAAAATAAGGAAAAAACCTAGCCAACAATCATATGCTTCACGTCCTTCCTCATAGTGGCCACCCTGAACTTTGGTTATATCTATCTCTGGATTAATTTGAAAGATCCACAACCACTAGAGAGCCCAGGCCTGTAATAAGCATATATATTTTCTCTCCCAAATTAACTCTAAATCCTTTGCAAGAGATAAAAATTCCAAAACAGAGGTAGATATCAAAGATATTTGACAGCATATCTACCAAGAGCAAACCCTTGCCCCCTCAAAGCCTATTACCGGAATATATGTTCAGGATTCCCACTATATGTACCATTCATACTAGGTTTATCAAGTTTGAAGGATTTGTTTTTTTTCATCTGCCACAGTTAATGTCCAGGGCCATGCACCTAGCATGTTTGATTTGGCTTGAGCTCAAGTCGGCCTTCATTACATCATCTCATCTACTGGCCTTTAAAATGAGTGCATTCCTCCACTTTCAAAATCACCGAAATTCTAGAGAACAAGTCACAGACCAGCCAGTTGGAGAACAACATCCTACTACAGTCAGAGTCCTCCAAACCAACTTGACAAGGACCATAACTATCAACAAGCACAAACTCCATTGGGCAACTAATCAAATCAGGAGAAGTTTGTGATTAACGAGATAAAAGTTCAGCATATCAGTGAAGATTTATAATTTCTGTGGAAGCTGACTACTTCAAGACATGAAAGCCATTCTGAAACCTCAAAAGTTCTCTTGAACATTAGAAATTGTCAACCAACTAAAATAATTCAAACCCATAAAACCCAGAGATTCATATACGAAAGAAGAATTTTAGTAGACTTTTTGGCTTTTTATATTTTCTTTCAGAGAACTACATCTGATCCATCTTATAAACAAATGTCCTTATCTTAATCAAATTCTTCATTCTTTTTATAAAAAATGTGTTTTGTTTTGTTCCTTGTATGATTCAAACCTAAAGTCCACCTTAACCATATTTAAAATGTCAATTTGGTCTTAAAGCGAAGAAATTTCACATATTTGATCGATAAAAATACTTTCATTGAAGCAGTTCAAATAGAACACATCATATTTATCAATAAACTTGAGAAAAGCAATTAATGGCAATGGCCACCAAGGCCAAAGCATTATTTTACAAATGTTTCAAAGCTGAGGATAAATCATTCAAAGTTTTAGATTTAAAATATTTGGAATAGCATCACTAGGGGGTACTTGGAGGGCGTGTGTCATTAGCAAAATTATATCGCAAAGAAAAAGCACTCAGCCCGAAACTAACCTCTACATGGAGAGAGAGTTTGTCAATTTGTTCACTATATTGAGGCAATGCTTGAACCATCTTTTGCAAGTCTCGAGTGGAAAGTTCACCATCTCTGCACAACAGGTGAGACATAAGTCACGGCTGCAACTAGCCAAGCAAAGCTAGAAGTCTAGAGGAAGAGACAACTAATACATTGTGGGGGCATGCAGGCATTTCTGCTTGAAAAATGGAACAAACACACGATATACGAAATATATACCAACCTCGAACCATGTTGAATTTGTGCAGCTTTATTCTTTGACACAAAGTTGGTCATCTTCTCATGCAACTGTTCACTAGCCTAACAAAGCAGCCAAGTTTCTGTGAGTACTTGTATTGTGTCAAGCCAAATAAAAAGCACAGCCATCATACTGACATCTGCTATATGTGCATGTCGAAGCTCAAGCCAGACTGGATCATGTTCCTCTAAAAGAACCTCTTTTTTCTCAGGACCACCACCAGTTTTACCAGGAACCTGATAAATAGAATTCCTTGATTTGCAAAATAAAGTAGATATCCGACAGAAAATAAGGAAACACAGGAATTGCAATGCTTTAATTACCTCATGCACGTATTTATTGCCCTCCATATTCAGTAAATCATGGCACATGGCATCATATGTCCACTCGTGAATAATAGGAGCAATCTAGAAATGAAGAATGTGCCTGTTAACCAACCCATGCAATAAGCATATAATAAGTCAACTGGCAATATGTGGTTACCTGATCTACAGATCTATCAAGAATGAGCAGTTCACAGGTTTCTGTTTGAGGAAAGTGTTCTATCTTTTGTTTATAATGAGTCAGACGGTCCCAAACTCTGGCAGCTAGTTTTGTGGGTATCAAATCACGGAAAGTTGTCATTGTGGTTACATCAAGGGACTTGGCCGCTCGATAACGTACATAAGGAAATTCCTGATAATCAGAATAAATTCATGCCTCACAAATTACAATATCATCCAAATAACATGAACTGCAATATAAAACTAATAATATATACCCTTAAAGAAGCAAAAACTGTGGCGATGCGGGTAGCTATCACATTCAAGCATGCATCACCTTTGCGAGAGTCGTCCTCATCCCCAAAAAGTTCTTCTAGAGCCATCTCATTGTCAGTGACAAAACCCTGTATAAAGAACATCACATTTGAAAAAAAAAAATCTGAAAGTATTGATGATAAAATTATGTGACGATGATGGGAGGAGAAGAAGAATATGATGCGAGAAACAAGATCAAGAAATCGAATGGGTAATTTATAACCAATAAAAGGTGTTAAGACATGGAAAATTATGTAAAAAGAAAATAAATAATCTTTATGAAACGGCAGCCTTACTGAAGAATCTGAAACAACTATGTAAACTAAAACTTAGATCACATTGAACAAGATTTAGAGATTCAGCAATCAAAAGACAATAAGATTTATCGGGATTGTCATTATCTAAGTTTCCTCAGCATGATTGTGTAGGTCTATCCATCTCTTTTACTTTCATTTTCTTTACCATTTATATCTGAACATTTGCTAAACCTCCATAATTTTATTATAATCAATCTTTTCAACCAAACTGAGATTATAAACTTCACTATTTCAATCCATATATCAAGCATTCTGTAAAGATCTTTTGCCATACAATTAGCTGGGATCAGGTGAGCGTTAAATTTACAATAAATTTGCAATAAATTTGCAACTCCAGTTTCTTTCATTAGCTATAGTTAGCCAATTATCTATTTGTCCCGTGCAAATTATAGAAAAGAAGCAATAGAGCCTGAAAGTTATGCAATATCAGAACAAGGCATTCAAGAGATCCATAGCAACACTGCCTTGCACCCATCTGACTTATTATTTGGTTGGGTAATCAATTCATAAAACCTGCCAAATGAATTTGGTGGAAACCTCATAGATGAAAAGAGTAGAAAAAATCATTAAAGGGGAAAACCAAAAGAAAAAGAAACACCCATGAGTCAATTTCACTAAGCTATACAAAAATCACCAAGATGAAATAACGGAACTACTTTCTGAATAGAGGAAAAATAATGGAAGGTATCTACAATCATAAGAGACATCACCAATTGCTCCAGAATCAAACATGACTGACTAAGCAACCATGAAAACTTAAAAAATCTTTCAATCAATTGATAACAATGTTTAATGCATAGGAGAATAGGAAAATTTATCAGACTGTATTATAAATATCAATTTCTGATGCGATGTCTTTTACCTGGCTATCTATAGCAAAATACTCCAGATTCATCTGCATCCCACCAAGTCAGTGAAATGTCAATAATCATCAGTAATATTTCCAGTAACGGTATTATCAAACGACAAATTATCACTGGCAAATAAATTGATTCAGAACATTGTTAATCCAAATAATAATAATAAAAAAAAAAAGAAATGGTATACCTCTCTCAGGGATCCTATGCGAGGCAATACAGTTGTATCTTTCTTGATATGAGCAACCAGTTCTCTTGGAATAGGGGAGCTGAAGAAAACATATGCCCTTCATCCATATGAAAAAAAAAAATGACATTAAGAATCATCAATAAGCCATGAATCATAACTTAAAAGATACAAACTTCAAATAATAAATAAATTGTGTCACCCACTTCTTGTATAAAGGCGACCTCCCAGACATGTCTGACAAGAACATAACAACACTGCAACACAGATATAGTTAGTAGTAATAGAAATATGAGAGAGAGAGAGAGAGAAATAGAGGTCCTATCCACGTGACCTTTGAAGCTAGCTAAGCTTCATTATTATAATATATATATACAAAGATTTTAATCAGAAAATTATATCCTTTAGGATTACAGCAAAAATAACTTATTTTTAAGGTAGAATAGCAAGATGCGTAGCAGATCCTCCAGAAACAACAATAGAAGAAATCAATTTGAAACAAATCATGTAAGCCATTAAATGATCAAGGTCATTCTTGAAACCATGACTTTTATCACCACAAACACAGTAGACTCATGAGAGAAAATTCTCATTAGCCCTAACAATTTAGAATCAGGACATTTGTTTACATTTCTATTATATTCAATGATTACAAATTTTAAAATGAGTGCCTAAACTTTGCATTTTGTATCAATCATGAGGCACATAGATTCCTTTACATGGCAATGTGAACTGGACTGCAATATCTTTTTGCTTAGACAAACTCTTATTGACTTTGTTTGCAAATCTTCTCAAATTTGCTTCCATTTATTAAAAAAGTAATACAGAGAATGTAAGTGCCTTGGAAACTACGGTGAGCATGATGAGAAGCACAAGAAAAATATTAATGCTGATGGCCAGTGGAAAATATATTACTTCTCTTTTGTTGGTTGGATGAAGTATATCACGTCCATGGAGGGCAATGGCTGCCTACGTCTGTATATATCTTCTACCACTGCAGATGAAAAAAAAACATAAAAAGAAATAAAAGAGACTCGGTGAATGATAACAACAATCTGAATCTATACCTAATGCAGCACAGCTTTTTGGCTCCCTCCTCTAACTACATAACTAAATAATGATGAGAAGCAGTCATCCACATATGAATAATGTTGGACAAAATAAGTTGTTCAAAGAAGATTTTTTTTTTTTTAAGCAAGTGCACATGTGGGTCACTATTGCATTAATATTAAAAACAAAATCTGAATAAAATTTTCATTTGACTATGACAGTAAAAAGATCTTATCCCAGTAAAAATTAAGCTAGATCTGTTTATAGATTATTGCTGCATTGACTATGACGGTAAAAAGATCTTATCCCAAGCACTTGATGATTTAAAAAAAAAAAAGAATCTATCTAACCATAATCTGTATACGTGCAAGCCTCATTTATATCTGAATTTTTAAAAAATGTACAAGAAATAAATCCTGTCACTTATGGCATAATTGCCCTGAAGTGTACCCAATATACTTTACTGTGATATGACGTAACAAACTTCACAAATTAATGATATTAGCAATTTCGACTGCCAGAAGCAGCTTATCCAGAATCACTACATAGAAGAAGAAACAGTAAAACAAAATGCTTCCAGACATGACTATAAGCATGGTCTATTGCAGAATACGTGGATGCATCTCTACATAAGGAAGAAATAATAATCTAAATGCATGAGTAATGGATCTTCCACAAATATACTTTGTACTCCAAAACAAGGAAATTGAGACACAAACACATCATAGATATCACTGGAAATGTTCTTTCAAGAAAAGTTTATGCAAAACATAATCAGAGTTAGTTAATTCACAACCACTTTGACTAAGCAATATTTTGCGCAAAAAAGGTACAGTAAAATGGAATCTTTTTTCTTTCTTTCTTTCTTTCTCTCTTTTTTTCCTTTTTTTTTTTACTTGTAAATTGGAGGATTTCTAATATTACAGTTTAAAGAAAGTTTCTAAAAACAACAGAAGCAGTCCAGAATTCAGAGGCTAACACCATAATTCTTACACGATACTCCCTCCTGCGTGATGTCAGCCATCTTGCATGCATATGACATGATCTTCACAGTAAGTTTGTCCATGATAAGTACCTAGGAATAAGAGATTCAACAACTGGCATAACATCAAATGAACATTCTAGAAGCCGAAACAGATAGCAGGATAAAAGTTAAGCAGCAAATAAAACTGCAATTGAGAATGCCAAGCAAAATAAAAACAGACAGCCAAAACCCTGCAACAATTAATAGAACTATATTTCAACAAATAATTGAATATAAATACACACATACAACCTCGCAGACATGCAGACATATATATAAATCAAGTCCATTAATTCCATACAATGCTGTATGCCCCCTTCCTCAGCAACATAAAAAAGAGTAAGATGAAAAGTGTTGCAGAATAGTGTATATAGCTAGAATATAGGCTTTTCAATCTAGGCTCTTCTCTCCCTAATACATAGGCTTTTCCTCTCCTAGTATAGATGTACTTTTTTCCTCGTATACATATATAGTGTAAACCCATAGAGATTTAATTGAATACAGATATTCAATTCTTCATTGTGTTTTTTTACAAAAAGAAAACCAGAATTAACACATGACCTTCGCCACCTATTTCTTTATCAAAAATCACAAAAACACTGCAGCAACCAATATATTCCTGTAGAACCCTATTCTTCATGTTATCCAAAGTTGTGTACAGATAACCATATTTATGGCAGCAGTCTAACTTCCTCAAAATCAATATATTGCTTATGTAGTTTACCCCTTAGACCTAACTTTATCCTATTTTAGTCACACGATTAATATTTATCATAATGGTGTGCATTTGAAGATGGAAGCCTGGGAATTGCTCACATACATAAATATTAAAGATATAGAAACGACATTAAAACATGAAAAAGCCACATGCAGAATGTTATCTCATGTATTGGAGCAAATACAAATTTCTACACTGAAAATTGAAAAAATGGAGCTAATGTACATTATTAATCAAAATCCCATTAATGATTGAAAGGCTACAACCAATATCCTGGCAGATATGCGGAACAAATACAATCAAATATATTTTTTCATAGATATTTAAGTGATGAACAAAGAAAATGCAAAATTGTTGTGCACATTCCAAATTTCCAAACACATCATCCAAACTGTTTCCCACTAATAAAGAATCCAAGAAACTAACAAGAAAGAGGAGCAAAAGACGTTGGTAGGAATATTAGACAACAAAGGAGTTAAACATAGATATGTCAAGAAGATTTGGCATCTTGACCAAAATTAGTAAGCCAGGTAATGCCCCATTAGCCTCAAACTGGATGTGTAAATATTAGTCAAATTATTGATGCGTTGCTTCAAAATGTTGAAAGAAACATAATCATAGAACTCTATGGAAATCTAGGCCATTTAGTTAGTCTGCCAGAGTCAACGCAGGAGTTTCAGGCCTCGCCATGCCACATCAGTGGACAAGAAAGACCAATTAACTTTCAAAATTTTGCTTTGGAAAAATATAACCTCTAAAGTTTTAAAGACAGATATGGAGAAAAATAATTAAAAAAAAAATAGATACGAATAACAAAGCTCAAGTACCTTCCAGGTTGACTTTGAGTCCCCTGTTTTAGCTGATCGAAGCATTTCATACAATAAACCTGAACAGCAAAAAAATTGAGACATAAAGATAATCAAGCCAATTTTCAGTGTGATAAATATGCATTTAAGAAAACAAAACAGAAGCAAACAGACATATCAGCAAATTTGAGATGGCTAATACTCTCTCCTGATATCTGCATAATAAACTAATAAAGGCTTTCCCATATTGTCTCCCAGAAAAAAAAGATGGATAATATAAGTAAACATTATACTGAGGATGCAGTTTCTCAAGCATAAAAAAGTATTTTGCTACATGGCAAACTGAGGACAGGCACACAGGTTTAGCCTTATCAGATCATTGAGCCTTTGTCCACTATATATATATATATATATATTTTTTTTTTGATACATCTACTGTTGGGACTTGAAACTTGAATATCACTTGAGCAAGGGAAATGAATAAAAGGTGATTTATGCTACCAAACAGCTTCGTCACATTTTTACAAATCTCACCAATTTGATTCACAAAGAAGCCAAAGCAAAATGAGGCATAGCATGGAAATTCGTTATTTTGTATACAAAAAGTTAAGTTGGACAAAATGACCTTAAATATCAATGAGCATTGCATAACTTACACAAAAATTTTACAAAATGGTAAGCAGGTTAGTGCTAATATTTTATCAAAGGGTTAATGTCCCAAAAGAAAAAACAAAACTTTAGCAAATATATAAATTCTAGCTTCTTATGTCAGCCTCATCTGACCAGGTGTTTATCCTACATGGATGTAATACAGTTTATCAGCATATATAATGGCCTCCAAGATAGAAATCTATGTTAAGAATTCAAGAAAAATTGAAGGAAAAAGAATATCAGAATATGCAAAAAAAAGGGGTCAAAATAGGAAACATAAAAACATCATGAGGCCTTTTTTCACAAAAATAACTATAGTAGAATGATTTTTTGGTAAGTCATAAATACTAAATTTGAACACACAGCATCATTTCCAAGTAAGATTGGCAAATTTCCAAATAAAGCCAATACAAAGGACTCTATAGTTTGACACAGCATCCCAAAGTTGATGTAAGCACCAAAATTATGGAAGTTTTAGGTGATTTGGCAATTAGTAATAGGCTCCAGCAGGATCACAAATGTGTCAATTAGACACGAAAAAGGTACACATTAAGTGCATATCACGATTATCTCATGTCAAAACATTTCAAAAAGATTACTAGAGAAGTCTGATTAAGGTAGATTTGAATGTCATTGTCAACCTGTGCAGCACCGCCACCACAAAATAATTGGTTGGTTGCAATCAATACAATACATTGTTTTTGTGAATCAATCTAGACTAACTTGAAGCAATCAGCATGCTTCAAAGCTATAACCAAGAGAAGCATTTAAACTGGAAGCACCATAATATAAGAAAATTTATAGATCACAAATTGCATAGATGTATAGTTTATCCATTCAGTTTCACTGCTCATGCACCCTCAGAGCAACTTGATCACATAAATTTGAATGTATTGAGAAAGATATAGATAAACAATTTCAATAAATGCCAAGAATAACATAAAAGGAGTGTCCCACCAAATGGAGCCATGTACCAGCTCAAAATTTTCCATCACTTAAGGCCACAAGACTAAATTATCAAACTATCAAACGTGCCTCTAACTAGACATATCCCACAGTACCATTGCAAATTTTGCAGCATCATTCCACAAAGCATTATCATTCGGGCAGCACCAATGTTTTTTTTTTGTCTACATTTTACCTATCTTATAATGCATTTTCAGTTTTATCCGATCAATTCCACCTTTCTTTTTCATGTAACTCTGCTCTAATGAGCGGAAGTTGTTGAATGAATCTAATTATGTTCCAAACATGGGGTCCAATCCTAGAATCCAAATGTTGAAACAAATTAAAAAATAATTGCCTCCTCCAGTGACAACCACATAATTCCTCGTGTTTGCTATCATTATTTGGATGGTTCGATAGTAGACATTTTCACACAATCACTTAATTAAGGTATATCCTGTAATAGTCATGATCATTCAATAACTGAAGAGCGCAAAAAAGATAACGTACTATTAAATTATTCATAGTTAAAGGGTTAGATATCCAAACAGATTCCATGACAAATTGCAGACTCAATCCAATAAATCGTTGCGTTTAGCTAGTACGAACTTGTATCATACTTGGAAATGATTGAGAAGACGAACAAATTAGCTACGAGCAAATATAGCGGGTAAATATCAAAATTCCAAAACCAGCAAAGAAGCGTAATAATTAAAACCAAAAGGCTTGCAATCTACATTTTTGAATAAATGAAAACTTAAACCCTGAAGCTTCAATAAACTAACAGCTAAGTACAGTATCAGAATATCAAATGATCACATAATAACTGAAATTCTTGAATTGCACAAGAATAACATAGAGATTTACATATCTAGATGGAAAAATAGGGCAGAGAGCGCTCACGTTCTCGGGTTATTTGTCTAAAATTCTTGTAGTCTCCATTAGAAGATGAGGAGTCAGAATCGGAGAACGCCATATCTATGGATCCAAAAGCACAACAAATTACAGAGAGATCGCTGCTTAGTAATGAAAGTAAAGAGAAAAGGTTAGAGAAACGAAGTAGAAAGACAGGGAAAGAGAGATCAAAAGGGTAAAAGAATTGGAGCGTCAAAGGGAGAGAAAATTGTAACTGGTATTTCTTTTTTCTAATTCTTTAATTTGAAGTTCTAATATATCTGATATGGGTGATGACGTGTTGACCATTTAGCTTAATTGAACCGGCCATTTCCTAATTCGCGTTTCGTCTCCCAATTGGGAAATAAGAGGACCGGAAGTCTGGCTCTATGAACTCGGAATTTACTGTTCTACCCTTTTATTTAAAAGAAACGCAAAAATATTGTTTTTTCGTTTTAAAGGCATTTAGAATAAGCATTCTTACTATAATAATTTTCAACTTGATATAAATCTAAGTATTTTTGTTCTTTTTAATTTTAGGATTTTTTTAATTTATTTTATATTTTTTCAATAAATTAAGGGATAATCTCAAATTTAATTTTTCTATTTATTTAGATTTTATTTATGTAGATTTAGATCCGATTTCTATTACTAATTAAATTGAATGCAATTTGAGTTTTTATTATGCAAATTGATTCTTCTTATATAGGTTATTGTCTTCCTTAATAAAAAGTATTGTCCTTCTCGAATGAAAAATGGTTCAAAATTTTACCATAAACAATAGATGATTTGAGTTGACAAATTATCCGCAACAAAGTTAATATTATTCGTTATTTTTATTGCAAAATTTTAAAGATATTTTTTATAACTTCATTATCTTATTTATTTTAAAATTTTATTTATATTTTTATATTTTACACATATACTCTACATATTATTAGTTGAATGCAGATTAAATATATATTAAAAACACAAATATTCTTACAAATACGATAATTTCAACTATAAATAATAAATCAAAATCTTCCTCTAATTTGGTCAACAATTGTGTCTGGATAATAAAATTGGCTATTCGTTGAATTTATTCAATCATTGAAAATTCCCTAATGCTTACTATGGACAACAATGTTGAGCTTCGAGGAAGGATTCGTAGTTTGAAAAAATTATTGCATGCGTCACAATTTCTTTGCCAAGGAAAAGTATACTTTGGATGTTTATCTTTTGGAGTTTTATGTAATTCTACTCGAAGCTTGGATTCAAAGCCTTTGTTGCTTTCATCAATTATAATTTTTATGAATTTGTTGTCAATCGCTTGTGGAACATAATTTGGAATTTTATTCTTATTTAGGTTTAATTTAGTAGCAGATGTTACAAACTTTCACGGACTCAAATCCAAATTATTTATTCAATAACTTATTTATAATTTAATCCATTTTTTATGAAACTCGTATAGTTCAATCTATTTGTAATTTGCTTATATTATTTGTAATTCTATAATATTCTATAAAAAAATCATATAATGTGAATACAAAAATATTTATGTTTATAGTTTATATATACATAATTTTTTATTTTTAATAAAATAATATCATAAAATTTGATTTATCTGTAATCTGGTCCATTTATTTTTTTTTTTGTATTTATAAACCATTTAACTTATTTAAATATCGACTTAATTCAATTTAACTTATTTATGATCTATAAAAATTGATTTTATTTATAATTTAATTTATTTATAATCGGATTTATTTATAATTCGTAGTCAATGCCATAGCTTTAATATTGGATCCAAAATTTGCAAATCGGTGCAATGTCACTCCTACCGTTACAGATCTGTTTATTTGATCAGTCGGCATCAGTTAATCGATGACGTGACACGTTAAGTGACATATGGAAGTTCAGGTGGCAAAATATGGACGATGACGTGGCAAAAAAGAGATATGTCAGCTAACACGTGTCTCATGTGCTCCTCGCATGATATTTTAAAACAAAAGGTAAAAATTATTTTTACCTAATCTGTTGAATACATGGTCGACTTTTCCCAAAACCCTATGGCGGCTTTCCTTCCCCAATCGACGATATGAACCCACCAGATATTGTTGCAACCTGTGAAAAACCAGTATTGTAACACTCTTATAACATTGTACTATACATAAGGTGACAGATTAACTCAGATATCACATCAGAGCTACAGCCATCCGATGCACTATACTAGATAGTCCAAAAAAATTTTTTTTTCAAACATCAACATTCAAGCACTATAATAACCAAACAATTCATATGCAATACTAATTACAGTTTGCACTTATACAAATATATAACCATAATTTTAACAATTACATTCCTATTCTTTATGATAACATATATGCCATACCTAAGCCTTCCATCATCCTTCATGTCTATCTACCAAATCTGTTGAATTTTTCTTTCTTCGAAATCTGTATATAGTCACAATACTATGCGCTGAGCATTAAAAATATCTAGTGGTAGAATAAATATTCCAAACTTTTCTATCCTAATCACATTTAGGTATACACAAGCTTATTCGTTTCTCATATTATACTTTCATTAATTCTTTTAATATCCCTACCTCAATTATCCATCAACTATTAAAATTGGCTATTACTATGCTTACACTTTTATTCATTAATATTTAAGTGCTAGGATTTTATTTAACAATACTATTACTTTATTTCATGATCAGTTTTTCTGTTATTTCCTTTCATTACTACTATGATCTATCTATGATTTGCTAACCCATTTGATTAATTCATTAACATTATAATAGCATTACTAATCAATTTACTGCCACTATTCTTATCATTAATACTAGCATCAATAATTTATGCGTTAACACTATCTATAATATTTTCATCCTTAATGGCCCTAATATTTTCTGACTTATTTCACTTACTGATCGTATTCTAATTTAGGTTGTAGGCTAATCTTCCTTTAATCTTATCAGGACTAATTTCCAATTAAGTCATTTTTTAAATTCCATTAATTTACAATTTACCATTCACTTGCTCAACATTACTATTTTTGACATTTCTTAAACAATATTCAATATACTTTTAATCACACTTATAGACTATACTATTTCTGAATTTTCATTTTAGTCATCTCTTTACTATTATTAATGGCAAATTACAATGTGGTCCTTAAAGTTGTACATTTGCCAATTTACCTTATATTTATCACTATTCATTCTTATAGCTCATTTTTCTTATTTTTTACTCTTAATATATGCTATGACATGTAAAATTACGATTTAGTCCTTATTTTTTACTGAAGTACAAGAATTACACTTTTGGTTCATATTTTACTATATAATATGGTCCATTTATAATTTCATCCTTTAATTAACATTTCATTGAATTACAATATTGCCCTCCAATTATAATTAATTACTTTAATATCACTAATTGAACTCATTTATGCACTTTATTTACTATTCACTATATAGATTGTAATTTTGATCCTTAATATGTTATTTTCTTACCACTTTATATTTTAGTATCAATTTTTTTTGTCCTTTACAAATAAGTTCACTTACATTTCGTTTTCACTTGGAAATTAACCTTCATATTTTTATTCATTATACAATTACCATTTTAATCATTGAATCTATTAATTATTTTTAATTAATTACAAAATTATCATTTTTATACTTTATTTACAAATTTG
Organism: Excoecaria agallocha; assembly: GCA_037975025.1. Lineage (NCBI taxonomy): Eukaryota > Viridiplantae > Streptophyta > Magnoliopsida > Malpighiales > Euphorbiaceae > Excoecaria > Excoecaria agallocha. Next base: position 943,424 of record CM075811.1, read on the forward strand.
CCATTAGTTCACTCATTTTTCCTCTAAATCCATTATTTGGCATACAAATAACCAAATGATCCCTTTTTATCATTTTTATGTCGAATTATATTTTGGTCCCCCAAAATTACAAAAATTCATTTTTAAACTATTTAGTCACTATTTTACCCTTTCATTCATTACTTTATCATTTTTACCCACTAAATTTATTATTTAGGAAAATTGCCATTTTAACCTTAAACTTTTCATTTTATTTCAATTAGGTCATTTTTCATTCACATTCTCATTTTCACTTAACTTTTTACACTTTTAACTCATTTTTATCATTACTCCTAATACAATCTCAGCAAAAAAATTTAGACCGAATATACAGGACTTGAATCATACTGATCCACTGCACTGTACTAAGAAATAATCCCGAAGGACCACACCATTACTTTCACTGAACACTGAATATTGAACTATGGAAGATCATTACGATCCTACCATAGTGAACCAAATCATCATAACTTGCATCTCGGTATGGGTATCCCTATGGCTAGCCAATCATATCCTAAACTAGATTTAAACTGTCTGACCATTACTAAGTGTAAAATAATTACTTATCTTGATTTCACTTTTCACATTTAACACTTTCACTTGCATTTACACTTCAATACACTAGTTACTTGACTTTTTCATCACTTTTGCATATTTCATGAATTATCTCATCATAGTTCATTAATTTCACTTTAAATATAATGCAGTTTCACACTTGAAAATATTCATACACATTCCATAAATTCTAAATAAATTCATGGACAGTTCTTTTCATGTCTAAATTCATTTTAAAAGACCTCAACCATATTTTTAGGCTTATATTAAATAAAATACAATTGTCATCCCACTTAACATTATTTTACAATTATCATTTCATATTCACAAACATTGCATTTACATTCATACTTATCACTACACATCTTTTTTTATCACTTTTTATATCGATAAACTTTAACTGCATTTAAGTTGGTAAGGTACATAACTAGGGGTGTGCAAAAATCGACCGACGAACCCTACCAACCCGAACCGAACCGACCAATTCGGGTGGGGTTAATTGGATTAATAGGGTCGGTTTGATTTTTAATATTATGTATATTTTGGGTTCGGGTCAGATGAAAATTCGACTAACCCGAATCTGATCGAACAACCCAATTTTTTAAATATATAAATAAAAAACTAATTTCTCTACAATATTAATTAATATATAATATATATTTAATGTAATTTTTAAATTGTTAGTTTGTTTTATTTTTAAAATATTTTTATGGCATTTAATATTATTTATTAGTATTAATTTAGGATTTTAATTTAAATATGTAAATTAAAAAAATAAAATTCGGGTTAATCGGATTATTCGGGTCGGGGTCCAAAAAAGGTTAATCGGGTAGGGGCCTGATATTTATATAGGGTAGGATCGGGTGAGGAAAATATAAGAATTTCGGGTTAATTGGGTTCGGGTCGGGTTCACCCAAACCCGACTGATGCACACCCCTATATATAACTATCATTACAATTTTATTTTAATTAATTTCACCACTTAGATAGACTTATTTATCCCACTTAATTCAATTATTTGTTATATACCTTTTCATTTTATCTTTTTATCTTTTTGTTTAATACCAATATCATTAATGGTAATTTAGCACCATTGAATGTACCATTCTACCTCTTTAATGTCCTTTTATCTCTATCTTATCAATATTTAACTAATTATTCACTATTATTTCAATTAAATATATTATGCTCTAATAACTTCATTTAAAGTATAATATGCTATCAATGTAAATTATTCTTAATTAAACTTTAATAATTTTTAATAAATCACTATGTACTCTATTTTCAATTACTATTCTATTTGTAGCCTTATAACTATTAGATTAACATAAGTTACCTCCATTTTAAGCACTTAAACTTTCATTTATAAGCTCTATTCACATATCTATAACCTTAATTAACATGTTTATGCATTTAATTTCCATTAAATCATCAAATATACCCTAGTATCTCTTAGTACTCAATTTGGCTTCCATATTATCCATACCATATAATTTTTTTCTCCTTATTTAAGGCATTTAAATCATCAATTCTAACACCCCTAAATATATTTATAAGGTTTATTTCAATTTAACATGAATTATATACATAATTACATAGCTTACATAATCATACCACTACACAAAATTCATGAAAATTAAGGGATATTGTATCCACTTACCTTGATTCATTGTCTTCCACATTTAAATCTCCATTTTCATCACCTTAAATCCATGAAATTCCACCATTTTCATTCTTCTTCAAAGATGGCCAAAAATATCCATGTAATTTCCATAAAAAATTCTTCAATAATTGATTTTATTATCATAAATAAACTATACACATCTAAATTCATTAATATATACCTTTAATTTAAATTAAAAACCTTAATTTTACTTACCTCCAATTTGACACATAAACTTCAATCCTTGATTTCTACCATTTCTTTCACCATAAATAGAAGTTAAAGGCTTTCACCAACTAATATAAGAGTTTAAATTTACTTAGAAGGCTTGAGTTTAGGGAAAAAATTGAGTAAAAGATGAAAAAACCATTAGAGAGGAAAGGAAAGAAATTCGGCCAAGAATAAAAAAAAATAGGAAAGAAGGGAAAGACTGTGGTGAATTTTAAAATAATCAGATTTTTTTTATCTCTTATAAGCTTCTTAATGGGTTGGCCCAACCTAATTTTAGCCCAATTATCCTTTTAATTCTATTATACATTTTTGAAATTATTTCTCTCACCTTCCAAGCTCAATTTCTCCCAAAAGTGATTCCATAATCCATAAAATATATACCTTAGCCTACATATAAATTTTCAGCTTAACCGTAATCCATTTTCGATCCTGTTCACGTAAACTGATTCGATTAGCAAATTGATATGAGTTATGTAGCTCATGTTAATTTAGTATTTTATGTTTATAATTGTTGTGTAAGTATTTAATTTTAAGTTATTTTTTTGTATGAAATATGGTATCTTTTATTCTTTTGTGTGTTTTGTGTTGTGTAGGAGTAAAATGAAGAAAATAAGGAGAAGAAGGCTGAAATTGAGCTAAGAAAGAAAGATGCTATTGCGAGTGTGTGGAGGTCACGAGCGTGACTTGGCAAGGAAAAAAAAGAGTAATCCAACCAGGACTTGGCAAGAAAAAAGAAAGAGTAATCCAACCAGGAGAAAGCCAATATTTGAAGCTCCGTGTCCTATCACGAGCGCGACAAAGAGAGATGTTGGGTAGTTATTTTTCAAAAGACACTTCAAAGGGACATGACTCTACACCAAATGATGTATACTTCTAGAGGGGTACTTAAAGAGTTATGTACCTATGGAAGGGTGCTTGAAGGGTCACAATGCTTGACAAGAAAATTAAAAATGATGGTTATGCAATTCAAATTTAAAATCAATTTTCAAAGAGGCATGGCTTTTCATAAAGGGTTATGTACCTTTAGAAGGGTATTTGAAGAGATACAATATTTTACAAGGAGTTTATAAATACAATGAAGATAAGAAAAGAAAAGGAGTTAGAAAATAATTCTAAAGGATTTTTTAGATGATAAAGAGATAGAAAAACTTATCTTTTGAAGAGAAGACAAGATCAAAGAAGAAGAAGAAATATTTTATGAATAAAGGATTGAGAGACCATCTTTTGTTTATCTTTTAATTCATCTTTTGAGAGATCATCTTTTATTTATCTTTTAATTCATCTTCTTTTCTTTGTATCATTTTGAATGATGTCTTTCTAGAAACTTGAACAAGGATGTTAATATTTGTTTTTTTCTAATTAATACATGTGATCTTTATTTGTAGAATTTTCTCTTAGTATCCTTTACACTTAAGAAATTAAATGATCATTATAAGTAAGGATATAGTTCGAGAGATATATTCTTATTTACATCTATTAGGAATTCATTATTGAAACATTGCTGAAGAGATCGGGATGTTAAGATAGTTGTTATAGGTTGGTGTTTATTCTTAAAATTTATAAGTATGACAATCTAATTCATTAATGAGAGTTAAATGTTAGTGTAATGCCCCTAATGGTACCCTAAGAGGGATAGATGGTAATTTTGCATAAGACAGAGATTGATTTTATGATTAATTAAAAGAAAATTTAAAATGTAGGGATTTAATTGAAAGTGCAAAGTAAAAGAATTGTGGCAAAAATAGAAATAAAGAAAGATGAGAGATTAAATTAAGAAACATAAGTTTAAAGAGGGATTAAAGTGAAATTGTGTAAGATTTTATTTGAGTAGCCAATAGAGACTTGACATTTGGATTTCTAGAAAGAGTAAAAGATAAGTGAAAAGAAAAAGAAGTGGAAGTGTGTGTGTTTTGTGTGGCCGGCCATACTTGGCCAAGAAATTCTTTTCTTTTATTTTTCTTTTGGTGTTTTCATCTCCTTCTCTCCTCAAGTCCACGAAGAGGCTGCTTCAAGTAGAGACAAAAAACTGTAGATGGTAGAGATGAAGTGCAAGAGAAAGGAAATAGAAAGAGAGATAGAAAGAAAGAGACTTTGGTGCCTTAATAAGGTTTGGGAGTTTTTATTTTCTTTGCTATTTAATTTATTGATTTAAGTTAATATATGTGTTACAGATGTTCTGTTAGTGATGATAGAGATCTTGAGTGATGATTGGATGCAAGAGAATTGTGATTTGTGCCTTAGATAGTGTTAAGATGAAAATCTGTTTTTGGTTCACATGAACCAGTCTTAGTAAAACTAAAATAACTCCCACTATATAAGTCTGATTGATGTGATTCTAGTTGGATACGAAAGATAAGACCTGTATCTACAACTTTGTAGAAGAAAACGAAATCTAAATCTGTCTCTAGAGTGTCCAAAAATGAGCTTGAAGTGGAAAGACCCCTGCTGTCCGTCCCAAGCGAGCAGTCTTCGGTTTTTAGTGAATAAATTGAGATTTAGAAGTCTGATTTGAGTGATTTTTGATGTTTTGGAAACTAGAAACACAGTGTAACAACTTTTTAGAAGACAACTTTTCCTGAAAATGCTGTTTTCTTGGTCAAAAACGGCCTACAAGTTGAGACAGAAAATCTGTCTTTCAGCGATTTTAAGCATCACGGTTACTATGATTTTCATAGTAACCGTGAGGCAGTCCAGAACCAAAATGCACCCTACCTCACGGTTACTAAGAATTTCTTAATAACCGTGACCCCTTTAAAAAGTATAGAACACGGTTATTACTTATACGGTAATGACCGTGAAGTAGTCTGGCGTAGTCCAGACCCGAGAGTGCAACTAGGTCACGGTTACCATGAATTTTGTAGTAACCGTGACCCTGCCCTGATTTTCTTGAACTTGATTTTAAGGTCTCAAATTGTTATTAAAGTATGTCTAAGCCTTTTTAAATGCTTTTAGAGTGTTTTAATTGTCAAAATAAGAATAAGAAATGATATGAAATGAGTGTAAAGCATAGTGAATTAATGAAGTAGAGTTAAACATATACTAAGTCTTAATGCATAAGAATTTGTATAAGAAATGAATATAAATGAACATGAATCTGAGTGACTTGGTATAATAAAATAATTGCATAATCTATTGAATGTGTTAGTGTTATGTTTATAAAAGTATGCATCAAAATGTAGAGGTAATAAATGAGAGTGAACCTGGTACATGATTTGCATGGTATTATATAATTATGTTAAATTGTGAGTTAAATATATTTGAAGTATATGTACATTGTATAGTGACTTTATTGCATTCTTGTATTGAATTGTAAAATCTATGATTGTAAATGTATTAAGTGTGATAACCTTGAGTGACTAAAGATTATTTATAAGCCTGAATTTTTTCATAGAAGTGGATAGATAGGCATGCCTATAAAGGGATAGTGATCGCAGCTGCTAGTGTAGTGTTGTCACCGAAAGGTGGCTAGTGTAGTGTTTGATACCTTTGGGTATCTAGTGAACCGAGACTTTTATGTCTCTAGTGCAATATCTAGTGTTTGTACCCGTATCCACGATTTATGAGAATTCAGGCAATGAAAGTAATAATTGACTAACAGTTTAAGTGTTACCTGACCCTATGCTAGTGTTAGTGTTTTTCAATGAATATTGAAGTGTAAGTGAAAACGGTATTGTGATTGTTATCGAGTGTATAATTGTTAGTGAATGTGATTAATTGCATGTATTGAATAAGAGTGACACGATATTATGTTATATGTATTGGCATGTTATATTGATTGTGTTTGCGACTTCGATAAGAAGTCAATTATACTGTTTACTCCCCACTGAGCCATTGCTCAGCACGGGTGTTTTCCCGTGTAGGTACACAGGTGCAGAGAAGTGTTTTCTTGAGTCAACATCTGCAGGCCACTAGAAGGGAAGCGAGTGAGGGTTAATTTTGATAATGTATTATTTGTAAATGTATATTGTATAAGAAATTTGAACATGTATGTAATGAACTAAGTCGTATTTGTACTTTCAATGTATGTGTGCCAGTTGTATAAATGTATTTTGTGCAAGTGATTTAATAAAATAATAAGTATTTTAAATGGTAATAAGAGCGGGCATTACAGTTAGAATCATAATTGCATATTTTAGGCATTCTATTTCATGTAAAGATAGTGATTTAGAATCTTATTCTAATTTGGCTTGCATTATAAAGATTGCATTTAACTAAAAGAATAATATCAAGTTTCATATTGTTAATTTTTACATCATTATTTGTATTTGTCTTCTTTGACCATCATTAACTTAGGGATAATTAATAGTTTAAAATAACATTATTAGCTTAATTTAACAATCAAATTAATGATTCATTGTAAACAAGATTAAGATCAAGTAATAGTGTGAAATAACCAATCCGGTCCTCATGGGAATGATATCTTAAGTCCTAATCGGTAAATCGTGTGCTTGTGGATTTATCACAATAAGTTTTTGGCGTTGTTGCAGTGGACCATGATTTGTGTTTATTTTTATTATTATACTTGATTTGAAATTTTGCATTACAATACTTAATTAGAGTTTGTTTGTTTGTTTGTTTTACAAATTTGATATTTCGAGTTTATTTCAATTTTTATTTATTTATGCTGTTTCATTTTATGATCTTTCTCAGTTTTTTTGTTACTAATAAAGTTTGTGTGTGTTACACAGGATTTGTTTGTGCTTTTGGAAGTTATCATCATTGCATTTTGTTAAAACTTTAAAAGATTTTTCATATTTTGCTCTTTATTGCGAGAGCGACTAGTGTCGCAGATGCGACCCTTTACTCATCAATTTTTTGGATTTTAAAATTTTAAGGATTTTTAAATGTTAAAACTATTCAAATCTAATTTAAGTTTGAATTTTTTTTTGCCTTTCAATTATCTTTCTCAAAACTTTTAGATTTTCTTTTCCCTCATAAATGATTTCTTTTTATTTCTTTCCTTCTTTTTACAATATTTATTTTTCCTTTTCCCTTTTTGCTAGTTGTTTTCTTTGTGGGTTCTTGATATTTTGTTGCAGTTTTAACCATGGTTCACTTGAAGAATATGGAGGCCCAAATGCAAGATTTAGTAGAAGCCACAAGAGTATGACTCACAAGTTGATGTCATTTTTTCGTAAGCAAAATATCAAGTTCAAGCCTTCTCCGCCTGGTTCTCTAAGCATTTCTTAAGGGTAGTTTCTCTTTACTCCTTTAAGTTTGTATTTGTTATTTGTTTTATATTTGTTTGTCATGTTTTTGTTATGATTTTTGTTGTGCATGTTTCTTACACAATGAGAACATTGTGTCCTTTAAGTGTAGGAAAGCTAAGGTGTTATTTTTAGGTTGTATGTAGTTTGTGTGTTTATGAAGCATTTATATTTTGTGATATTTGGAAATATTTTTATGAAATTTCTTACATTTTACGATTATTGGTCTAATTGATGTAATTCTTAAGTAATATTGTTGGATCACTTGCCTTAATATGTTATGTGCACCTATGAAGGGTTATGTTTAGGCAAAGTACTTTGGTATAGATTCTTTTTAAGTTTTTTTTTTATACATGTACTTTGATTTGAGTGATTGGAACATTGCTTAGAGTGACTTTAAACTTTACCATTGTGATATTTTAAGCCTTATGATGTTATATTTTTCTTATAAGAATACCTTTTTATATCATATACTTTAAAACTTGTGGTGAGTAAGTTTCGAGATTACATTTAATATAAAATATGCATGAAAAGTGATAAGGGCATTAGAATTAACCCATTTTAACTTGCTTAAATAAATCATCTTTTTTCCTTTAGGTAGCTAATTTTGAGACATTAGCCATTTTTCTTGTTTGATAAGCACATTTTTAGCCATGTTCCTTTTTGGATGCTTAACTTTTTTTGGCACCCTTTTTGTGGGAAGATTATTATGTTATTTGAGATAAATTTGTTTTAGTGATATACATGATACGAGTTTTGATCCCTTCACATATAAGTCCAATAGAACAAAAGAAATGAAAAATCAAGAAGAAGAAAAAGAGAAAGGAAAGGAAAATTTTAAGCATAAAAACCTGGTAAGGTTGTAGACATAAATAAGGGAATTTGAGAAAAATAAGTTAGAATTTTCATGTACCATGCTATGTCTTAATTATAAGTCTTATTTAATATAGTAGTTGCTTTTCTTCTCCACATTTTGAGATATTTAACCAAAAAATATTCTTACCATAACCTAAGCCAAGTTACAACCTTTAGTAAGACCCTTGAATTTTATGCATTATTTTATTTTAGTGGTGGAGGTTTTTACTCATTATAAGCTTATGGTATGTATTGATATATAAGGGAATGGAGTAAAATACTAGCCTACTAAATATTTAAGAGATGTGAGGAAAAAATGTTTGTTTTAAGAGAGTTATTCTGGACAATGTGACATTTGTAATTACTAATACATATTGTAAGAAATTTAATTTTTAAGGTGTTTATATTTTTGTACTTTGCATGCTCATAATTCTTTGGTTAAGTGTACATGGATATTAAAGCTTGAATATTCATGATATTGTTTAGGAATTTGTTAACATAGACTAGTAGATTGTGAGATGAAATTGTTTCATTTGTCACCAAGTATGAACGCTCCATGATGATGCCATGTTGATGTTGTTTTTGTTGTTGATGTTTTTTGTTGTATTTTGTGTTATTGCATTTTAAGTTTTTGCTTAAAGACAAGCAAATGTTTAAGTATGGGAAATTGATGCGAGTTGTGTATCTCATGTTAATTTAGTATTTTATGTTTATAAATGTTATGTAAGTATTTAATTATAAGTTATTTTGTGTGTGAAATATGGTATCTTTTATTCTTTTGTGTATTTTGTGTTGTGTAGGAGTAAAATGAAGAAAATAAAGAGAAGAAGGTTGAAATTGAGCTAAGAAAGAAAGATGTTGTTGCGAGCGCGACTTGGAAAGGAAAGAGAAAGAGTAGTCCAACCAGGAGAAAGCCAACATTTGAAGCTCCGTGTCCTGTCGCGAGCGCAACAGGAGTTGTGAGCACGATAGAGAGAGAGACATTGGGTAGTTATTTTTTAAAAAACACTTCAAAGGGATATGAATCTACACCAAATCATGTATACTTCTAGAGGGGTACTTAAAGAGTTGTGTACCTATGAAAGGGTGCTTGAAGGGTTACAATGCTTGACAAAAAAATTATAAATTGTGGTTATGCAATTCAAATTTAAAATCAAGTTTTAAAGAGGCATGACTTTTCACCAAGGATTGTGTACCTCTAGAAGGGTGTTTGAAGAGATGCAATATTTTGCAAAGAGTTTATAAATACAACGAAGATAAGAAAGGAAAAGGAGTTAGAAAATAATTCTAAAGGATTTTTTAGATGATAGAGAGATAGAAAAACTTATCTTTTGAATAGAAGACAAGATTAAAGAAGAAGAAGAAACATTTTATGAATAAAGGATTGAGAGATCATCTTTTATTTATCTTTTAATTCATCTTCTCTTCTTTGTATCATTTTGAATGATGTCTTTCTAGAAACTTGAACAAGGATGTTAGTATTTGTTTTTTGCTAATTAATACATGTGATCTTTATTTGTAGAATTTCCTTTTAATATCTTTTGCATTTAAGAAATTAAATGATCATTATAAGTAAACATATAGTTCGAGAGATATATTCTTATTTACATATATTAGGAATTCATTACCAAAACTATAACGACCACACTAGTCTATTCGGATTCCTATTACTTATTTAATTATTTTTAATGGATAATACATATAATGATAATAATATGTTTTCCTGTCATAAAATTGATTATATTTTGACTTTCTAATTCATATATTAGAACAAGTTATGTAAGCCTATACTTTATTATATCATAATCATATTTTGAGTTATTAATAACATGTTCATTGCATTGCTTTCATAAGATTTACACAAATCAAAAGATAAAAGCAGCATAATTTAGACATAAAAAACTATCTCTTCCTATCTGGTGTTGACCTTGTCCTTGAAGCAGCGACCTACCTTGAACCTACACGGATAAACACCCGTGTTAAGATATAAAGCTTAGTGGAGAACAATAAATATATGAATAACCACTCACAGTGGTCATTTTCAAGCACACGATAAGCAACATTAATAACAAGATACTACAGTCATATCAATCCACATGCAAGAATTACAATAACATTGCCATATCTCACATGTAATCTTGTAACATTACTATATAATGATAAATCACAATAGCTAATCAATTCCTTATCATCAATATAAACTATTCATTCATTCAATAAAATGCCAGCTAAAATACTTTGGGTGTGGATAACGGGTGATACTATACTGTACTACCCAAAGGTATGTAAGGGTATCCAAAGGTATCAACCTGTACACCCAAATGGGTTGAATCAAAGAGACCTACACGAGATCAAATCATAGGGACCCATACGGGGTCAACTGTAGCAACTGCGACTGTAACCCTATAGGTGTAATGCCCTTAACGGAACAGTTCTTTCCAATATGAACTTATGTGATTTGCCTGAAATTTTTTTTTTATTTTTTTACACCGATACCCAAACTTATACAGACACAAGTCATCGAAAATTTGGGTAGCATAATGACTACCCATTCAATGACCTCCTGAAAAATCAAACAATAACACAACCTTCAAAAGGCACATTAGCATATCACATATAACAGATATATAACATTCCATTATTACATACCAATCATATTCATTTACTGACATAATAATAATAATTATTATTACAATAACAATCTAAAATACAGTCAAGTCTACTACCATTGGCTGAGTATATACATGCCAAAAATACCTAAAAGTCTAGACAATTATTTTCTTCAAACTTTACTCCATTGTGTATTATGCTCCAACTCCTCTTCAGAACCTGCATGCAATAAAAACAACGTACTGAGTACTAAATATGCTCAGTGGTAACTATCAATCCTAGAATTTCCAAGTTGAGCATAATTATCATATGTATGCTAATTTTTACGTTAACTTGTCAATTCTTATTTTGTCTTACCAACATTCCTTTTAATAATTTTGACAATATTTTCAGTTCATTATCAACATTTTTGGCAGGTTTGTTACTTTAGCTCCAAACAATTAAATCTACTTCAAAATATTTTCTTTTGTAATTTCAATTGCAAAAGTTACATTTCTTTTTTTACTTTTACTATTGTTTTTACTTGACTTAACTTTAACTTTTTCTATTTAAGTTCTTATTTAATCAGGTCAATACAACTATTAGTTCTTTAATGATTTACATTATTATTTGCCACTGAAATGACAAATTTTCTATTCAATACTTGATTTCTTCATTAGTCACAATTTATTATTTTTATTAGCAACCCTACAATTTCTATTGTTTATTTCTTTATATCACTTTGGCCTTTTGATTTATTTATCAAAAGACAATCATTAACACTTTAACATTTAATGTCCAATAATATTATTACTTTGCAACTTTGCAATTAAATCTTTATTTCCTGATTTCATTATAAAATGGTACTGTTTAATTTATTTACTGCAATAATAGTCATTTCTACTTATTATTTGCAAAATAGTTATTTTTGGACTTTTATTACAACTTTAGCTTTATTTTACAAATTTTCATTTTCAAAACAGTAATTGGTATACAATATACCAATTTATCTTTCTTATAACTATTTCATTTCTGACTTTATTAATTGCAAAATGACTAATTTATTATTAATAAACTTATTTTTACTTTTTAAGCTAACAATCGATGTATATTACATCAATTTATACTTATTTTGTTATTTTTATAGAAAATAATATTTTAGTCCCTGCTTGAGGTAAAACTTCATTTTTAAACAGTTTAGCTATCAAATAACTATTTTACCCTTTTATAAGCATTTCTTAATTAATTTTCTCATTGTTTACATTTTTTGAAAAATTATTATTTTGCCCTTAAATATATATATTTTCTTTCACTTTAGTCTTTTTCCTTTTTTTGATTAATCATTAATTTTCATTATCCTTTTACATTTTTAGCACTATACTTTCTCTATACCCTTAGTGCAATATGTCAGGACTTTCAAATAGGATATGCGGAACATGAACCCAAAGACCCCACTAATAGAGAAATGATCCCCAATGGACCTTTTTTTTCAAAAAGTATTGCACTAATATTTTCACTTTTACACTGAAGCTATGGAGATCAGAGATCTTACCCATAGCAAAGCAAGTCGCCATGACTTGCACCGCAGTATAGGGTGTTTCGATGACCAGCCAATTATATCATAAATAAGAAAATCACTACCTAGCTATTGCTAAGGATAAAAACAATCAATTAATTTTTTAGAATAATTTTTACACTTCAATAATTTTTAATTTCTTTCATTTTCTTTAAGTAATACATCTTCGTCAATCGCACTCTTTTTAATGCTATTGACTATACAGTAACTTTTTTTTCAATTTTTTTTCTTTCCAATCACTTTTACGTAAATTGTTTTACAATAATTCACTATAAACATTTATTATTCTTCAGATTTTTAGCTAATAATTTCCTTAATATTTTTTTTCTATATTTTGTGAATTATGTCAGAATAATTCACTCTTTTTCTTTCTTGGCACTTATTGAATTATTATTTTTTTATTCAAAAATTTACTTTTACAGTCATTTTATTTCCTTTTTGACTTTTAGCTAATCTCTTACTTTTTCGGTCTGAATTTACGATTATTCGAAAATTATAATACTTTTATACGGGTTGTGAATTATTTATAATAATTCACTATTATATTCTAATTATGAATTATTTTGTAATAATTTAATCCAGTTACTTAATTTACTATACTTTTTATTTTTCTTAAATTCGTCATTTGATTTTTTTGTTTTCTTTATAGGGAAATATAAATTAATTTACATTACTTTACTAACTTTTGCTTGTTTATTGAATTATTTTACAATAATTCAATATTTTCACTTAAGCATATTCAATATTTATTTCCAAAAATATTCTCATAAATCACATAAATTCTATAAAAATTTATGTGAACAATATTCTTCAATTATTATCATTTTTACTCATTTTATGAATTATTTCATCATAATTCATCATTTACATTATATACTTATACTTGTCCTTAGCTTCAAAATTCTTGAATAAATTTCATAAATTTTCCAAAAATTCATGAAAATTATATTTCATATTTGACCTTATTTTATGGCTTAATTTCATCAAATTGCTTAGTATACATATTCTTTTTCTTTAACAATGGATTTTGGCTCTTAAGAAATTTTTCCTTAAAAATTTATTTCAATTTAATTAGGCTTATATTTAAGCTTAATAAAGGTTCAATTGTATTATATTAAGGGTATTTGCAATATAATACATTTTTCCCATTTTTCCTTAATTTCATATTCAATAAGTATTCCAAAAATATTCACATAATGTCTATAAATTTCACAAAAATTTGTACATGCATTATTTCACATATACTATTAAATTAAGGCTTAAATTCACTAAAATACTTAACATACAATTTTTTTTCCTCAAGAATTTCGGTCACTTCACTAAAATTTCATATAATTTTTTTTCATGCAAATTAAATATTCTAACACACTTAATTAGGGTCTAATTACACTATTATATAATTAATTTCAAATTTAATTAATTATACAAATTTTTTCTTAATAAACCCAAAGGAAAATCATTAAATTAAATGAAAATTACTAAGATTTAGTAGTCACTAACCTCAATCTTGTCATTAACCCTGTACAAACTTCATTTTCTTAACCTTGAACTCATAAAAACCATTTTTTTCTCAAAATTATCTTCCATGGCTAAAATTTTCACCTCATTTTTCACCAAGATAAACATCATTTTAGCTCAAAATAACCATAAAAATATACTATATGCACCTAAATCTATCTATAGGTGCCTTGAAATCAAATTAAAATCCAAGAAATCACTTACCTATTCTTGACCCTCATGCCTTATATCCTTGTTTTCCTTAACTTTTCTTCCTTCAATCTCTAATTTGATATTAGATCTAGCAACTAGAGAGGCTGAAGAATACTTCTTATGTTTGGATCAAAGAGAAAAAGTGAAGAGAAAATGAAGAATTTTTTGAAAGAAAAGGAAACAAGGAGTTCGGCCATCAAAGGAAAGGGAGAGTTGCTGGAACATGGGAATTTATGGAACAAATGAGAGTCTTCTTCCCTATTTATAGTTTCTCAAGTGGGTTGGGCTTAGGCTTGGGCTTTGCTTCATGGGCCTTGATTAATTAATCAAGCCCATTAACTATCCAATAATAAATTTAATTCATTTCTTCCATTTTTTAACTTTAAATCACTTCAAAAATAATTTCATAATTTTTATCACCCCAAAAATAGATTGCACGCAAATTTTTGGTTCAATCAGAGTCCATTTTTTGTCCGATTCGATTAAATCGGTACGATCCAAAAAAACCGATTTTACTGAAAAATTTAATTTTCATTACCAAAATATTTTACATATTATTTTATGCTCAATTACAATTTTTAGCAATTTTCGAAATCCGTTTGCTATTTTTAAATATTTATATAAAATTGAGTTAGTTCACCGATAATAAAAATTGACTCGCTACCTTTTTGGTATTTTTAACTTTTGAAGACCCATTTGACATTAATTTTACTTCAAATCTCAACCACAGACTCATCAGGATCAATATTTTTCGATGATCTAATAAAATATTTTTCACTTCTGAATGTACTTTTCAGCCTGAAAAATACTATTCACTATCAGAAAACACTGTTCACAGATAACCCAGTGTTGAGCCCATTACAATAGGCATGCCTATCTATCCACCACCAAATTTTATGTGCAGGCAAATAATCATATCTCATATGTCATTAGTTCATACTAATGTATTCCACTATAAAGTATATTATTTCAACATAATATAATATAATATAATATAATATAATATAATATAATATAATATAATATAATATAATATAATATAATATAATATAGTTCTCAATTATCACAGTATATACAATAATCACTAGCGTATAATTATACTATATTCATAGGTTCAAATTCGAGTAAACATATACAAGTATCATATACTATAACATTACCTTTGCATTTCTTATACAATTTATATAGTGAATGTTGTACATTATTATATTTATATGTTCAAGATAATTTACAAGGCTTTGGAAAAACTTAAGTAGCTTTAGGGCTCATATGGAGTCTTATAGTTTCAAGTTTTAAAATATAAAGGAAGGTCACGGTTACTACCAAAATCATGGTAACCGTGACCTTAGTCATGAAACAGGGGTTAGAGTTACTACCAAAATCATGCTAACCGTGACCTAGATTGCACTTTTGGTTCTGGATTGCGTCAGACTACCTCACGGTCATTACCTAAGGAGTAATGGTTGTGACCTATGCTTTTTAAAAGGGTCACGATTACTAGATAATACCTAGTAACCGTGAGGTAGGTCTTCTTTAGGTTCTGGACTGAAAATTGGAGTACCTCACAGTTACTATCAAAAACCTAGTAATCATAAGGTCCAAACTGCCTAAAGATAGATTTTCAACCTCTACTTATATGCAAATTTTAACCTATAAAACATCATTTTTAAGGAAAGTATCATTCTAAAAAGTTATAGATATTATTTCTAGTTTCCAATACATCAAAAATCAGTCAAATCCGACATATAAATCTTTAGATATCCAAAAAAATCACAGACTGCTTCCAGTGACAGGGTAGCGATCCTAACCCGGATTCAAGCTATATTTTCTCTAATATCCAAATAGATTCAGTCTTTGTGTTCTTCATATAAAATGAAGATAACTAAGTCTAGTTTCTTATCCAAATAGAATTTCTCAATTTTAGTCACGTGAACTCAAGATATCAATAAATTAGTCTCGACTGGTCATGTGAACTCTAAGACAGTTTTCACCATCTTCAACAAAACTTCCTATTTTTGGTTTTCAGTCAAGTCTAACCTCAATTTTTCATGATATTCACTTACTATAACATCACATCATATACATAAAAAACACACACAATAAAGGAGAAGTTCTTATACTGCTATTAAGCTTTTCATTCTTCTTTCTCTCTTTCCCTTGTGCTCTTCATCTCTTTATGATCTTAGCCTTAGGTTGCTGTAAACCCATCTCTCTCTCTACCATCACAACTTTTCCTTTCTTAGAGCATAGTCTTCATGAGCTTGAGGAAGAAGAGGAAGCAAAGAAAGATGAACAACAAAAATCTTTCTTTTTGGTTTTGGCCAATAATGGCCAGCCAACTAAAAGAAAACCCAAATTTTCTTCTCTCTTTCCAGCCTTCCATTTGTTTAATTCCCATTGGTTGCTCATAAAAATCTTTGAAAAGTTTCATTTTGGTCCCTCTCTTTACTCCTAATCACAAAATCACTTATCTCTTCTTTTCTTATATCAATTTAATCCCTAATTATGTCATTCACATGTACATTATTGTTCACTTATACGTTATTGTTCATATGTATGTATGTATGTATGTATGTATGTATGTATGTATGTATGTATGTATGTATTGTTATTATACACATACATGAAAACTTCTATCATTCAAATAAGATTACAGTTTCATCACTAATTTTCAATTTTGTTCGATCAATATCCTATATATATAATTATTACTAATGTATACTTTAGGTCCTTACATTTCTCTCCCCTTAAAGAATTTCATACTTAAAATTCATGTACCCTTTACGTATATCTATCACTACTATTTCTATACTTCTGTCTATACTAATGTATCTATCTCACTTATCTTGCATTTTATACTCTCTACTGGCTCTACTTGTTCTCTGCTTACCCCATATACATTTCTATACTGTATCACCCTTACAGTCAATCTATCTTCATCTCTTTATAACTATAACACTTTTTTGATTCTGTCTTGAACTTGATTCGCTTTTCTTATAACTCTATCTCCAAATAAGGATGACTTAATCATATGATCATATCATTACTATGCTCAAAGTATATCCTGTTAGTTTTCTTTTTCAGTCGGGGCCAAATACATATCATATGATATTGTGCTATGAGTGAATAATGCTTCATGTATGCAATGAAGTGCAGATATGCAATGCATATATTTTGCCCCATTCCCACTATGAAATGCTTTGTCAACTGCTCATGCCTATTAAGGAATTACTGACAGGTTTATAGAGCGTAACAATTAACCTCAATTTTTCCCACAACAACTCTACATATATATGTATATATATACTGTCATATCTTAGATTAATAATCCATTCTATAAACATAACATTTGACATACATATACTTAAACTTTATACCTTTTTTCTCATAAGCCATAGAAAAAATATAGTCTCTATACCTATCCTTAACTTTTCAATCCAAACCTCAAATCTCATTACTATACCGTCATATATATATATATATATATATTCCATTATCAAAATCTATCAATATTTGACTGGCATATTCACTATCACTTAATGAATAATTATCATTATCATATTCATTGCTAACTTAATCCATCATTATCATAGAGCTTTTTTAATAAACTTATAAACTCGTAATACTTTGTTCATGATTTAGCAGTGTTCTAGTATTTAAGTGGATGAGTACACATGAAGAGAAAGGAACATATAGCTATGCACTGTAAGAAGAGTAAGGTCATAAACGACCAGGTAAAGAAATGTTGTAAACCATATACGGCCAGGTAAAAAGAAACTGAAAACTATATATATATATATATATATATATATATATATATATATATATATATATATATATATATATATATATATATATATATATATATATATATATATATATATATATATATATATATATATCCGGTCGGCAATGAGGGACTAAAAATCATATGTTCGGTCAGGCAAAGAAGAATTGGAAATCATATATCCAATCGGTTAAAGAGAAACTAAAAAAATAAAACCATATACCCGATCGATCAAAGAGGAACTGAATGCCACATACCCGATCGACAAAGTAATGCTGAAAATCATACCCGATCGGGAAAACAAGAAAGGCCAGATGAGGCATAAGCGGTCATGTAAAGGAAAAACAAAGGCCATGCACGGTTGGGCAAAGAAAAAAGGGAGAACGAATATGCCATGCGTGGCCACACAAAGAAAAGGAGAAGGTTATAAACGGCCATGCTTCAAGGCTCGGCACTCACCTAGCTGGTAAATCCAGATATCTCTATTAAGCCCTCTATCATTACTGTTGAGATTTTATCTTGAGATACTATAAAAGGATTAGAGTCGCCTAGACTCGAATTCCTAGGGTCACTGATTCCTTTAGTCTCCATTCCTAATTCTTTTCAAACTATACATCTTTAAGCTATACTGAAATAAGATAGGGATAAACTGTATTAAACCAACACACCTGACAAAAATCTTCTATAACTGTTTATTTCTATACTCTTATTGGCTAGAACCGCTTAAGTCAAGGCGTTGTGATACCAAAATGTAATGACCACATTAGTCTATTCAAATTCTTGTTACTTATTTAATTATTTTTAATTGATAATACATATAATGATAATAATATGTTTGCCTGTCATGCAATCGGTTATATTTTGACTTTTTAATTCATACATTAGAACAAGTTATGTAAGTCTATACTTTATTGCATCATAATCATATTTTGAGTTGTTATTTACAAAATATGTTCATTACATTGCTTTCATAAGATTTACACAAATCAAAAGATAAAAGCAGCACAATTTAGACATCAAAAACTATCTTTTCCTATATGGTGTTGGCCTTGTCCCTGAAGCAGCGACTACCTTAAATCTACACAGATAAAGACCCGTGCTAAGCTATAAAGCTTAGTGGGGAACAATAAATATATGAACAATCACTCACAGTGGTCATTTCCAAGCACACGATAAGCAAAATTAATAACAAGATACTATAGTCATATCAATCCACATGCAAGAATTACAATAACATTGCCATATCTCACATGTAATCTTATAACATTACTGTATAATGATAAATCACAATGGCTAATCAATTATTTATCATCAATATAAACTGTTAATTCGTTCTATAAAATGCCTGCTAAAGTACTATGAATGTGGATAACGGGTAATATTGTACTGTAGTACCCGAAGGTATGAAAGGATGCCCAAAAGTATCATTCTGTAGATCCAAATGGGCCAAATCATAAAGACCTACACGAGGTCAAATCATAGGAACCCAAACGGGGTCAACTGTAGCAGCTGCGACTATAAATGTTTTCTAGGCTATGGATTAATTATTTTCTTCTTATGGTAATGTTACTTTTTCAAATATTTAGTATATTGTTGTCTTAGTTCTGTTATTAATTTTAGTCATCAATTCTTAAGATGGATATGCTGCATCAAACTGGGTGTGTAGTTTTTTCTTGTTGTTGCTTACTTGATAATATACAAGCACGGGCTAAATGCCATCACATCAATTCTTAAGATGGATATGCTTACTTGATAATATCATAAGATGATTCACTTTCAATGGTATTAGTAATTAGTGTACAAGAATATACAGTGTGATGATTGAGATTTTAGCTGTTAATGCTGGTCAATTGTTAAGATCTTTTTGAATTTTTTTGGCTTTATATGGATGGAGATTTGTTCTTTTTATGTATTATTTGAACTTTGTAGTTAGAAGAGCTTTTCATTTGAGTGATATGTCATGGTGGAAAATTAAGTGCTTTGGCAAGATAATTTCACCTCTGCATATTAAACTATATATCGCTTCTATTCTAATAATAATACTTCTAATTGCTATTAATTTGTGATTAAAAAGATATAACAGTGTCATGAATTCGATTTTATAAGTATTTTTTTAATTGGTATAAAGAATGATGATAGAGCCCATGACCTCTTAATTTGTATTGCCAGTTCAATAATAAATTCATACATTAATAAAAAAATTAAATTTTGACATTTAGCAACGAACCTGCGACAACTTTTAGTCGCTAAAGATATATAGAGCAGTGAATTTAGGTTATTAGCGATAAAATTTAGGCTATTCGCGATGGTTTTTTCCGTCGCTAATTTTCTCAAGTGACATGCATGTGAAGGATACGTGTCAACTGATATGTCCCTCTTTCATCACGTCATCGTTCACGTTTTTCCGTTTGAATTGTCACATGTCACTTAACATATTACATCATCGGTTAATTAATGCCAACTGGTCAAACAAATATATCCGTAACAATATGGGTGACATTGTATCGATTTTTAAATTCCAGATCCAACATTGCATAAAAAAATGAACTTTAACTTTACATTTCACTTTTTATAAAATTTCAGAAATCAAATGGTACTTTCACCCGTTAAAAATCCAAGGTAATGTTTGGTACTTTTCACGCCATGCTTAAATGAAAATGAATTTCGTGTGGTATGGTTTGAGCAAGTTTCTATAGTTTAGAATTGCTTTTTATGGGAGAAAAAGGGAAATTTACCCTCTAAAGTAGATTTATATATTTGTTTTTTTGAATAGAATTAATAATTTATTATCAAATTACAAGTAAATTTTTATTTTATAAAAATTAATTGATTAAGTCAAAAAAATAAATTTATAAGGGTATGATCGTTTACATTTTATTTTCATAATATTTGCAAAATTTGATAGGCAAAATTAATACATTTTCATTTTTTTAAATTAAAATAAACTATTTTTACATTATTCAAAAAATATCAATATTTATATATTTAAAATTTTATTTCTTTTTATCTTTGCCGTCGTCACTATTGCTACTACGACCGCCATCACTATTTCATCAAATGATATTAAACTTTTGTCAATTATATATATATATATATATATATATATATATATATATATATATATATATATATATATATATATATATATATATATATATATATATATATATATATATATATATATACTACAAATATTAAAAAAATATATATATTATAATATACATGTATAGTTAAAAAATAAAATACGATACAGTTTTTAAATATTTAAAATAATTTTTTAAAAAATACCCAATAAAAATTGAAAATGATTTTTGAATTTTAATAGGAAAAAATTAAGAATCTATAATTTTAATTCATTCTAAGTTTAGTGTTTTTCAACATGTCCATATGCATTCATTAATGGGGATATATATAATACATCAATTTAAACGAAATTTTCCTTGTCTTGAGGCATGTTCTGAGGGATACATTAGTATATTGACAATATTCCCCGAACAAAATTGGCCTAACCCAAATAATTATCATGGTCCATGGCCCATGACACAAAAAGTTAATCATTTTTTAGTTTCAGAAACCGCTGCTTTTGTTTAACTTTTGAAGTTGAAAGCTGGTTGTATGGTAGTGAATCATGATAAACAACCCTGAAAATTTTTTCTGCCAAATCAAAATTTACTTTATTTAATTTTTCTTTTCAGCCTGCCAGCCGTTTAAAAGGGCCAATCCAGCGTTTCTACTCTATCAGAAATTTCTGCCTGCCAAAGCCACGACCACCTTTAAGAGAGAGTGGATGTCAACATTTTGCATGCTGCTAATGACAAATTGACCATAATTTCTTCAGTACTAAAAAGATAAATCCTCAAATTAGCTTGTGCAGTCATCTTTTTACTTAAACTAAGTTTCTTTAAAAAATGATTTTTTTTTCATGAACCAAATAATAATTCAATATTGCATTTCGCTATTAGTTTGGTTTATAAATTTATTCATCAATTCGGTCTAAATAAATAGTTTTCTAAAAAAATGGACTTAATCTCTAAATTCAGTCAAGCTGGTTGAGATTTTTCTTTCCTAATTAGTGATTAGCTCCATAAATCTATTCATAATAGATCAATCCAACAAGACGTATATGCAATAATATAACCATTTCTTTTAGGTAAGCATTGGCTTCTATAAACAAATAGAGAAATGAGCAAAGACAGGCTCCATGCACATGCGTACAAAATTTATGGCCAATTAAGAGACAGATTTGGAAGCATCCTACCATTTGATTTGACAAATATAATTTAACCAAAACACATTTGTCCAAAACAAAACTTCCAAATCTGATGACTTTTTGCCACAGCTGCCTTTCCCATCCTACAGGAAAGGAATATGTAGGAATATGCAGCATTCTAAGTGATAACAAAACCGAGCTATCAGCTCGGATTGGAGATCTCAAGTAGCTGGACAATTCGCTAAGTTCAGATTGCCCCATATCGACCAATGATCCAAGTTAACTGGACTGTAAAGCTTATTTCCAGTCCGATCGAAAACCAGGAACACAGTCACCACCATGAAGAAGCAGTTACATTTCCTTCACGTTTTCCCCAATAACCGAGGAAGAGGAGTTAATGACAGAAAGAAATGGAACTTCCTCCCACTACCTCCTAAAAATACATCAACCATGCTTATAAAAAAAGAGAAAACATGTATGAAAAGGTTCCTTCACTCTTTTTTCCAGAACATACATATTTCATAGCAAGAACTCTAATTTGATCATCGAAGGCTTCCTAGTCAGAAATCCACCGGTCCTTCATTTCTTTTTGCAGGTGACTTACCAAAGTTGCAATCTCATTCAACCTGTCATCATTTGATGCGGTGAGTGTGGATCATGGATATTTTCCCAGATCTCAACCCAAGCATGTCCCAGCCAGAGGACCAGGCTAATCCACCAGCTCCCCCTCGAACACAACAGTTCGTCCCCCAATCTAATGACCCTAGCTCAACCTTCCCTGCTGTAGCCATCTCAAACAGTTCCAGCATCACCCCACAAACAGCCCAGTCCCTAACAACCACACTGTCAGCAATAATTGCCCAGGCGCAACTGCAACCCCCACCTACACAACCATACTATATGCCCCAAACTTCCCAACCTCTCGCCCGAGACCCATTTTCACCGGCGATCCCACAGAATCCAGGCTCCAACATTACTCTGACAACATAGCAATTTAACTGACTCCTAGAAGACCGCTTGCAAAGACAACAAAATTGAAACACCCTGCAGTACTAGGGCAACTTTCGATCCTTGCTTTCCCAGGAAATTTTAGCCGCTCCATTCCCCAAAATACGGCTTCCTAACCTCAAATCGTATAGTGGCAACACCAACCCCCGAGCTCACATTGATCAATTTCAGCACACTATGTTCATGATACTGCACTGTATAAAATATTCCCACAGATGCTAACAAACTCCGCCCAAATATGGCTTCGTAATCTCCCCGAGCACTGCATCGACAATTTTGAATGGTTCAATGATATGTTTATTGCAAAGTTCGTTGTTGCTATCTGATCAAATAACGTGTTAGCAGACCTCAACTTGGTCCAACAAGAAAAGGCGAACCACTGAGAATTTATGTGGAGAGGTTTAATGACATTGCAATGGATATACAAAACCTCAACCTAGAGGTCGCCATCAATGCCATAATCAAGAACATCGAATGCCAAGACTTCAATGACTCCTTAAGCAAGAAGCCATCGAACGTCTTTATCGAGCTCATATCCCGAGCTAACAAGTACATCCGAATGAATGAGGCTCGACATCTACGTAGTAGTTCGTACAAGTATTGGGGATCTGAGAAAGAGAAAAAAGAAGCGGGAGGATCAACTCGAGATAGGGGTAGCTCTCGTCGAATGGATTCGAAGAGATACAGGGGTAACATTTCCAATCAAACCTACACTGTAGCCGCCATCCATAAGAATGACAAGAAGGAGGTTTACGCCTTTCAACATTTCTCAAGAGCAAATACTGGCTTGGATGAAACATAATAGGCAAGTCACTTGGCCAAGGCTGATGAGAGAAGATCCAAAAAGGGACCAGAGTCTCTACTGCACCTTCCACAGGGACAAGGGACATGAGATCGAGGAGTGCAGATAGCTGAAAAGGAAAATTGAGCAACTGATTCGGAAAGGGGCCCTGGAACGATTTGTAAGGTCGGATGAAAAAGTAAAGAGGTATAGATCGCCCACCCCTCAACCCAGCAGAAATTGGTCTAGTTCCAGCAAAAAGACCCTGACTAGAGCCATGCATGTGATTGCAGGTGGAGAGCAATATAGGGACTCCCGAAAGAGAAAGGCTAAGGAAGTGCTAACCGTTAAGCCAAAGGTATACACACTCCCGTATGCAATTCAATTTTTGGCAGAAGATGGATCTCATGTCAGACACCCTCACAGTGATGCACTGGTAGTTGAGGCGATCATCCAGGACTTTTTGGTCCTGAGGATACTGATAGATAAGGGACTAATCCTCATCAGGATATACATCATCCAAAAAGGACAGATCCAGCTCGGGGTATTTTCCCTTTACAACCGAGGAGATTTTGGTGCTAAAAGCTATACACTTTTTTGCCAACACCTCGACCTCCTTTTCTTCTTGCTCAACGTCTAGGCACTACCGCTCCTCCTCTTTGAGCTTAAGTTGCTCTACCTCAGCCTTCAGGGCCTGGCTCATCTGGCTCGCCGATTCTTCAGCTCGCTTTTTAGCTTTCGCGACCTTCTATTCGGTATCGTCCATTTTTTATTGAAGAGGGCAATAGTTGGAGTTTGTCTGCCTTCATTTGCTGATCAGGGTGTTCATCTTGGTGATGGTGGCACCTATCAGCAGGGATTCCTGCCACAACATTGACAAAACAAACAAAAGTCAGACAAGAACAATGTTCGCCAAGCAAAAAAAACTACAGCTCACTTTCGCGTGATGCATTTTCAAGCGAGCAGACAGTTGCTCGCAGTTCAGGGTGGCGAGGGGAGATATTTCCTTTGGCACACATGACACCATGTGCGCAAAGGTGTTGAAGTCATCATTTTTGGTAGAGTAACTACTCCCCTTCCTTTCCCAGTATTTGCAGACCTCGATAGTAAGAGTCTGAAGGTCCTTCTCTTCTTTTTGCTCAGCCCCCCAACTTCAGTGGGAGAGCTCAGATCAGCCCCAACAATCCGAACACTTGCGACATTGGCCGAAGTGGATTCATCAGGTACTTCCACCACGAGGGGGGTTCGTTCCTCCTCAGCTGTGGGAGCAGGGACAACCTCAAGCACGGTAGGAGGCACATTTGTCATGGCTTCGGCAGTCTTTTACCTCTTAGCCCTGATGATCTCGATCGCTCGATTCCCTTTCTTTATGGATGCAAAAAAGAAGCAAATTAAAAAGAAGGCATCAATATCATTCAACAACAAAATATATAAAACTACCTATTCTTTGGCGTGAAACACGCTCCGAATTATAGGGGTCGAGCACATTCTTTAGGTTCCACTTATCCTGTACTAGTTCTCTCCACCGAGCAAAAGTTAGATCCTCTTCTTCGAACAGCCATAGGCCGTTATCGTTGCGATTCGTGAACCTACCCCAGGTAGCCCAAATTGGAAAGTCAGCTCGTAACCTTTCCACCAGAAAATACCGATCCTTCCAATTTTTAAGTGATTTAGGGTTCCCAGTAAAGGCGTCATAGCCTGCCCGAGCCTGTATGTAGTTATGATCCTCGATCCCAACAAGAAGACCAACCACGTGGGTAGATCGAAATAGATTCAGCGTCATATTTATACCGTGCTCCACTGCCCAAACCTGAAGAGCGAACAAGATACGCCACACATTGGGGTGAAGCTGCTCAATCGATATGTCGAAATAATTCAACACCTCAATCTCAAACCTTGTTAAAGGTAGACGAATGCCGATTTCTAATTGCTCCTCGTAAATGGCAGTCTTCCTTCTGTTGGTGAACTCGATGTTTGCCCACTGGGATGAGCTAGGCTTACTCACGATATAACCAGGAACATAAGTCAACTTTGCAAGAAAGAAGTCGAGCTCCTCCTCCTTCACCTTAGAACTAATGTTGTCGACCCCGGGCAGACGACGAGACGCTTTCCTTTTGGTAGACGGGGCAACAGATTGCCCGAATTCGAAGGGTCGACCTCCCTCTTAGGAAGCCGAATCCCTGCTGATATTAGGAGCACTATCAGTGGGAGCATCCCTGCTTTGCCTCATTCTCTCGCTCGATTCACCAACAGAACTCATGGATCTCAAGGAGGGTTACGGGAAACGAAGAAGAAAAGAAATGGGAAGGAATGTATGACAAACCATTTGAAGGAGACGATGTCAACGGGAAGACTGGTAGAACGCGAAATTCTAGCGCCCAAACTTTGGCTTTAGAGATTATCTTCGAAGAAATAAAACGAGAGAATGAAATGGTAAAGTGCAAAGCGAAAGAGTCTCCTCCAACTAATGGGAAGTTTATATAGGAAAGCTGAAATCATTTTGATCGTACACGTGGCGAAGGATCCGTGGTGTTGGTCACGCCATTATGGCAAGGCGCAGTGACCGAAGTGCTCCTAAGCCACCTACGCACATCAAAATAGGAAGTCATAATAACCCTCATTAACTGTATCTACGTAAAAGCCGACATTGGCTCATCGATCTGTAAATAGCCAGGTAGGTGAAAAGGCAAGTTCCTCAAGTGCCTTAACAAGACGAGCTCAGACGACACTCAAGCCGCGAGCCAAGAGCTCTCATTCAAGCTCACTCGGCCCTCTGGCCCCGAGCTCTTCTTTTTACCTCACCTAGCCTGCCAGCTAAGAGCTCCACGACAAGCTCACTCAGCTCTCTAACCTCGAGCTCTCATTCAAGCTCACTCGGCCCTCTGGCCTCGAGCTCTCATTCAAGCTCACTTGGCCCTCTAACCCCGAGCTCCTCTTTCCAGCTCACCCAGCTTACCCGCTAAAAGCTCCACAGCAAGCTCACTTAGCCCTTTAGCCGCGAGCTCCTATCTTGGTGGGTTTAGCATGCTCACCCAGAGCGCACTCGTCATTTGCTGACATAAATGTCGCCAATTAAGGGGAGACTGATGATAATAGAACCGAGCTATCAGCTCGAATTGGAGATTTCAAGTAGCTAGGCAATTCGCTAAGTTCATATTGCCCCATACCGGCCAATGATCCAAGTTAACCGGATTATAAAGCCTATTCCCATTCCGATCAGAAACTAGAAGCACAGTCACCACTATGAGGAAGCAGTTACCTTGCCTCCACGTTTTTCCCAATAATCGGGAAAAAGGAGTTAGTGGCCAAAAGAAATCCTCCCACTACCTCCTAAAAATACGTCAATCATGCCTATAAAAGAATAGAAAACAAGTATGAAAATGTTCCTTCACTATTTTTTCCATAATATAAATCTTTCATAGCAAGAACTCTAACTTGACCGTCGGAGGCTTTCTGGTTAAAAATCCACCAATTCTCCATTTCTTTTTTCAAGTAATTTTCTGAAGTTGCAATCTCGTTCAACCTGTCATCACCAAGTATAGTACAATCTCCCTTCTCTAAGTATAGAATAGTAAAATCTAATTGAACAAACGACAACTAGGAATAGTTCCCTCATTTTAAGAGCATGGTGGAGTTTTGGGTCACGACACCATTGAATTAGAAAATAAAAAATAAAAAAGTAAATTATTTTCTGAATCCACAGTGGGCATCATAAAGTGCCTTGCTAAATCGTGCATCGAATTAAGACTTAGATTTTGAACTCGAAATTCCAGTCTTAAAAACATTTCAAAGAGACATACATGGAAAACTTCCTATCGGCAAAGCTAAATTTTGCATGGTCTGAAGCTTGAAGATTGAACTCTAATCAGACCAAAAAAATTGAAACAAAGAAGAAAAAAGGAAAGATTAACAAGAAGAAGATGAAAGAGAATCATATTATTGATATGCAAAATTATTACTACAAATTAGAAGAATCCATGTAAGGTATAAGAAATGAGCTGGAATTTTTTCAGGCTGACCTAAAAAAACTGAGTTGGCAGAGTGCCCACAAATAGAAATGATTCCAAAATTTGGATATAAATTCATGCAGAAAATCCAAAATAAAGTTCACAAGACAAGCATCTCATCCACATGCATGGATGAATCTTTTAAGTCTTTCTTTTTGGTTTCATCTGATAATTCTATCCGCATAGTTAGGAATTAAGAGATATAGGTCCCATGAGCAAACCATATCTCTGATTTATAAAATGCAATTCACAAAGAGCAAAGATATAAAACAGAAATTGACCAAACAAAGATCAGTAAATGCCAATTTGTTACTTTGACCCAAAAATCCCCAATTCAATAGCCCAACACATGTTCCCGATCACTTAAATTGACAATTCCATATAAAAAGAACAGCAAAAGTGTTAACAAAAGTAATCAAGATGTTTCATATTTGAAAGAACTAGGAGAAAGATTCAAACCCTTTTCATCAGTAACATTATTATTATCATAGTACCTGCATAGGACTTTGCACTTGATCACATTGCCATAGACATAGAACCCAGGGGCAACCATGATCCTAACCATGGTTGGGACCAATCTCTTAGCTCTATCTCCACCCATATCTTCCATGTAAACCGAGTCAAATCTCACCCACTTGTCCACTCTAAAGATTGGCAATCCAGGATGGACTGAATTGGCCAAAAGGTGAACTAACCACACATTCTTTGAAGCACCAAAGAAAGCCTGCAGCAATGGCTCAGGCCAGGCTCTATTCCATCCTAACATTCCCACAATTTCATTCATTTTCCTATCACAGAATTTGCTAAAGTCTTCACTGAAATGCCTTGTTCCTTTGTTCAACACCTCCTCCCATGTCAATTCTTTTAGCACATTGAAAGATGCGTAATTTGATTCACATCTATCAATTGGGTTCAGTATTGAATTTATAGAACCTTTTTGGAACCCAACAGATTCAAAGTCTTCAAAGAAAGCTTTATTCAACAAGGCTTCAAGGTACAAGAGAACACTTTTAGGATTCTTGGAGACTGAAATCTTTATGTCATAAGGTTGAAGAAGAAGAGATATTCTTTCAAAAACTCTGCCTCCCAAATGCCTAAGTTGCACAGTAAGAGACCTGCTTAAAAGCCTAACTGATGATCTGGCTTCAGAAACTGAAGCCAAGAATTGCTCTATCACCTTATCATTTACCCCCGTAGAACTATTTTGTTGATAATGAATATTGAAACCCTTCCCAGTTCGATATGGAGAATTGCCGCTACATTCATCGAGTCCTGACTTCAAATTATGGCAATATACTTCAAGTTTATTAAGCTTCTTTTCAAGTTCAGACATTGAATACTTAAGCCTTGAAGCTTCAAGTAATGCTTCATCTCTCTTTCTTGTTGCTTGAATCAGCTTATGGGAGAGCTCAGCCACCGCAATCTTCCAGTGCTCTTCTCTGGCCGTGGATAAATCTGCGGATTTTGGGCTCTTTCTTGTTAATGAAGATAATATAGATTTGAAGAGCCCGTTAGGACTAGAAACAAAAGATAAGTGCTTGTTCAAGCCATTGTTGTCTAAAGGAACCACAGAGATCTTTTCTCGAGAGTGTGGTCTGCAATTGTTGCAAGAAACAGAACCATCCTCTTCTCCATAGCTTTCACTAGATTCATGTCGTTTCTTGTAGCCATTCTTGCCGTTTTTGACATGAAGTGGAGTTGGCTGATGCTTTACAACTGGTGTGTCTCTCTTTATTTGCTTTTTCTCTTCATCTTCTTCGCATTCTTGAATCTGCCAAAAAAAGAAAACAGAAACAAAAACTTTAAAAAAAAAACATAAAAGTTTCAATCTTTCTCTCAGGAAACAAAGAGGGTTTTATTCTCTACTTACAGGAGTAAAATGGGATGAGAGGTGAGTGGGCAAAGGAGACATAGAAGAAGAAGGAGAAGAAGAGGAAGAAGGAGCCATGCTAGAAGTTTTGGCTTGGCATATTCATTTTATTTGGAAATAATATAGTTAAAACGAAAATGAGAGAGAGACAGAGAGAGAGATGGGAATTAATTTGGAGGGTGTGTTCAGTCTCTTTTCGTTTTCTTTCACTTTCTTAGGTTAGTTGTTCGTCGCCTTGTAATCATGGTGATGAATTACAGGCAGACGTTGAAACGGTACTGCTCCTGTGATATGCTGCTCACATTAACAGTACATCAAGTGGATTAGATTTTTTTTTATTTGACATTTAAATTTACTTGGGATTACAATTTTATAATTATTAAAAATTCTTATTGGCGAAACACGGTTTTAACTCTTGAATTTTTTAATATTTTATGATTAAATTTTTATACTTTTATTTGACAACATGACATCAAACATCTAAAATTTTCTTATGCATTAAATTCTCAATAAAAAATACTATAAAATTATATATTGCATTTAGCACACCTTTAATAACGTTTCTTTGATATATTATTCCGTATATTTTATCAATTTTAATAATATTTTCAATAGGCGTTTCAATCTCAAATTAACAATGGTATTAACAGTGGCACGTAAATTGAATTGAAGACACAGATACCAACAGTACGTGAAACGAAATTTATTATTTGATTTTACATTTTTTATCTATCAAAAAATGTATGTGTAAAAAAATAAAAATTAAATGTCTCACTGTTGCCAAATAAAAATATAAGGGCGTAATATTAAAAACTCAAGAACTTAAAAATGTATTTTGCCTTTCTTTTTTCTTTTCTTTTTTTTTTTGTATCTAAACTTTTAATTTAATTATTTTTGGATCTGAGAGTTTTATTTTTGGGAGATGATTGGTAGGTTTAATATACACGAATATATTAAAAAGAGGATTTTTGCATAAAAAATATAAAAATAATTTTCTATTTAACAATTTTATCCCTTAATGGGGGAGTGCCAAAAAATAATAAATAAAATGATGTATAATAAAAAAGATTTTAAATCATTCAACAGATAAATAGATTAAAAAAAAAACATTTGCAACTCCAATGCCTAGTGTTATGTAAATGTAATTCACGAGCCAATTCTCAATAATATAGGCATTTTTCTTGTTTATCGGCCGCTGGTTATAGCCAGGAGTTAAGAAATTGATATTAAATTCAGATTTTTATTTGCTTAAATTTTGTAAATATTTCCATTTATGCACTGAAAAAACAAATTCCCATTCTTTCACATATGCAAATGAAGATAATTCTATTTTCAAAAATTTAGTTAATATTTGAATGATATCTCTCCTACAGCAGTCATATTGAAAATTAATATATAAAAATCAATTGTATTTTTTTTTATAAAACTGTATTTTTATGAGACAATTGGGACACTTTGCTTGTAGCAATATTTGGAAACAAATTTCATTGCAGCGGGTTGGAAAATTTGTCCATAGATTGTTATGCTAGACAAAAGATACTTATAGAAAATCATTATGCTTTTTCTGATTCAAATCCATCGTAAGAAAGCGATTTATCTCATTTTATTAATTTATTTTATGTAAATCCAAACACAATGAATTATCATATATAAATAAAATCGTCTCATCCAAATTGGCTGCGATTTGCTTACAGCTATCTATTAAGTTCCTAATTGAGGCTGAATGTCCCACAGTAAGCTGCATTAAATTCAAAGTGACAGGTTACCAAATATTCTTACTGACTATAGTTGTAATTTCAAATCAAGGTTAATTAATACTCTATCTGCTTAGTTTTATAAATTATTTTTAAATAAAATTTAAATTTTATTTATTCATTATTTTTAAATTTTTAATATAATATAATTTATTTTTTTATTAAAATTATAAATAATTTAATTTTATCATATAATTTAATATTAAATTTAAATATATTTATTATTTTTTAATTACACTAAAAATAATAAGAGTAACAAATAAAAAAAATTGATGGAGTATATAATTGCCTTGCCTTGACAAAATGCAATCCTATTGACACCTAAAACTTAATTTCATACTGTCCTTCACAGAATCTCCATTAACTAATGCAGTGATTTTGAGTTGCAGCTACGAAAATTAACCAGCAAGCTATCATTCTTTTATCAGTGATAATATCCTACATATAGCTAGAGGACTGTGACCAAACTAATGCAATTTTTTTTCTTAATCATCATGGCCGTGAGCAGCACAAAAGGCCGAGCATGATAAGTATTTATTGATTTGATTTATAAATTTATTTACATATTAAATTCACAAAATAGCTAGTTTAAGAAAATAATAAATTAATTGCAGTAATAAATCTAATTTCAATGTCAAGATAAGTTTAGTGTAGAATGTCTAAAGGATATAATGAGAGCTTATAATTATAATCAAATTAAGTCTAAAACAATTTATTTCATTTTGAATCATAATAATCTACACTATGATTATGACTCTTTTATGCTCACATACAAGTCATATTAACTTTAACTCTTTAAGCTTATTCTTATTAATTACAGTCCATTGTGCGGGTCACAAGTGTGTAATTATTTTGCTTTTTAAATTATTAATTTATAATAAAATTTAAAATTGTTTTGAAATTAAATATTTGTAGAATTAGCATAAATAATGACAACACCAAAGTTAAAATTACCCAACTTTAAAGAAATGACTAGATCTGTATATTGTAATAATTAGGACATAATAATAAGTTGCAATTTAATTTTTTTACTGTTTAAAATTAAACTTATAAAACAGGTAGAAATAAAAATGAAAGGTTATTTAGAGAGAATATTAATTATTTATCTTTATATATTATTCTGGCCGACATATAAAATGTAATTTTTAGAAAATCTAGATAGTGAGTTGAGTTGATTGAGACAAAAAAAAATCTTAAATTTTGCTATTGACCATTCTAGTTTGGTAAGTCACCCTGCCTTCCAAGTTACTTTCTCATTTTTTTACTGTTATTTTTATTATTTTCATTAATATTAAAAAATTATAAATATATTTAAATTTAATATTAAATAATATGATTAAAATTAAATTATTAAATTTAATTAATTATAATTTTATTGAAAAAAATAAATTAAAAAATAAATTATATTATATTAAAAATTTAAAAATGATACATCAAATATTCTCCCAAGTCAGGAAAATCAGCAAAGATGGAATTTTCTTGAGAAAATGACAGAAATTTTAAGACTGAATAGCCGTGTGAAAGCGTTAAAAAACGAAAAAAAATTCATCGGGTATTAATATTGAGGGGTCCTCCGATCCTCTCTCGTGTGAGATCAAACAATGACTCATAATCAATGCTTTTGCAGCAAAATTAGTTCATGTTTTTATATTCTGGAATTGAATGAACAGAACAGTGAAAAATAGTGCCATTCCATTTCAAAATCCAAGAAAATTCAGCTATTCGGATCACAATTTCACTCAAATGATACAATACGAACATCTTTTTATTTTTAATCAGAAATCTTAAATTTCAATGAAAAATACTAAATATTTTAAATATTTAGAAATGAGTTTTTATCTTTTTATAAATCGATGCAATATAAATTTTTAAAATAGTCGAATAAGTGTATTTTAAATATCGGATATTAATTTGGCTCTCAATGTTTTAATTAGGAAGCATTTCTTTTATTTTTCTTCTTAATAAGATGATAAATGAAACAATTCTAAATTTTATTCTTCAATGGCTTCCTCTGCATGTATTGTGAGTTAATAGTTCAAGCCATGAATCTGACATGCTCTGTATCAAAAAAAAAAGTTTTTTTTTTTTATCTAAGTTGAATTTCTCTGTAGTCAAATATGGTAATACTTAAAAAAAAAAACTATTATCTATAATATCATATAATTTATGAGTGAAAATATAAACTCAAATTACGAAAAAAAAAATTGAAATTTCACCTCAATCGAGTTTATATCTTCTTTTTACTGATCAAATTAAAAAATTTAATTTATAAAGTAAAAAAAAATTGTTTTTTAAAAAGTTAATCTTGACAGTTTGTCATTAATTTAATATGCAAATAAAAAAAACTGCAATCCAATTTAAGCAAAGTAATTTCCGAATTTAGTAGGTAAACATAAAAATTATAGTGGTACGCAGCAGTGACAGTCAAGATCCTAATATTAAAAGGAGTTAGAACTTAAAGTTAATTAGAAAATTATGTTATTATTGTTAGATTAAAATTTAAAAAAATACTTAAAATAAATTAGGATTATTACTATTAAAATTTAAATATTTGAAAATTTTTAAAATGTGAGGGTGTGCATGTGCATATTCTCGAAATAATGTAGCTTCCTCACTGAAAAAAAAAGAAGGTAAAATAAGATAATGCAACGAAAAAACATTGTGGATGATGGAAAGTAACCCGCGATTGAAGAACCATGAAGAATGGGGAGAAAAATAAAATAAAAAAAAAAAGAAAACTTAAACTAATTAAGTCAGACCCTATATATATATATATATATAGTTATTTTTGAAGTTTTAACTTTATTTTAATATAACTATCAATATTTATTATTCTATTAGTTCTCTTTTATGTATTATTTTAGAGTAAATTGCAAATTTTATTTATCTATCATTTTTAAATTTTTAATTTAATTTAATTTTTTTCAATAAAATTAAAATAAATTATATTTGATAATTTAATTTTAATCACATAATTTAATAATAAATTTAAATTTATTTATTATTTTTTAATCATAGCGAAAATAATAAATATAACAGATAAAAATTACTAAATTTAAATCTATTTATTATTTCTTAATACTAATGAAAATAATAAAAGTAATAGATAAAAAAATATAACGAATAATATACATTACATCATATCATATGTAACAAATATATAGTGAAATTAATATTTTTTTCGTGTCATTTTAAGAGGTACATTTTTCTGTTCTAGTTTATCCCATTTTAAATGTTATTTTCGAAATTTAAGGAATATATTTATATATATAATTTTATTTATTATATAATTTATTAAATATTTCTCTTTTTTATTATTTTATATTTTTAACTAAAATTAAATAAAATTTTTGAAAATATAAAAGATTATTTTTATTAATTACAATAATTTTTATGAAATTAATATATTTTAATGATTTTTTTAATTTTTATGAAAAATAAAAAAATATCTCTCATAACGGGACAAAGGAAGTAGTAAGGAAATGGATGAATGGAAGGGAGTTGTGACATTTAAAGCTAGAAAAAATAAAAAAAGAGGTCAACGGTGACATTAATTGCAGGGATAGAACTTGTTAGAGTTGGGATCTAATTAAATGCCACCACCAAACCCAAATTAGAAAAAAGAAAATGCATGTGAAGATAATAAATGAGACAAAATTAGGGTCACAAGTATTTAATTGCGGTACTTCAGTGTGCATGTAACTGTTATATTAATGGGAGCAGAGCGAAGGGCGCTGACCTGTGTGAAGTGTCATATGAGTATGGGATCACCTGTACACACTGGAGTTGCCTCTTCTTCTCTGTAATCTGTAGCATGTAGAATTTGTCCCTTCTTGCATGCTAATGTAATCACTAATTATATATGCATCCAACACTCTCTGTTTTTACTCCAAATCACTACTGCATGCCCACTCTTCCATTTCCTTTTAATTCCTTTTTATTGTTGGTACAATTGATAAGACCAAAAAAAAATATTGTATTTTATAGATTGGAAGACAACATTAAGCTTCTTAAATCTTTAAAAGAAAAGATTGTATTTATGTTGGCATAATACATACTTTACACTCTAAATTGAAAAAAAAGAGTACACATCTAAACTTTTAGAATGTTTTATTACCCATCCCAACTTGATAAAATTGCACTCATTGCTATTTTATACGAACACGTAACATCGCATCGCGCATGATGTGCACACACCACAACTATGTAAGAGCTACAAAAAATATTAGGAAGTTAATGTATATTATACACTTCAAACTCGGCAAATATAAACGTATTAAACACTCTTACTATTTGAGTGTCTGCGCTCCATTACATACTTCTATTTGATAAAATTGTATCTTATTATATCTCAAATTAGGGGTGTACAAAATCGAACCAAAATCAAAAACTGAACCAAATGAATTTTGATATGTTTGGTTCGATTTTTTCGATTTTTGATTTGTTCAATTATGAACTGAAAAAATAAATCGGTTTTATCTGTTCAATTCTTAAAATTGAAAAATCGAGAAAATCAAATCGATCGAAGTTTGTAAAACTCACCGTTTTGCCTTAGTATATATATACACACTTAGTTGAGTTGGTTCCAAAAATCTCTAACTCCATCGTTCTTCCTTACAGAAATCCCTAACTTAGTCACCTCATCTTTCTATGTCTCCTCTTCTTGGATTGTTCGTAGGGGTGTTGCGATTGCAGTTTACTGAACATCTGATCTTTCCTCATGGATCTTGGCCAATTAACCTGCCTGTTCTGCTTTAACCAATCTAAAATTTGTTCTCGAGAGGCTGATAGGGGCTTGAATCTTTCGTCTCTTCGATTGTCGGAGCGGGGATTGGTGATTGCATATGATCTATTATTCCAGTTGCCTTCTCGATATTTCTTTGGGTTGGCCTTGCTAGGATGCCCCCCTTTTCGAGCTACTCTTGAACTTTTTCCCCCTTCCTTCTCCGATGCCCATGCTCTATGGGAGGCATGGTGGAGATGCCGAGCCTCATCCATGCGGATGTACTTGTGTGCTCGTGACATTAGCTCAGTAAAGTCGTTGGGGGGTTTTTTGCTTAGGGAGTCGTTGGGGGGTTTTTTGTTTAGGGAGTTGCTGAAATCCTGACACCTTGTGTTTCGAATTAGGGCATTAATGGCTACCTCCAAGTTCAGATTCTATATATCCATGACCACATCATTGAACTTCTCCACGTAGGCGTGCAGTGATTCGTCCTTTTCTTGTTGCATCAGGTTCAGGTCAGCGGACACCTTGTTCGGGCGAATGGCGACCATAAACTTAGCGACAAACATGTCACTGAACTGTTCGAAGTTCTCGATACAATGTGATGGCAGGTTCCAGAACCAGATCTGGGCTGAGTTTGCCAATGTTTGGAGGAAAATCTTGCATGAGGCAGAGTCATCAGCCGTGAGGACCAGCATAGTATGTTGGAACTGGTCTATATGAGCCGGGGATTAGTGTTTCCACTGTAGGTTTTGAGGTTAGGAAGGCGGATATTGGAAAGTGGAACGGCTAATATCTCACGAGAGAGGGGTGGTCGAAAACTGCCTTGATATTGAAGGGTAGTTCGGTTTTGCTGCCTTTGGATTCTGTCGTCCAAGAGGCAGTCGAATTGTTCGGTAGTGAGGGTGATGGTGGAGTTGGGGTTTTGGGGTAATGCTGGGGAGTAGGTTTCCTGAGCAGGAGACTGAGAAGGCAGAAGCAAGTTGGTGTTTTGCAGGGGTAAGGGCTGGGGCTGAGCCTAAGCTACAATGGCCGATAGTGCGGCTATGAGGGATTTGACAGTTTGCGGGATAATGCTAGGGGTAATGGTTGGGATTGCCATGGCTGGAAAAGCAGAGACAGTGTCGTTGGGTTGAGGGAGAAATTGTAGTGTTCCTGGCACGATGGGGTTGGACGTTTGGTTTTCTTATTGGAAAGTTTTTAGGTTGAGATCTAGGAAAAGATTCATGTTTCACGCTCACCGCACCAAATGATGACAGGTGAAATGCACAGCTAGTTCCTTGCGATCACCTGCAATAATAGACAATGGACCGGTGGATTTCCGACAAGAGAGCCTCCAATGGTCAAGTTAGAATTTTTGAGTAAGAGAGTAAGAATTATTTTACAAGAAAAAGTTGAATAACCGTTTCATACTTGTTTTTCCTCTTTTTATAGAGGAACTAAAATCTTTTCAGGAGATAATGGAAGAAGTTTTCCATTTTTTTCGGTCACTAACTCATTTTCGACGGTTTTTGAGGGAAACGTGAGTTAGTGGCGACTATCTGTCCAATATGGTGAAATTATTTTTGGGACAAGTTGGTTACTAATCTATAGCTCGATTATAAATGGCTAAAGAGTTGAACTTTTGATTGATTTACCGGACCGGCTAAAGAGTTGAACCTTTGATTGATTCATCGGGTCCTCATTGAATCAGGTATTCGGTATGCGTAAAATTGCTAAACCGATTCGTGTTCGTGAGTCCGGCTGTTATAAGTTATCTAATGAAAATATCTTAATTGCCACACGTCGTAAGAACACAAAAACACTGGAAGAGGCCATAACATCCGCCGCTTCCTAACCCAGACACGTAGCCATAATCATCCCAACCGCCATTAATAGGCGGCAGAAATTAGTACATCGAATTGGGTTTCTTTGTTTTCATTGATTGTAAGCAAGCAAAAATAGAAATGGAGAAGAAAATATTTTTAGGAGTTCAAAAGAGAAAGAAACCGACGAAAAGAAACAAAAAAACACTTGTCAAGAGACTTGTAAATTATCTAAATTCTGATTCTTATATGTTTGCTCCTTTAATTTCTCCTCCTCGTTCTGATTTTCTAGCTTCAAGAACAGTCGTCTCTTCTTCTACTGCAGGTATTAACTTATAATAATAGTAATTTTCTGTATGCTAAGCATAGTGTGCACTAAATTGCCTAGTTTAACTAATTTTCTTTATTTTTTTTTATTTTTTATGAAGTATTTAACTTTATATTTCAGGAGTGCAAATGAAGGGGAAGAAGAAGAGTCTGGTAGAGAAAGTTGGGGAGTATCTCTCATCTGAATCTTACTTTTATGCTCCTTTGTTCCATCCTCAACAAATTATTTCTTCTAAAGGTGCTTCTCAATTAGTTTGATAATCATAATTCGTGAAGCTTAAGTTGTACTCTAATTGCTATTTAAATATTGAACCGGACTTAAATTAAATGTTGCCCAATTTGAGGCAAAACAATTTTATGTGTAGATTGTAATGGGCAAACTGCCTTGAAAGAATTGAAGTTGCATGTGTGTGTGTATATATATATATATCAGCTTCCTTAAAAGCCCATGTGCCATGTCCATAATCTTATTAACATATATGGGCTTTCTTTTATAAGCCCAATTTAAATGATTTCTGTTTTATATAAGTTGACATGGAAGTATGAGGCTGGGCAAAATGGAACCGAATTCGATTCGGTTTAATATTTTAGAGATGAAAATGTGAATTCGGTTTCATCGACAGCTATGTTGTTGACTTGTTTTATTAATTTGAATGCATACTTTTTTTTTAATTGAAGGATATTGAATGTCTTTTTAATTATGTGTTGTAAAATTTTTAATTTTTAGTGTAATTTTTAAGTTATGTTGTATGTATTTTTAATAGGTTTAATTGAAAAAATTTTATTCAAATATAATTCAGAATTGGTTGAACCAAATCGAATTGAACTGATTAAAATTATTTTGATTCTACAAAGTTCGATTTCGGTTCGATTTTTTTATTTCCTAAAGTTTAATTTTTGGTTCAATTGATTCGGTCCAAAATCGAACTGAACCGATTATTTGCACACTTCTATATCAAATAGTTCAATTACTAATTTTTTTTTGTTTGTAATGATATATATTAAATAAATCTTGAAAAAGTTACATCCATTAAAGGAAAATTGATGGCGTTTTTCTTTTATGCTAAGTTGCAACTCAGAATTGATAGATTTTATGTGCGGTTGTTAAGGTTTAGCTTTAGCTTTCACGGTAAGAACAAATAATTGGGCTTCAAACAAATGGGCTAAACTTACAGTTTAGGTTTACACTAAAAGCCCAAACAAAAGCCACGTTAAGGCCTCATTGGATATTATCCTCTTCTCTCT
The DNA here is from genome assembly GCA_037975025.1 of Excoecaria agallocha. Lineage (NCBI taxonomy): Eukaryota > Viridiplantae > Streptophyta > Magnoliopsida > Malpighiales > Euphorbiaceae > Excoecaria > Excoecaria agallocha. The sequence goes on from CM075811.1 coordinate 983,345, forward strand.
CTTTCAACTCTTTAATTTTAAACTTTTTTTTTTCTTTTAATTAGCTACTTTAGTATTTTCAACACGACAATATAAAGATGAAAAGTTGAAAACAATCGGCAAACAAAATTCCAGTCTTCTTCTTCAGCTTGAATTATCCAAGTCCGCAAATCCAAATTCAGCCATTTCACTTTTGTGAGGTCCATAGTTGATCGCGAAAGTTCCTTTTTTATTTTCTTCTGATTCCTGGTTTTCATTTGGAAAAAATATTATGGTCAAATCAGGAGGAGGAGGAGCAGGAGCAATGGCGTGGAACGTTTTCAGGTTCTGCACTGCCCTGCGGGCCCTTGGCTCCATAATGATGGTTTCGGTCATTGCCATAATTGTGGTCACGTATTATGTCGTTGTTATTGCCAATTATGGACCAGCTGTCGTTCATGGTGGCCTTGATTCGCTTATTTCTGTTATTTTCTTGCTTTTGTTTCATTCTTTGGTAAGTTTACTTTTCCTGCGTTTTTCTTTGTTTTTAAGATTGTTATTGTGCTTGTTTCGTCTATGTTGACTAATTATCATATGGCTGCTTTTAATTTGTGTAAAATGAAACTGCCTGTTTGAATTAATTTCATAACTCTAAATTTTGCAGTTCTTGGTTTAGTTGTTTGTTTTAAGAAATGATGTTTGACGATCCTTTCTTGGATTATTGGCTGCTTGTTAATTAGCGGATTTTAGCTGAATTCTGCTTGATCATGGATGGGAAAGGCCAATTTCTTGTTGAGAATTATAGAGTATTATGGAATCGTTGGACCTATAGTAACCAATCCAGACTGAGACACTTATGCTTATACATTTGTGTACAAGCCCTAGTTTTGAAGCCGCCTTTGATCCTTTATTTATTTATTTTTCTTTTTATGGTTCGAGGATTGTTATAGATACACATTAAACGTTGGATTGTTTTTTCTTGGTAAGAATTTTAGTCACACGCTAATCGATGCTTGAATTTGGTACTTTGTAATCAAATTATTTGTGTTAGACAGTTAGGTTGTCAAAGTTTCAAATTAGCAGAAATATGCTACATATATGAAGACAGAGCAAGGTTTTGTTGTTCTTCAATGCAATAGATGGATAACAATTTTTTTTTTTTTAAAGAACTGAGTTGTGGTCTTGCAAAATGCATAAAAGGAAAGTGATAAACATATACCTAAATTAGCTGTTAAAGTCACAATGTACGAGTCATTTACATCTGCTAAAGTGATATATGCAATATCATCCAACAAAATTTCGTGGATATATGAACAAATATTATCAGATAACACTATAGCACTCTACTTAAAAATGATGAGAACTGATAGTGAAAAAATCCAACTCTGTATGCTGATTCTGTTTTGCGATTTCCCATATATAGTTGGCAATGCTATTGTGGAGCTACTTTGCTACTGTTCTAACGGATCCGGGTGGTGTCCCTCCAAATTGGAGGCCATCAGTAGATGAGGAGAGAGGGGAGGCAGATCCATTGATAGGGTCTAAGCGTGGTGTTGGAAGTTTAGGTTTGAACCAATCTGGTGTAATTGACGAGCCAGTTGATCAAAGAATACGATTCTGTCGAAAGTGCAACCAGTTTAAGCCATCCCGATGTCATCACTGTTCTGTATGTAAGTTCTTTACACAGCGTACTTTTAGAGCAGGCCAATTACTATGTACTTTTTAACTAAATGGTGCTTAATTTATTGGTCTGTTTTTAGGTGGGAGATGCATATTGAAGATGGACCATCATTGTGTTTGGGTTGTCAATTGCGTTGGGGCATTAAACTACAAGCATTTTCTTCTTTTCTTGGTATGTTAACTGTCATCTGAGGATTATCATTTAAATGCACATGCTAAGATGGCATTGAGAACAGTTACTTTTGAACTTGGTAGGTCTATTTATATTTTGCTTGTTTGAGGTTTACCCATGTTTAAAACAAACTCCTTCAAGTATAGGCTTCATTAGCATGAATCTTGAATTAGTTAATATCAGTTTCTAGTGCTATATACCTAAAATCAAACGTTCCATATTCATATAAAGGTAGACTCTTGTCATAGACATGTTCTAGAGCTAACAAGGTTTGAGCCAGCAAGCCCCTTAATCATCAACTGATTCTCAAGTTACTAGCATATTGTTGGCATGCTTAGATGTCAGAGAGACGTAGAAATGAGTTCCCTCTATTGTTCATTAATGCATACAAAGACGGTGCATCTGTTTAGTGGATATATCCAACATTGACTTCGGAGTTGTTCCACTTCTTGCCTTTTGGGGCAAATATTTGTTATCACGTATACACATGTTTTTGAGTTTCTAACCATAAGAAAAGTGAAAAACAAAAAATGAATTAATGGCCAATAAAGAAAAGCTTCCTTGCATATATTATGCATTGTATTCAGATACATACTTTTTGAACTTTTCAATTTGATGTTGCAACTAAAAAAGCTATAATTTTCTCTCAGTTCTTGGAATAGGAACACTTCTATCAGAGAAAGGGAAAAAAAAAACGTGCGCCTTTGTAATTGTTCTGTAGTCTTAATACATTGCCTTGCTCTCATCCCAAAAACAGGAGCAGATGTGACTGCAACATATGAACAATCCATTGTGCACACACAGCATTTAATCATAGATAAGTATGCTTAGATAAATTTTGGCCATGCTCGACAAGCTTCGACAAAAATCTGTAATCCATATTCTCAGTTTTCCTCTTCCCAGAAATGGATGCCCACATATATGCTAGAAAAATGCATATATGGCTTTGATACATATATCTGTTTATGAGAAGTTGGAAGATAATGTAATGCTTCCTATGTCCCATAAATATAGGCTTGTTTGTTTTTTCACATGTATAAAGAAACTTAGTTAATAATTAATATAGATTAAAGACAAAGTCTTACCTATATTTATCCCCATAAATATGTAAGAGTATTCATCTCTCTAAGATACAAGAATTCATAAAATCGTCGATTACAAGGCACATTTAATAGGATATTGTCAAGAATTCATACATTAACCATAATTTAAAAAGGGAAAGAAGACTATATATTGGAACAAATAAAAATGGGAAATCGATAGTGGGAGTATTTGTTTGTAGCACTAAAAATGAAACAAAAGTTGTGCTAGCAGAGAGGGCCTACGTTAACAGGGTATAGATGCATTGCAAAATTTTGTTTACCCGACATTCATTTATAAACTTTTGGTTCACCCTGACAAACTTGGCATATCCATGTAATTAGGCTAGCATACCATTTGGTGTGCGGCCCCCACCAGAACTATTAACATCCCACACATCCACTCTCCTCTTTTTTGTTTTGTTCACAAAAGCAATTCTGCTGGGTCTTTTGATGTGCATATTATGTGGCTGTACAAAATTCATTTTTCTACAAGATTTCTTTTCTATTGAAATTAAACGCCTTTTGATTTTGTTTATTTTTTTTCTGCAGATTTATACGTTTCTTGAGACAACTCTTGTTACTTTATCTCTATTGCGTCTATTAGTAGCATTTTTTACTGATGGTGAGATAAATGAAACTCCAGGAACACTTGTGGCCACTTTTATTACATTTGGTGAGTTGGATAGGAGTTCATACCTTAATGATTTCCATTTAATTTAACTTCTATTTCCTTATTGTTTGTGTATTTTCCAACTCTTTCAGTATTGAACTTATCATTTGGATTGAGCGTTTTGGGCTTCCTCATTATGCACATATCCTTGGTACTATCTAATACCACCACTATCGAGGTGATGCTTTTCTCTTGTACATGTTTTACATTTTATATGCCATACATTGGCTGAATTTTGACCTAGTCTTGCTCAAAATTCTTGCTTTCTCGTGTTCAGGCATATGAGAAGAAAACTGATCCTAAATGGCAATATGATCTTGGTCGAAAGAAAAACTTTGAACAGGTTGAATTTGAACTTTTAATTAATGTATATGGTCTTTTTTATAGGCATTGCTATCCTTTTAACAAGTTCCAGTCTATAACCATCTTCATGCATAGATGGTAGTCATTCTTGAATGTGTGTTTCTAGAATAAATGTATCACTATGGGTTGCTTGCATAAAATACTTCACCTTTTAACTTCCATAAAGTACTCTTCATATATGCAAAGACCATAATACTACTGATTGCTGAAGTTAAGGTTTGGAACCTATACTACCTGACATTTAAGTTTTAATAAGATTATATTTGCTTTGGCAATTGATGCGTATCTTACCATTGAAACCATTGGCAATGATTGCCAGAGTTTAAAAATCCATGACTTGCAGGTTTACAAATGCAAACATTCTTTTATAGTTTTTGTTTTAATTAAATATTACTTATAACAACAATCATATTATTTCGACTGTCTTTTCCTTCCATTGACCGGAAAACACTGGCTTCATTTGCAATCATGTTTTGGTAGCTTGTGCATCATCTAGTGATATCTACGTAGTGTAAAATTCGGCTAGTCTTTTAGCCAAACAAAATAGGTATTGATCATGGCAGTCTTATTTCATTATTTTGGTTACTACATCAGGTGTTTGGGACGGACAAGAGGTACTGGTTAATCCCAGCGTATTCTGAAGATGATTTGAGACGCATGCCAGCACTTCAAGGTTTTGAATATCCAACGAGACCAGATTTAGATGAGCTTCAGCAGCTCTGATACCCCAAAGGTTATACGAAAATCTGTTTCTTTCACCTTTCTTATGGGGCTGTGTCCTAGAAGAAGTTTTTGATATTGGCAGAGATGCTTGTGTAGATTGTGCTTAAACAAGCTGATGGAGCATGGACACAGAACGCTACCCTTGCAAGATACAGTGAAATCTCAGGATACTTTGTGACAGGACTTTTTTTTTTTTTTCCTGCTTTTTTGATCAAGAAAAGGAATGTGGATGGACATCTATATGTTTCTGTATATACATCGAATTTTGACCTTTGCTGAAAATGTGATATAATGTATTCATCATTGTAATCCCTGTCTCTAATCTGTTTTTGCATTTAATCATTATAGTATATTTTTGGCGGTTCTATATTTTTGCAGTCATCTTTGTAGTCCTTTGCTGTTGCTGCCTTTTCTGTTTTCCCGGACTATGGCTATCTTTGACTTATCTATAATCGGCTGAGCTTCCCCTCAACCTAAATGTCTCAAATCACTCTAAAAAATTTTATTTGTTGTGATCTTCAACAAAATAGTATACTTTTGGAAGCCAATGATGAGCTTGTAAAGAGATTTTAAGTTGAAACATTGACCTTCCTGGTGCCGAAAGAAGAACAACCGTTAGTAATTAGCACATTACTAAATTTGGATGATTTCAACTCCCCTTCAAATACAAGAGCGATTTTATATTTTCCTTTTCCTTGACCTTTGATCTTCATCAATTGATGATCTTTAGAATCTCCTTAAATGAAAAAAAAAAATGTACCAAGATTAGCAAAACATAGAAATTCCCATAAATGTAACATATAACAAAAGAACTAAACTATTTTTCATCACCGCAAGCGAGTTAGCTAGCACAGAAATTAAATTTTAAATAACATCAACAAAGATGATACTACCTAAGCCATTAATGAATTTTCCTATTAATAATATATCCCCAACAGAAGGTGTTAACAATTGGTAAGATAGCCAATGCTCAAAACTGCTTTCAGGGCATTGCATACAAAAGAAAAAAAAAAAAAATCTAGTATTGTTCACTTTAGTATGATTAATGAGGAACTGCAACTACATCATTTACAGCAATTTGCATCGGAACTGTGAAAGTCGTCTACTCTTAACTCCTGCTCCTCAAAACCTTCCACTTCAGCTGACGGTTCTTAACTGTACTAGTTGAACTAAGCCAAATACTTGAATACATTTGGGTTCTCCTTGTCTCTCTCCAAGTAGTCTCGAGTGATCAGATCTTCCATTCGCTTCTTAATTGCCTTGATGTCAGGCTGCAAATTCAATTCCATAATCCATCCAATAACAAATCAATAAACAGAAAAAGACAGTTGATCATTTATTACTGCAATCTAAATACATCTTCAGAAAGGGTTTAATACAACTTTTTATAGAGGATAGTCACATGCCAACTTAATAGGGAATAGCTCACCAGCTAAAGCAAATTTTCTATTCCTGGCACAAATCCTAAATTACCTCGTCAGTCAACAGTCTTAGTTCTCTCTATTGTATTTGTTTATTTGAAAGATGGGTTGGGGGGGTGGTTGCATACCAGCTAAATTAAATTCATACTCCTAGCACACATCCTAAATTTCTCGCAAGTCAACAGTCTCAGTTCCTTGCCTTGTATTTATTCATGTATCCATTCACTCCTGCTATTATGCATGCATAACCAATAGAAAGTATATTTCATACCTTGAACATGCGACTCAACTGCTCAACGCACTCTGAGACTAATTGTTGGTGGCCCAAAACTTTACGACTCTTCATTATCCGCACTATTGCAGCATCAATTGCATATCTTCTATCTTTATCAACATCTTCAACTACCTTTTTTCTTTCATCCACCGGAGGAAGTGGAATCTGCAATTGCAATTGCAATTATTTCAAATGTTTATTTCTTCAACTAAGCAAAACAAATATTTAAATGTTGAAAAGCCAACTACTGAATTGATATAGTGAGTCAACAATTCAACAACAATAATCAATATGCTAAAAGTTACCTTTATTCTCCTCATTCTATCTGTAAATTTGTGGTTTACTTCAAAGGAATCAGTTTGGGAAATATTCTTCGTATTTGGTTCTTTGAGAAGGATCTTATACTTGGCACAAGATAAGGAATGGAGCAATCTAACCAAATCATCATGGGTCAAGTTCAACTGAGTCATAATCTCGGAATAACTTAGCCTATCTGAAGTATTAAAAAGCAATAGGAGAGCAGCCTGTAGAACATACAGAGAAATATCATACATGTCAGAATCAAACCTCAACTCCAGTCATGAAAATTGAACAACCCTTGATAATGTCCTCTTGCAACAAACCTGGTAGGTTGAGACAATCAGCTCAATAGTTTTTTGCTCAAACTTGCCATTGAGATGGCAAGATCCCAATGAATATATCCATGTAAGCTTTCGGTGCTTGCTTTTCTGGTCATAGAATTCCTTGAAAACTTCAACACCCCTAACCTGAACAAAAGTTTTCCAAAATATTTACTTACAGAAAAAGTAAAATGCAAAGAAAAGGAATGTCTCTATTACTACAAAGTTCACACTACATTTACAGATCAAAAACATAAAAAAAAAAAAAAACAAAAACAAAAAAAAAAAAACAAAGTTTACCATCTCTGAAGGAAGTCTGAGATCAGAGGATTTATAACTTGGCCAAAATCCAGTTGTAAGGACAGTGACTGATAAATCGATCCCTGGATGTGCATTAGGGTTATTGCCAAGATATTTCTCAAAGCTTGTCTGATTTTCCTTCGCCAGTGTCAAATCAGTGACCTGGAAGAGGAAAAAGGAATTCCAAAAGAAATTAACACCCTCCCCTGAGCATGCATATTAGTAAAGAACAGATATCACATAATAACCAAGTCAACTCACCATCCCCTCCATCTTTGAAGTGAACTGTCCACCACACTGCTGTTTCAGTTTTGTCAGGATACTCCTTTCATGTTCATCATTAGCACTCCGATCAAAAAGAAGGCGACGAGCAAGCTTCTTCCTGCCAACCGCCAGATAAAGCAAAGTGGGTACTGCCCGGAAGTAATAAATGAAGTAAGACAAAACAATATGACTACCTATAGAATTCAGCAAAAAGGTCCTTGTCACTGATATAAGCCAGCAACTTCACTACCTGTCAAAATGTAACCACAACACAAAAATCAATATCAGGAGAAACTCTTGGGGATAACATTAAAAGTCAAGTGTAATCAGTAAATTGAGTAATATTGATGTATAATAGAAATATTAGATGGGCCACCTTCTCTAGTGTCTCTTCTATGGCTTCATCGCTCAGTTTTTCACTTCCACCCTTCTTGAGGATATTATCGCAAAAGGTTGCCAGTAGTTCTGCACTAGAGCTGCCAGCAACTGTTTTATTACAGAAAATCTCAAACGCCTCTTTCATGGCCTATTGAATAACCACAGGATAAAGACAACGGAGTTAGATAAAAGATGGAAGAACCAGAACAGCATATCCACCAATAACCACATGCCACAAACCTTGTGAAAGAGCGTATGATTTTGAAAACAATCAACCACGTACGCCATGTACTTGTCATGAAGCTCAATTATCTTCCTGATAAGAACCTAAAGACCGAACCATTATACCAATATTGGGCCTGTCAATCATTCTCAAATATCTAACACATTAACATACAGAGTTTTACCTGTTCCTGAACACTGCCATTTGAGGTCTGTAGAAGCATGCATTGGTTAGAACTAGGCTTCTCCAGCAAACAATTAAAAATGGAATAAACACACTGTAACTTACTGTTAACAGTGAACATGTATGAAAGAAACAAATAACATAATTCAGCTACAACTGCATGGAGTCTCCCTGTTACGATCTAAAACTCCCAACCAAAATACAAACATCGAAGAAAAGGTATGACCAAGCAGGAGGGAAACTATTAAAGCTACAAGCGACACTTTGTTCTTTTCACATGGTGATCACATCATTATATGTTTGCCTTGAGACACTAACTCCATGTTTAAACAGGGTATTATATGGCAAGTAAGAAAGTTCAGTAGAGATACAAAAAAGAATCCATGCTTCCCTTCTTTAGAAAAAGGTGCAACTTGGACAAGAAGAAATTCTTACTTAGGCGCACAAAACCTTTTCCAGAAATTTTGAGGGGAAATGGAACAATAAACATTCACCACACAAAAAAACTGATTGAGGATATGATTGTCAATCGATAATGAGAAAATTTTATGTATATCCTTTCATCCCCTATTCTGATCAAGATTAAAAATAAAATCTCACTACTGCTAATTTACTTTGTGTTTCCTTCACCTACATTTTTAACTCCCTCTTGTCTTTTTCTTCACAAAAGTTGCATATTACATTAGAGATACAAGAATGGAAGGACATGCCAAATGCACATTTTAATAAAACTCATAAGGAAGCCGATCATAACACCTCACCTGACTACTTGCTGCATCTTCAGCTTGCTGGACCAAAACTGTCCCTTCAGCAGTAATGTGCTGTATAAAGGAAAATCAGTCATCAAGAAAAACACGCAGAGTCCTTTTTTTTTTTAAAAAGCAAAGTAGCACGAATGTAATGACCAACCAACCTGCTTAAAAATAGTAGCAACAGGATCCAAGCCTTTGGATATTTTATGGTAGAGCCTATACATTCTTGAAAGATCCTCTACCTGCAAGTTACAAATAATACCAATTTATCATTTGGTTTGCATAGACAAATTAGATACAGCAAGAATAACTAGAGAAAGTTCAAAGGGCTAAGCAATGCAAGCCTCAATGTACCTTATCATCTCTAAGCAATGCACGGCATCCAGAATGCTCCTTCTCAAGCAATTGGTTTGCATAGACTACCAACAATTCGTGTTGCACTTTCTACAAATAGAAGATAAAGCTATATTGGATAGTTATTTTAAAAACTCAAATACCTAAAAGTTACCGATTGTAAAAGCAAAAAATTTCTAATCAGACTCCAGCACACAGCTGAATAATCCTCTCCAAATGAAAAAAAGAAAAAAAAAAAGAAAAAAAGACTTTCAATATAGAAATGGCAGTCTTAATCCAAAAATCAAAATAATTCTTTGATAGTTTGGTCAACTAATCTCAATTCTGAACTATTACAAAACATAGTTTTAACTCTGATTCAAAATATCATCTCACAATCATTGGAAAAGTGATTCTTGTAAAATCAAAAAACACCTAGGGTGGGTTTAAGCAAAAGAAATAGGCCCTAATTTCACTCAACCTCATGCTAATCAAGATGTCAGATATACAAGTCCAACTTCTCCATTATGCTAAGGTTAGGTGAAATTTTTACTTCATAGTCCCAATCATAATTGGTGGAATAAAAACCCAAAGTACCCTTAGTGCCTCTGTTTAAACAGAACCATCTCAAGCAGAAAACATATGACTTGATAAGGTTAACAATCAAAGTCATCAGGATAATATTAATCCAAGAACAATAATTATTCCTTTAATTCTCTATTCCACTTTTATGCCGCCTATTTGAACAAGTTGTTCAGATGCATAGTACATGCATTTATTAAAAAATAAAATGGTTTCTTTTGTACCAAATGCAGAAACACTCAACCCTACAAATTCAGCACGGAATATGAAATCAAACTAACCTCCACCAACTTTGGCTCACTACTTGAATGCAGGTAATGAGAAACTCTATCCCTTTCCTTCTTCAAACATTCTTCAGACTGCAATTTCAAGAGAAGAGTTAGGATTAAAAAAGGTTAAAATATAAAACAGCAATGCACAACAGTACGAACAAGCGCTTACCTTCAACATATAATCTGGACAAGAATCATCCAAAATCCAGTTTGATGCCTTACGAGAATAATATGCACCTGTATCTTGAAGCATACTTACTTCAAAATCTTCATCATATTGTTCCATCAATCCCATTCCAATCTCAACAAATATATCCAAAACATTCTTCAATAATGCCCTGTCAATCAGCTCTCCCTCACGTTCCCTGTCAATCTAGTCTCCGCCAGGAAAAGAAAAACAATTATCAAATATCTTACAGCAAACAAAAGTAAAACTAGAATGGTTTAATCAGCAGTAACATACAAGAACAATCACAGCATCTCTAGCTTTTCCATTTACTTCCTGGTAGACCTGAAGAAAAGCAAACAACAGTGAAGTATCTTCAAAAAGAGTGATGGAGAATGGATCAATCCAATGATTACGGATCATGCAGAAAGCACAAACTGTTCACATTCCCTTCATCCTAGCATAGAGAAGAAGTGGTAGAGGAAATTAACAAACCAGGTCACGGAAGCAGCTCAGCCCAACTTCATTAAGTGCAGGAAGTGACCTTCGAGCGATGAAGTAGCGATCCAAATAATGAAAGAACCGTGATAGCCACCTAACCATAATTTTATGGTTAGACCATCTCTTCACAAGTTCTCTCAGCATGAATTCATCATGTTTCTCTCTTACAGATGGCAACACCTAATTCATACAAAAAAGGGAAAAAAAAAGGGAGGGGGTGTTATTGAGAGAATAAGCCACATCATGACGAACTATTTATTTAGGAAAACAAAGTATCAACGTTAAAATAGTGCAATTGGAATTCAGGATGCAGTAGCATTTCAAAGATAAACAGAGCAATAACATCTCCATTGTATATGACATGCAATTGCAACAAGACATCCAGGTATAACTCCTTGCTTTGGAACAACAATCCAACCATCAAATAACATCTTTCCTCATGCTCTCTATATGTTTGCAAATGTCATAGAATACCAATTGGCAATATGTGGCTGGTATTTGATCCAATAGCAGTCAACAGATTAACATTAGAGTTATATGCGTATATTCTAGGGCCAAAACTAGCCCCACAGGGAATAATTCGCCAAGTCATAAGTTCCACTCTGATTCAAAATATTAAAATTCAGAACTAAGAGTAAGCAAACAGTCCAACTTTTGCCAAAGAACAAGAATAAACTGCTGCCAGGCATCTAAACTCTTGCCACAAATTTAGACAAAATATGGTTCTCTACACAAGCACTATGGATAACCTATTAACCTGTGCGCAGGAAAAATCTAAAACAAAAATTACATTAATCTATTTTCTTACTGTTGAAGTGATATAATCTTCAAAAGCCTCCCTGTACTTGTCGTATAGCTGCTGAGAATAATCGTGAGGTGGCTTCTGTGTGCACATGTTGTATATGGTACTGCAGTTTTCATATTAGGAAGAATTAGGTTTGGTCAGTGATATATGATATGAATCAAAGTTTGATCACACTAAAAAAACTAAAAAAATAAAAAAAAAAGACGTACGTGTACAGCATCATATACTCTTCTGAGTTAAATTGCTCGGGTGATCCATCCAGAATCCTCTTAAGTTTTGTTATACCATTCTGCATAAAAGCCCATCCTTGATCCAAGTCAATTGTTCTGCGCTCCATGTTGTAAATAAATTCTGTCCAAAGCAAATAAGATTATTAAGACACTCTCCGCAGTTAATGAGATAATGGAAGGAGATTGCACATACGTAAGCCTAGAAAATGTTTAAACTGAACTAGCAAAACAATACCATGCAAAATTTGTCCTAAAAAATACAATGCTATGCAACAAAACAGTAGGACATATCCATACTTGCGTTTTATCATTTATTTTAAAGGTTTTCATCAATTTAAATAGATAATATAAAACCTAACTAGGTTAGCATTTGTCTAAAATTTCATATGTGTTCTCTAAAATGCAAAAAATAAAAAAATATTGTGACTATTTAAAAGATATAAAAGCAAAAAAATTGCAAAATTAAATTACTAACCTTTAATTGAAGATAAATCCTCAATGTATTTTTTAGTTTCTTCTAAAATTTATCTGATTTTCTTTTAAAAATTCAAAAAATAATAGAATTTTGCATTTTTGTTTAAATGAAAGTGGGAAGATAAAAAGATTGATTAATCAAAAATTTAAGAAACAAATTAAAGAGAAAGGAGTAAAAATAAAATTTTAAGGAGGCAAAATTATCTATCTAAAATATATATATATAAACTTTTCAAAAATTAACGGGGGGCAATTCCTCTTCAAGTGGCATCGCCACTGGATGCACTGGGTCCATGTGTACGTTTGACGTTGAAGGTTAGATTCTGTCACCAAAAACCTATGGTCCCGACCCTTTTCTTGACCCTTTTTTTTTCCTTTTCATTTCTATATAAATGTTAGAGAATTTAATTCTGTTATTCAAAAAGTATAATTAATTGTGTGGTAACATAGCTTAGCTTAGCTTGGCTTGTTTATTCATTTTGCATAAGCATTCCGCATTCAAGTTTAGTCTAATTAGTTAGACAATTTTTAAGTTGCAATATTTTAGCTGAGGAAAGTAGGCCATAAAATAAAATGTATATTAGCATTCTCTTTTATAGAGTAATTAAGGGTGAAAGCAGTAATAAATTTGTATCAAACTACCATAATAAGAAAAACACAAAACTCAAATATTAGTTTAATACAAAACATCATAAACCACCGAATAGCCATAAGCAGTGCCAAATATCACATACAAAAAAAATGATAACCAATAACACAAGCTCCGAAGTTGATCAAGACGCAGCAATGTTCACGGAAAACACAAGAAAAAAACCAAGTGCGTAGATTGAAATCAAGCCGTAAGTGCATAAAAACAAAAAACAATCCAGCGATTTAAGCCAATGCTTCAAAAACAACCGATCTTACTCATAACCGTCTATAAACTAAACAAAGCATTACAAAAAAACAACAAAAATCAAAATCGAACAAACCCTAAAAATCGAGCAAACACGGAGGGCAATAGATATTCAGGACAACGAAAGTAAAAATCGCGGAGAGTGGAAAAAAGCTGCAATACCTTATACAGCAGAGAAACCCTAACCGTAGTCGATTTAGAACGGGAGAGAGATGTTCCTTGTTGCTTTGAAAGAGAGCGAAAATTGCAAACCAGAATTGGGTTGGATTTGACGGGGAAAATACATGCAGGAGGAAATTTATACCCACCTAATTATTGCGGTATTTTTATCTCGGAAAACTAGTATTACTGTTATAAATAACAAAAGTAAAATTAAAATAAAATATTAAAAAAATAAAAAATATAATTTTTCCGTTATATTATTATTTTTAAAATAATAACACTTGAAGTATTTATATACAAAAATTTTATCTATATAGAAAATAAATAATTTTAGAAAGCAAATTAATTTAGTAAATAAATTAAATAATAAAGTAAATAATTAGTAAGGAAGTCATCAAATTAAATAAGAATATTTCACAACTATTTCCCTTGTATTACTATACATTATGAATATAACTCGTTAAAACTTTGTTAAGAAAAATCCAATAACATAAAAACTTAACAAAGGAAAACGAGTACAATATTCATATGTATTTTTCCTTAACAATATAATAAATCATACTAAATTTATTAATTGACGCATTCAAATGTTGTACACATATTTCTTGAAAATTGAATTTGGTAGTGTCTTTGTGAATAAATCTGCTGGATTATCATTTCAGCAAACTTTGCATTGATCTTTCCTTTTTTCATAAGTTCATGAATATAAAATAATTTTGATGAGATATGTTTGGTTCTATCTCATTTGATATAACCACTTTTGAGTTGTGAAATACATGTTACATTATTTTCATACAATTTTTTTAGCTTTTTCTCCACCACTAACCCATTTATTTCCTTAATATGTTGAATCATAGTTCTCAACTACACACATTTACGATTTACTTCATGGATGACTAATATTTCTGAATGATTTTGGGAAGTAGAAGTGATTATTTGCTTAACAAATCGTCAAAAAATAGTAATGTCACCATATGTGAAGACATAACCTGTTTGTGACCGAGTTTTATGAGGATCTGATAGGTATCCAGCATCAGCATACCCTACTAATTCTAAATTTACTCATTTTGGAAAAAATAAACCCATATCATAAGTGCCATGAAGATAGCGTATAACATGTTTTACACCATTCCAATGACTTCGAGTTGGTACAAAACTAAATCTTGCTTGTAAATTAACTATAAAGGCTATATCTGATCTAGTATTATTTGTAAGATATAAAAGTGCGCCTATAGCACTAAAATATGGTACTTCAAGATCAATAATATCTTTGTTATCTTCCTGTGGACGAAAATGATTTTTCTTGATATCAAGCTAACAATCATTGAAATGCTCAATGGATAATACTTATCCATATAAAATTGTTTCAAGATTTTCTCTATATAAGCTGACTGATTCATGAGAATTCCTTTTTGCAAATATTCAACTTGAAACCCAAGACAAAATTTTATTTTTCCAACATCTTTTATTTCAAATTACTTTTTCAAATATTCTACAGTAATAGAGATCTCTTCTGGAGTCCTTATTATGTTAAAATCTTCAACATAAACTGTAACTATAGCAAATTCTAAATTTATCTTCTTGATAAAAACGCATGGACAATTTGAATTATTCTCATACCCATTTTTCGCTAAGTATTCACCCAAGCGATTTTACCACATGCATCCCGATTGCTTTAATCCATACAAAGATCTTTGGAGCTTAATCGAGTATATTTGTCGAGATTTTGAATTATATGCTTCAGACATCTTAAATCCTTCATAAATTTTCATATATATGTCATTATCTAATGATCCATATAAGTAACCTGTCACTACATCCATTAGATGTATATCAAGCCCTTCAGAGGTTGTCAAACCAATAAGAAATATAAACATGATTGCATCCATAACAGAAAAATACATTTCTTCATAATCTATATTGGGTCTTTGCAAGAAACCTTGTGCAACAAGTCGTGCTTTGTATCTCACAATTTCATTTAACTCATTTCTCTTATGGACAAAAATCCATTTATATCCAACAGGTTTGACATCTTCTGGTGTTTAAACTATTGGTCCAAATACTTTACGCTTAGCTAATGAATCTAGCTCAGCTTGAATTGCTTTTTTCCATTTGAGCCAATCACTTCGATGACATTCTTCTACAGTTTGAGACTCATACTCATTATCATTAATTATCTCATAAGCAATTGCATATGCAAACACATTATCAACAACTATGTCTTCTCCATCCCACATATTTCCAGATTTTAATGAGATCTCATAATTTTCTGGTACCATAACCACTTTTGGGGTTGCTTTTTTTTGGAAATATGAAATTGTTGAGCTGTGTTATTTTTAATCTCTTCTAGAGCATCATTTTGAATATTTTTCAATTCCATTTTCTTTCGATAAACAATATCTTTTTCACCAATAGGTCTACCATGCTTTTGGTATATATTAGATTCATTGGCTACCATACCTATTGAAAATCTTTCAGGGATAACCATTCTTGCAGGTACATTGGCAGCCAAAACATAGGATTTAGTGACATTTTAGATGTCTATGAAGAAATCTGGCAATTTTATTTGCAGCATTCTGCAAATTTATTATTCTTTGAACTTCAAGTTTACATTGATTTGTGCATATATCATAACAGGAAAAGATTGGAGTATTCCAACTAATTTCTTGTGCTATTGGTCCTTTACCCTTATCTTCTCATAATTGAGAGAAAATTGATTCATCAAATTAACAATTTAAAAATCTTACTCTAAAAAGATCACCAGTTAAAAGTTCTAGATACCTAATGATAGAAGGAGAATCAAAATCAACATATATACCAAGACGTTGTTAGGGACCCATTTTGGTTTGTTGAGGAGGGGTAATAAGAACATAAATAGCACAACCAAAAATCCCAAGATGAGATATATTAGGTTGTTGATCGAAAACAAGTTGCAAAGGTGAAATTTTTTGATATGTGGATGGTCGTATACGAACTAAAGATATAGCATGAACAATTGCATATCTCCAAGTAGATTCAGGAAGTTGTGATTTCATAAGCATAGGCCTAGCAATAAATTGGAATCCCTTAATAAAAGATTCAGCAAAACCATTTTGAGTATGAATATGTGCAATAGAATGCTCGACACTAATCCCAATTGACATGCAAAAGTTATAAAATGCTTTTGAAAAGAATTTTTCTGCAAGTAAACGTACCATTAATCGTTCTATTTTATTGTTAATCAATAAAGAGTCCATTATTTCTCCAAATTTGATTTTACTACGAAATAATGTAAAAAAAAAAAGAAAATTACCATCCGATGCTCGATCCAGGTTAATTAAGTCCACAAGGAAGAGTAATTTATAGTGGAACATTATCGAATGTACCATTAATAGCTGGCTTTCTAACAGCATACACTATACGTGAGGTAACAATTAGAGTAATATTGCTTAATGAAATTCCTTGCTTAACATACAATATCTATAAACTAATTATCAAATTGCTTAAAATTATTAAAATATCATATTATTCTCATATAATACATAACATGTTATAAAAAAAATATTTAAAACTACATTAGACCTCTAGTTGGTACTCTACTGGGTATGTGCACAGGAGGAGCTGATGCCGTTGCCTATACCCGAGGACAATTTCTTCGCTAGTGGCCCTTCGATCCACACTTGAGGCAAGCTCCCGTCAGTCTCCAACACTCCCCTGGATGTCGATGTCCACAATGCTCACATTAAGGGATATTGTATCTACTAGTGGCTTGAGGTGTATGGGCAACAAAGGCCACTGGTGGATTAACTCGGGTTGTTGATTCTTGACTTTGTGCTGGCGTAGCTGAAGAGGTATGTGAAGCAGCAACAAAACTCCTCGACTTTTTACTGGGTCCACTAGGAGCAACTGATGGTAGAGGCCTCCTTCTCTGTTGAAACCTTGCCTTTCTATTTGCCTCATCAGCTTGAACTGTCTCCACTCGAGTAGCTGCTTTAATTAGGGATTTCATATCAGTGTATTCATGAGCTACTAGCTTCTCCCTAATCTTGTTATGGAGACCTTGTTCAAATAATTGGCACAACTTTTCTTATGTCAAATGATAATCCTTCATATAAGCATTAAGCCTTTCAAATCTTCGTTCATATTCCTGTACCGATCTGTTACCCTATCGTAGTCGCCAAAAGGCATTTTCCATAGCCCATTGATGTTCCTTTCCTATATATTTGTCCATAAACTGCTGTAAGAAAAGGTCCCAGGTTAGCTCTTGTGCTGGAGTATATCTCCTCACCATCTCCCACCATGTGTAAGCTGAACTCTGCAATAACGCAACTACACCTTCTAACATTTCTTCTGGAGGGCTATGTATAATTTCAAAAAGTCTTTTAATTTTGTTTTGTAACACCCTTATCCCTCCTTAAACTGTACCGGCGTACCGAAGACCGAAATTTTTTTTTTCTTAACTTCTATACCTAAAAACCTTATCGACATTTACTTAATCAAAAACTACCTATCGTCGCTGACTTATAACTGTCCAATTTACTATGCACTTAATAAAAATTTTGCAATATAACGGTTGTACATAGTACTAGCCCCCTGAAAAGCAGACAAACCACATAGCCTCTCAGAGGCACAACAATAAAAAATGATAACAGTATACATTCATTCCATCCATTTCATTTGTTCACAATCCAACACTCCTTAGTACAATAACTTCTGTTTAGATTACATAACCATAAGTAAAACTTGTACTCATATATACATGCCAAAATTATACAACTAGAGCAATTTAAAAGAAATCCTGCAATATGAATTCTTGCTCCAGCTCCTGTTTACCTGCGCGCAGTAAAACTACACGTTGAGCACTCAATATGCTCAGTGGTGACTAACAATCGATACATTTCCTAACATTTCCATTTTTTATTCTTAAGTATTAGCATATAAATATAAACATAATTATAAAATCAATTATTATAAACTTTAAACAATAACTTAACATTTTCTACAAGATTATTCAATTTAGTCACATAATTATAATTTTGTCATTATAGGCTCAATGATAATCTTTAAACTGATAACTGAAGTCATTTACATTTCTTTACACTTAATTTGTCAATTATAAGCAAAATTACATTTTAGTCCTTGTTGTCCATAAAATTCACTTTTTAAGTAATTTAACTATTATCTGACTGTTTTATCCTTAATTAATCAATTCTCACTTAAATTACTATCTTTTTTCACTTTTTGGGAAAATTATCATTTGCCCCTAAACTTTCTTTTTCTTTCATTATGGTCCTTATTCACTTTCTTTTCCTACTTTTTTATTGTCTTTTCATTTCTTTCTCAATTTATTACCATTATGCCCCTAGTACAAACCCGGCAAAAAATCTCAGACCGGATACACGGAACATGGACCCCACGGGCCCCATAAAAAGAGAAATGATTTCCAAAAAACCATTCTCAGAACACTGTACTTTTCACTGTCACATTAACACTTAAGCTATGGAGATCAATGATCCTACCCATAGCAAAGCAAGTCGCCATGACCTGCACCGCAGTAAAGGGTGTTCCTATGGCTAGCCAACTATATCCAGACCTAGTTTTTACTACCAGACTAATTTTAAGGGCACAGTAATAATTACTTTATTAATTCTTTTCAAGTCCAAAAAAATTCAATAATTGACTTTTTATTTCTTTTCGTTGACATTAATTTAATTTCATATAAATTAACCAATTTCACCATTTTTATGCAATTATTAATCAATAATTCAATTATTTTCATTATACATATTAACATTAAATTCTAAACAAAAATCACAATAATTTCGATAAATGCCAATAAAATTTATTTATGCATTATTTATTATTTATTATCATTTTTCATTAAAATAATCAATTCATTCACTATAAATCACAACTTTTACTATATACATACACTATAAATAATCTTGAAAATTCCTAAATTAATTCCAAATATTCTCTAAAAATTCATGGACATTAATTTTTATGTCTACTATTAATTTAAGCTAACAATTATTATTTTTATGCAATTTCTCAATATATACCCTAGTGATGAAATTCGGCCAACCCAACTTCACCTTCCTAAAAATTGTATTTCTTTCATTTTCATCTTCCATTCATCATTTCTCTCACTTAATTACAATTACCCTAACATATTTACATCAATTAACAACTTTAAACATTTTTGTCCTAATTACATAATTAAGAAAAATTCATAAACTTAGAAAATGTAAAGATTTATTAGTTACTTACAATTTTCTCTTGAATTAGGGAGTCTAGGCTTCCTTTCCCTTGCCTTTGTTCTTGAAAAAACTCCCCTATATTTGCTCACCTACATAGGGCAGCCCATTTAAGCTTAGATTTTTTCATTTTCTTGTTCTCAAATGCAAAAACCAACTTCATAATCATAATCTACACCCAAAAATCTATGAAAAACCACTAAGAAATCAATTTAAAACATTAAAATTCTCAAGCTCCAACTTACACTTCTTTCTTTCTTTCCTTGATTTCTTCACTTCCTTTGCCCAAAACAATCAAGTGAAACTATTTTAGTATATTAGAGGGATGGAACTACAATTCCTAAGTTGGAATTTGGGAGAAATTTTGAGTAGACATGAAGTAAAAGAAAGGGAGAAGAAAAGAGAGGGGTTTCGGCCAAGTGAGAGGGAGGAGGAAGATGAGCTGGTTTTCTAGAATTTTCTCCAGAATTCTGGCTCTTATACCCTCCCTAATGAGCCCAAATTTGGGCCAAAGTGCAATTTAGGTCCCTAAAGGTTCAATTAAAATTCTCTCTCTTTCAGCCATCCAATCACTCTAAAAATAATTTCATCACTCTTATCACATCAAAAATAGCTAACACGCAAATTTTTGGCTCAATTGGAGTTCGTTATCGGTCCGATTCAAACTTATCGATCCGATTCGACAACTGCCGGTGTCACCGAAAGATTCTATTCTCATCACTAAAATATTCTACACAAACATTCATGTAGGCATGCAAAATATGGCAATATTCGGAGTTCGTTTACTATTTTTAATCATTTACGCAAAATCAAGTCACCTTCCCTACCAGGGAAATTGACCCGCTAACTTTTTAGTATTTTTGACCTTTGGAGGCCCATTTGACCTCAATTTCACTTCAAATTTCAACTCCGGACTCACCATGACCAATACTTTTCGATGATCCAATAAAATATTTTTGACTTTCGGGTACCCCTTTCGGGCCCGAAAAATACTATTCACCATCGAAAAGTACTGTTCACGGCTGACCCGGTGTTGAGGCCATTAAATGTTTAGCCATTCTTCATCTTTTGTAGCTGTCATCCGGTCTCTAACATAGAAATCTTCCACCCCTAATTTCTTTAATTGTTTCATTATGGACTTCCTAGGCAGTGGTGGAGGTAGTTGCTGATGCTGAGGTTGTAGAGTGGCAAGAGCATGCATTCTTTGATACACTAGATCGGCCATCAATTGTATGAAGTCAACTGGTGCGACAGGAGGTGGTGTCAGTGCAACAGGTGCTGGTGTAGACTGTTTAGGCTGTTTTTGGGGATCATGACCTTTTATGCTTATAGATGTTTTACTCTTGGCATCACCAACCATCTCAGTATCTTGTCAAGAACTGGAAGCCACAATTACTGAAAAACACAAAAGGATAGGTAAATATAAATTTTCCAAATTCATTTCATTTCGTATATGTGATGTGGCATGTATATGTATTACAATAACCATCACAATTAGTATTGTTTCGATTTTATGATCGCCTAAATCAACTCTGATAGCACAAAAACTATGACAAATTGCACCAGGACATTGGTCCAAATGCCGAAACGTCATAAAGTCGATGGTATCCCTAAGTGTTTAATTATTTACTTAATTACCCCAAATAACATATCATTCTTAATTTGCTTATCAAATTCCTTAACTTATGTAGTTAGTTTATAATTGGCAAAAGGTACTCACATGCATTTAAAATTATTTTTATTCCTTACAATTTATTAAAAATTTGGGCAATACAACGACTATAACCGATGCCTACTTTCCTGCAAAGAGTTCCAAAAACACTCCTAATATAATCAAATGTCAATCCACAATCTTCAATTCAACTTCTAGTTTCAATCAACCACAATTCCATCAAATTCTCAAATCCACATCACAACTCATATATAGCATGAGCACACACATATATTTGTATTCCCAATACACAACATGTTAAATATTTTTACACACATCATTTTCTATAGATTTTAATCCATTATTACAGTTATTCATATATATATATATAGGCCCAAATTTCCAGTACAATATAGGCCTAAATTTCATTTGCTAGCTTGTCATGTACATGCCAATCAACTTTTCTATCACCATTTTGGCTCCTATCACTTATCTTTTGCGCGCAGTTAAATAAAACCACGTGTTAAGTAACTAAATTGTTTAGTGGTGGATACACAAAACAAAATTTCATTTATTACTAGTATTATTTGTTAATATATTTTCTTATTATTATTATTATTATTATTATTATTATTATTATTTTCCTCCTGGATTCCTTTTTGACTCCCTAAATTACCATTTAATCCTTATCACTTATTTTCATTTTTTACTCATGTATTCCACATTTTAGGTAAAATTCCATTTTAATCTCTAAAATTTTTTCTTATCACCTTTTCCACCAATTATTATACTAATTTTACTCTTTTTCCATTTTACACCATTTAATACATTTTTACTCTTCTATTTGCATCTTAGTCCTTATAAATATTTTATATGGTGGCAATTTACCCTTTGGTCCCCATTGACTAAAATTTTATACACTTTCATTGTTTTTACCATTTTACCTCTTTTAATTATATTATAACATTTATTTGCATTTTTTACCCTTTTTTTCCTACCTATTTACATATTTGCCATTGTTACTCTCTTAACTATTCTTTTCACATTTTCTTAATTTTTATTCACACTTTCGTTATTTTTCTTTACTTATTTACACTTCTGCCCTTATTTTCCTCTTAAATTACAAATTTATTTCTAGTAGTAACCAGTGAAAACCTTTGAATTAGATATACAAGACGAGAACTTCAATTATCCGAAATATACTAAGGTGATCATATGAAGTGATCAATGCCTCCGAAATATACTAAGGTGACCACATGAAGTGATTAACATCTCAACTAACACTCTAAAATACAAATTATAAATACGTAGATCGGTGCTGGTCTACAATCCAAACTCAATTCAATATTTTAACACGGTATTTGTCTCTATGGCTAGCAATTTTATTTTATACTCCCGATTTGACTACTATTTACTAAGGGCAAGTAAATTTTTCCATTCCATGTTATATTCTCTCACATTTTCACAATTTTCATATACAATGAAACATATCTAGGTTGAATATTTCATATCAATTGCATCTAATGATCAAGTATTCAACCGATATACATCTAGTATCAACAACATACATCGAATGCATGCCATTATCATCATGTGTATTGTTCGGCCATAATATCTTCTCATACATCCAAATTATATTATCATGAATTATTATTCAGTTTATGCTTAATATGTTACTTAATACATTAATATACTAATATTTATTAATATTCATGCATTTTCCCCAAATTCACCATTCAGTCACCACATGCATTCGTCAATTTACCATTTTTTCCTATATTATAATATTCTACTAGTTCAATTACTTACTTCATGCCACATTTGTCAAGAAACATTCAAAATAGACACTGGTATACTAGAACATACCATTCGACCCTGTCAAAAATTTAAGGCCATTTGAATTGTTTTCTTTGTATTTATTATTTCTTTCATGTTATTTCATTATTTCATTATCTATTCTTAAATTATCCATCATTTTGTCCAAATTCCTATAGTTACATAATAGGATTTTCATGCCAAATTCAATGAAACTCAATGAAATGATGTGTAATTGTATACACTAACCTTATGGAGCTTGATGGACCTCACAACACCTTATCTTTACCCTTATCTTCCTTGTTCTTCTTTCCTCTTCTCCTTCCTTTTTTGGCCGAAATGCATGTGGAAATTTTAGTTAGTTTCCTTCATTATTTTGATGTAAAAACACTTAACAACATATATTCTAACTAAATACTATAAATTTGAATCAAAGAAAATTAAAATTTTCCTACCTTGGGAAATTTCCCTAACTTGGCTCCTTCCAATTTCTTGCTTCAATTCCCTTGCTAACCCTAATCTAAGGTGAAAATGATGATGTAGACGAAGAATTTAATGAAATTTAAGTGGAAATTGGGCAAAAACTGGAGTTTGGGAGCTTGATATAGGTTGACAATGGTGAAAATGGTGGGGAAAATAGAGGTTACGGGTTTTGGAAGAGCTGAGGTCGGTTTGGCTGGCCGGAGGCAGCCTTAAGGGTATATTTTATAGCATCAAGAATAGAGGGTAGAGATTAATTGGGCACTATTTGATCCAAAGGCCCAAATTATGCCATTTGTCAACTTGTAATTGGCTAATGGTTGGTTTTATTGTCAAATTTTCATGAAAAATAGTTTTAAAATATATAAAAATATTATTTAAAGCGGGTCTAAAATTTCAGATCAATCTAAGCTAATTTCAATACATTTCTAAGCCTGATAGCGAAATTATTTGTCTAAAATCTTAAAATTCAAAATTATTCAAAATTTTATTTTTTGCCACCAGAAATTCATTGGCATTATTTCTAATGGTTCGGTGCGATCGAAATAATTTTCTGAGGGTTCGAAATATTTTTTTCAATCAATTAAAGTTGGGCAACTTTTTACAACCTAAGTATTTTTTTCTTTTTGACTTTTGAAGCTTATTTAACCTCGATTTTATTTCAAATTATACTACCAAATTTATCATAAATTGTAATTTTAAGCGGTCTGAATAATACTATTTACTTCAGTGCTATCCAATACCACTATTCACCGTCGAAAAAATACTATTTAGATAGCCAGATTTATGAGAGCATTATAAAACCATTATCGCTATAAAATTTAAAGTATATAGAAGATATGGAGTTACAGAAAGTTGAATAAAGAAATAAAAAGCTACAAAATTCAGATGTTGTGAAATTTGGTGGATAAATAATATAGATACATTTAAGATTGATTAATTTATTGTACTTGGCGATAAGGGTGATCACGGGACAGGGCGGAGCCGGGGAATTCGCCCCCACTCACTCCCTTGCCAATGGAGGGGATTCCCCACCCCCTCCTCTGCCATTAATATCGGGGAGGAAATTTCCCCCATCCCCGCTTCGCTGGGATCCTCGTCCCCCGCGGGAATTTCTATCCTCCGATTTTTTTTTTAATTTTAAAATATAATATTTTATAAATAATTAAAATTAAAATATAATATTTAATAAATAAAAAAATTAAAATCAATAATAATTTAAATTAATATAAATTTTATGAATATAAAATTTAAAATTAAGTATAATTTAAAACTTAATAATTATAAAATTAAGTTATATTTTAATTTTAATTATTTATAAAATATTATATTTTAAAATAAAAAAAATATATTTTTTGCGAGACGGGGATTTTCGCAGGGCGAATACCTTATTTTCTGTCCCCGCCACCAATTTTAGGACGAGGATTTTTTTTTCCGTCTCCGTTCCCATGGGGGGAAATTTCGAAAATTCCTCACCCCGTAATCATCCCTACTTAGCGAGTTTGTTTGGACTTTAGTTCGTTTCGCACTTAGCCGAATAACGTTCAAATTGAGAAAAATTATTCGTGAAAGAATCAAACAATTAAGAGAATTTGACATTTTGTGCCTCAGATATCACTCCGAGGAATGATATCCCTACTCCGTGGGAGATTAAATACATTTGTCAAGATATTATTTTGTTAACTGCTGCATTTTGTAAAGCCAAAATTAGATAGAACTGTGAATGTTTTAGCAGACTATGGTGCTTGTAAAGCTAGAGTTTTTGACTCTCAAGATTTTGACCAGGTTTCTAGCTCCCCAAAGCTTGCTTTTTTTGTGCCTTTTGGAGTCAGGAGGGTAGAAACCTCCTGATAACTGAGAAAAATACATATTTAAAGGCCCAATAAACACGGCCCACTGGTAACAGAAAAAGAATAAGCCAAATGGTGACACAAGCAGAGTAAGCGCCCGATCGTACTGATGGGACAGCTCGCCCTGACAGCCCACTGGCACAAGCCAATATCTACCATATATCTGCTTCCTGTCACATCGCCGCTCACCCACTTTCGCTGACGGTTATCGTCTCCCGAGGTACTCAAGCACTCCCCTCCAAGATCTCCTATATATAGCCAAAATCATAATGGCACCAGGTATTGAACTCCTGAGACTCTTTCTCTCTCCATTATTATCTCCAAGTTACTAACTTAAGCTTCGGAGTGCTAACGCCCGGGTCTGACCGGGCACCCCCTCTTGCAGGTTCAACAGTCTTAACAGACTCACGACTGTCTTCTTCTCTCATAACAAGATAAAAACAATTTAAGCTTTTATCATTTGGTGCTTTAGTTGAGAGTCATGGCAGATTCGAGGTTTTACGAAAAAGCAATTCAGAAACGCTATAGTCGCAGTAGCCAAGGGGGGCCTGAAATTCCAAGGCAGAGAAAGAGACCTCTCAGGCCATCACCTGAAGGGAATCCCCTCCTGGATCTCGACGACATGGTGGCGCAGCAGCAGGATAATGCCCCTGTTACTGTAGGCAACATGCGCGCTGTACTCGACCACCTCGATGAGAGCGTAGTACAAGCCTTGGGAATGGGAAGCATGCCCAAAGCTTTCGAAGATGGCCAAGAAGCGAACCTGGCGGCAGAAGCCCCCGAAAGAAGGAGGAACAAAGGAATCTTCCTGAAGGAGCCAAGCGCTTATGATGAGAGAAAAATAAATGTCGAAGCCCTAAGCAGACGTGACAAAGGCAAAAAGCCAATGTTTTCAAACCGGAGTGCTCCTTATATCTCAAGTAGATTAAATGACTCATCTTTTGACGAGCGAGGGAGGTACGCGCCTAATTATTCTTACTTCCGAGAGGTGAAAGGAGAATCTACTCCCACGGGGATCAGCAGTGAGGATGAGCGATTCGAGCGAAGGCCTACAGGGCCCGGCTTGACAGAATCGATGAGAAGGATGCCAGAAAGGAGGGACTGCAGCATCGACTCCCCTTTCTGCAGAGAGATTTTGGAGGCAGAATTGCCCCCCAAGTGGATAGACGTGAT
This sequence comes from Excoecaria agallocha, assembly GCA_037975025.1. Taxonomy (NCBI): domain Eukaryota; kingdom Viridiplantae; phylum Streptophyta; class Magnoliopsida; order Malpighiales; family Euphorbiaceae; genus Excoecaria; species Excoecaria agallocha. The sequence continues at coordinate 1,010,033 of CM075811.1, forward strand.
AATGGACAAATATACTGGCAAAACAAACCCTGCCACGCATCTTGCGGAATTCTTAACTAAGGTGTAGGTCTACACCTTTGACGAAAGGATCGCCTGTAGAGTCTTTCCAACCACTCTAGGAGAAGCCGCTTTGAAATGGTTCTTCGGTCTCCCTCGGGCATCAATTATCTCCTTCCGACAACTCAAAGAATCGTTTGTAACGCAATTTCGGGCGTGAACACGCACACCAAAATCGGCCAACGACTTATGCAACCTCTACCAGAGAACCAACGAAAGTCTGAGAAGCTATATCGCTCGTTTCCAGTATGCAATGCGAGAATCAGGAGATCTAAGCATAGGATCAGCATCCAGTGCCTTGGCAAAAGGTGTCACGGACCGTCCATTTGCTGAATTGCTGATTGTGAAACCACCGAGCAGCTTTCCCGACCTAATGAGCAGAATCAGACGACGTGTCCAGTTGGACGACGCCCTTAGATCCGACGGAGTTGGGAAAACCAATGTGATGGACAGGTTGCGATACCCAGACGGTCGACCATTCGGGAGAATCCCTGCGTCTGGCCGAGCAGAAGAAAAACCAAAACGGTCAGTTTTTTCTAGGATCTCGAAAAGGGAAAGTGGAGATGAGAAGGATAAAGCCGAGGAACACCACTATCAGTCGGCTGGGATTTCTACCTCCATCGGCATCAATTCTCCACAGACACCTTCCATCGTAAAGAAAAGGCATAGAAAAGCCGGCCGGTCCAAAACGGCCAAGCAGGAGGAAAAGCAATGGAGGCCGCGATAAAAGCCGCCAACTATTCCATAAAAAGGCTGATAAAGTTGCAATGAATCAGGAGGAAGGGGAAGCAGCAGCATATAAAAGTTGCCGAAGACCTCGGCGCCATTGAGTTTACAAAAAAAATTTTTCCATTTGTTTTCTAGCAAACCGGCCCTTAGAATTAAGTCACTTCGCCATCGGATATTCGAAGAAAAGACCTTGAGAACTCGTAAAGCTACAAGACTGTCCACTGCCAAGGGCAGATCGGACGGGTAATGCCCCTCTGCCAGGAGCGGATCGAATTGGAAAATCAACTATCGCCGAGAGCGGACCTCATAAGCAACCTTCAGGTTAGTAAACATTTATGAAATTATTTGTATGATAAAAATTGTGAAAACTTATCTGCAGGACAAGATTCTCCAAAAAAGGGTAACTCCCGAAGACAAGATTCTCCAAAAAAGGGTAACTCCCCACAAGCGGGTAACTCCCCAAGACAAAATTCTCCAAAAAAGGGTAACTCCCCACAAGCGGGTAACTCCCCAAGACAAGATTCTCCAAAAAAGGGTAACTCCCGAAGATAAGATTCTCCAAAAGGGTAACTCCCCACAAGCGGGTAACTCCCAAAGATAAAATTCTCTGAAAGGGTAACTCCCTGCAAACGGGCAATTCATAAAGCAAAGCCCCCCATAGCACTTGAAGCTCGATGTTCGTCCCGAGCATGAGGAGAAAAAGCCCTTCTTACATAGGCCTCCTCTATCGGAGGAACAAATCCTTAAGGGTAGGGGAAGCACCCCAGAGACCCAAAGAGGACAACATATGCAGAGCCCGATCAAATCCTCCTCCCCGATCGGATCCTCCCGCCATCGGAAATACGAGACAGGATCTCTTACCGATCGGTCAGCGAACAATTTAAATGCAACAATCACCGATAGAACTACGCACTCCAATATCAAAAAAAAAGAAAAGAAAAAGAAGAGAATCGACATTCAGGGAGTATCTCTTCAATAATTATATTCTCCATGAAAGATTTATGCAATTCTCTCTGATATTCCCCTAATTGACTTTATGAATGACTATTGAATCAGGAAACTTCGCGAATATGGCTGGGAGAAAAATGCTTCATATATGAATAATCTTTACAAAACAAAGACAAAATTATTACAAAAAGGCTATATTTCTACATTTTACAGGAAAAGCCCTGCAGTGGCCCTAAAGAGGAAAAGGGGTGAGAAACTTGGCCCATTTTTCCGGATAAAGGCCGGTTTAAGAAGGAAGCGCTCATTTCTGATGACGGCCTTTAGGCAGAGCTCTCTTCTCGGGATTGCTTCCTATATGTCGCTCCTTTCTCCAAAGCAACTCGCAACAAATCCCGCTCGGACTTAATTTGGGAACATTCGGCAGATAAACGAGCTACCTCACCTCGGAGACAATCCATCTCCTCTTGCTGAGATCTTAGATTCGGAGAATTTTGGGTAGACTCCCCCTTCAGCCTCTTAATTTCTGCTTGAGCAGCCAAGAACTCCTCTCTCACCGAATCATATCTGGTCTCTGCCTCCTTCCTAGCTCGATCGAAGTCTTCCCATTTCTTTTTGCAAAAATTAGCTATGCCATGCAAGCGTAGCCCCCTTCTTATCAACTGAAATTTAGACAGACGAAAGTTCACGAAATCAAGAAAAAGAGGTGCGACTAAATGAATGTCCCTTCGAAAATGGATGCTTCGGGAATTACCTTCAGGCTCTGTTGTTGAAAGAAGTTGCGTTCTTGGGGCAGTCTATCAGGATCCCCTATTACCATAAAATCGTCCTCTTGAAGCACACCTCGACACAAATAACTAGCAATGGCTGTATCATTAATAGACCAATTCTCGCCAAATCGACCCTTTAAAACCTCCTCCAGCGACGCAGCACGCCCCTCAGCAATTCTGGTCATAGAACTTGGGCGAGGTTTATCCCGAACGGGCCCTTTGCCTTTGGCAATAGCCCTAACATCCTCAACGGTTGCTGTCTCCGTATGCCCTCCTCTAGCTTCATCTTCAACTCTCTTTTTTGCAGCTTTACCTTTCGAAGGTGTACTACTTCCAGCCAACCCCGTTTGCGATGATACAGGATGCTCCCCTTCCACGTCAACTTTGTCTCTTAATACGAGATCCGGTAAGGATCCCTGGCCCCCTGAAAAAGTCCGAGTCACAGCTGATATTGGACTACCCCGGTCGGAATGGCGGATCGGATTGCCGGAGTAAGACGTAAATGCCCGCGCTTCCGTAAAGAATGCCAGCTTTCTCTTCTTAGACTTCTTTTCTTCCTTGACTAAACGATCCGCCTCTATCTTCGCTTTGGCCCTGTCGGCCAGCCGTTTGATGAGATCATCTCCTCTAGTCATTGTACCTACAAGTACATCGTAAAAAAGACGAGGAAGAGATAAGTACCCTGCCCAATTAAAACAAACTTCATAAACTAGCAATCTATGACAGTTAATATGCAGGTTTGGGGATTCGGCCACGATATTAAAAGGAAACACCACAGTAGTATAATCCACTATGGCTCCTACATCAACCCTGGCAAATACTGGTCAGATGATAAATGATCCACCACAACCTCTCTGCTTATACTTTACATGAACAGCTCTTTTATGGCAAGGCTTTGGTCGAAGCACTGATCCTCATTCATTCAGAGGATTGCATACTCAGAGGATTCGAAGGACTTGTTATTGCCACCATTCTCTCCCACGCGAATCCCGCGGGGCAGAGAGGTTATGGTTCCAAATAAGGCGACATCAACAACGACTGCAGGAAATGAAGAAAATCGAACAATGGAAGCCACTCACTTACTTGGGCGGTGTAATCTCCAAATTCTTGGAAGTATGAAACAACCTTTTGCGTATAAGAGAAAAAAATCCGGCAGCGTTCTGTCAAAAAATCGTGAAGAAGTACCGCCTACTTATAGTTGCACTGTTTCTGGAAACACCCAAACGCCTCGAAAGCTGTATAACCGTCCATGTCTTCAGACCATCATCATGGCCCGAGAAAATAGGCACCAACCTCGACATACGTGTCGACATTAAATGAACAACGGCCGACGCGAAAGGACACGACTCTTTGGATTCAGTTCGACCTGAAAATCTCCATGATCTTCAGGATATTGATAAAAAGCAACATTAAGAACAGTCATCTACACCCGGCTCAGAGAATGTCTCCTGTCTCTTTCCTCCTTGGAAAAGGTATGATTCTCTTATTTCTAGGTTTATCATTTATGTTGTTTCATTTTGTTTTGCAGGATGTCTATTTCATCTCTGTCCGACCGACCAGGATCTCCAAGCAACGGATCATCCAAGGCCGATCGGCAGGATAATAATTCATCACCCCCAGGCAATCTCCTAAAAAAATAATAATGGCTTATGCACGCGGTTGCAAATATATGCCGATCGGTAAATACTATAATGGATTACGGATCCGGATTGCCGGATCCTTAAGGCGGCGTCAAAATTGAATGGTGTTATCAATGCATCAAAATTTTAAAAGATCTCCTGTATTTGCGATGGAATAGTTATGATACATGACTTTCGCCTCATTTTTTTTTTAAAAAAAACAACAACAACAAGAAGTAGCAAACGGAGAAGAAGAAAGGGGAAATAAAAGAAAGCTAAATCAATCGACCATGCTCCAGTGGCATCGTTTTAACCCAATAAGTGGTGAAGCAGCGACTCGCCTGACGTGTTGACAGTCTTGATCATGATGATGATGAAATAACGGACTGTGCGCAGAATCTAGCTAAGATCACAGTATAAAATTGAAGCACACTGAAAGAGGCGTGGTCAGAAAATAAATTTTGATTCTCCATGAGAAGAGAGATTCTCGCGATACTCGATCGATTCAACCACGCCTCTGCATGATGAATCAACGGTACGCCACATTCATCTCCAGATGTCTCCCTATTCTGTACCATGGAATTCGCGTGGACTGTTACAGATACCTTTGTAAGAGGGTCATATTGCAAAGCAATGACAATCGCCTCCTCTCTCTTGAGATCCAAAAGGCGGACCATGAATTCACGACACCCGCAAGCCTCCAGAAGACGTCGGCCTATAGGTCCGATACAACTCGATACCATTTTTGATGTCCGAGGAAGAAGAGGCAGAGGATACTTCATATGGTAATTTGAATCTGGAAATCCCACTAAAGAAGCGTGATAAGAACTTCATATCCCCGTCAGGGATAACCAGAAAATAAGACAAAGTCATCCAGAAGCCACCTTTTATAGGCGTCGAAACTTTCGGAATTCTCTAAACATTCTCTTGGATGGCTATCACGCGTACGCATGTCTCCAATCAAAGCGTCGTCCTTAACTTATGAGCAAGCGTTAAATGCACATCAGTGGACGAAGCGTCGCCTTTGATACTTGTGCAAGCATTGAATGAATAACGGTTATCTGGAATCGACGGATACGACTTTTCGAATTAAAATGTCTACAACGAATTCAAAGATCCCGCCAAAATTGCAGGATGACGCCACGCCTGGTCGGACCGATTTTGGGGGGGGACAAGTGATAACTGAGAAAAATACATATTTGAAGGCCCAATAAACACGACCCACTGGTAACAGAAAAAGAATAAGCCAAATGGTGACACAAGCAAAGTAAGCGCCCGATTGGACTGATGGGATAGCTCGCCCTGACAGCCCACTGGCACAAGCCAACATCTACCATATATCTGCTTCCTGTCACATCGCCGCTCACCCACTTTCACTGACGGTTATCGTTTCCCGAGGTACTCAAGCACCCCCCTCCAAGATCTCTTATATATAGCCAAAATCATAATGGCACAAGGTATTGAACTCCTTAAACTCTCTCTCTCCATTATTATCTCCAAGTTACTAACTTAAGCTTCAGAGTGCTAACGTCCGGGTCCGACCAGGCACCCCCTCTTGCAGGTTCAACAGTCTTAACAGACTCACGACTGTCTTATCATCTCATAACAAGATAAAAAGATAAAGACAATTTAATCTTTATCACCTCCCCTTTAATTGAAGCAGATTCTTGTTAAAACAGAATAAAATTAAGAGGAATGCATGACGGGAAAGCTTAGTAAAACATTGTAAATTTAATGGATCTACTTGCTTCCACACATGACAAAATAATTTTAATTTTGCGGTTATTTTTTACCATATATTTTTTTTTTCAATTGATTATAAAATACTACTCACCTACTCTTTGGGTTATTTTTACCGTTATTTTTTTAAATAGAAATTCTACTATTATTTTTTGTGAAAACCAATAACATAAAAAAGTACATTTATTATTTTAATAATTTCAGTAACAAATTATTTAAAATAACGGCAGAATTTCTCTTTTTTAAAAACTTTAATGGAAAAAATAATAAAAAGTTTAGTATCATTTTCTCACCAATTTTATAAATTTAATGGCAAAAAAAATGACCTTTAACCTCTCATTTTTATTAGTTCTATAAATGTCCAAGGCAAAATCAAAGTAAGATAACATAAGCTCTATCTCAAAGCTCGAAGATGGCAGAAGTTTTAGCTTTTCCAGACAACAGCCCAAAGAAATTTAGTCAGGACTCCCAACCAGAAAACTAGATTGCCAGCATACTACAAATTACTTAAAATTCTCAACCCTGCAAGTTATAAGCGAATTTCTTGACCATCAAATATCTGCTGCAAGGAAGTTTCCAGACAATGACACCTGCAAGAACATAAAATCGGCTTCAATATATTATTTATGGCAAATGAACAGGATTTTTTGTTTCCTCTTTATTTGCTTTACATAAGTTCATCATATATAAAAGAACTGCACAGGCAGAAAAGTCCCATTTCATTTTGTACCTTTTCTCCTAGTTTGAATGGTGGAAGCCCTTTGTAAGGGCAAGTGCTGCAGCGAAAAGCATCTCCCAGTCCACACTGCACCATGCAAAAGAAATTTGGTTAAAGAAGCCTGTAATTTTCGATGAATCTACACAAGACCTAAATATGCATCAAGCCATGTTCAACTAAGCAAGGTGTGGGTTGCAAGCGCCTGATCGTGCATGTTTTTTAGAGATACACAAGTGAAACATACATTGCCACATGCTGATTGAGGATTGTTCAGCTGATCCATTGTCGGTTCTAACTTCACTTTCTCCTCTGCCTCAGCTCGTCCACATGTGCAGTTTTTGCAAGCCTTCCTAGTGCTTCCAACCTCGCAATCACCAACTTCACAAATTGGAAAAAAAAAAAAAGAGGATGAGTCCATTGCCTAAAAGCTGTATGTGCAAACTTAAGAGCGTTTGACCCATTCAATCTAACCAGGTGGTAGTTGAGGTTTCTTCAAATCCTCTTCAGTCAAAAGGCTATCTTCATCAATTAAATCATCATCATCAAGCTGAACCTTGATTGAATTTTTTGTGGATTTCTTAATGGCAAATGACGACCCAATTTTCCAAGAAGGTTTCTTGGCCTGAACCTATAAAAGTAAGGAAATAAAATGTAAAAAAAACAGAAATCAACAAATCGCTGACCCAAAATCAATAACAGATGATAAAATATATTGCTGCACACTGTTTGGCTGTAGAAGGGAAAAATAGAAACTTATTTTACCGTTCCTCCAAACTTACGGAGCAAAGAACAAGAATCTCCTAAGGATTTACAATCAAACAAATCACACCATAAAAATAGGTCTTAATTGGAGATTAGAGGTGACAAAGAAACACAATAAAATGATGGTGTAAAAAAAATTCCGCTTTTGCTATGTCCATAAGAATATCAGGTTCTTGCTGTCTCAAGACAACCTTTTTAAAGTTAATACATACTTGTCTTGTTTCATTAAAAAGAACATACAGTGAATAAAATTAAAAGAATTTCATTTTTTGTTTAAAATAGAAAAGATTCTTGATCAAATACTGCAATTTATATCAAACATTATTTACAATCCTGGTTCAAGCCATGCATCCAAATTCCACAGGCCTCCATAACCAAATGAATACCCACAATTTCACAAGCTAGGAATTGCTATCAAATAGTAGATGTATATCAATAGAAAATGTAGATATCAAAATCAGCAGATGCTTGAAGATGACAGGGAAATGAAATTGGGAAGACATTATGTCACCAGCAATAAACAAGCTAAAACTCACCCCAAAGGATTGAACAACTCCAGATAGTCCAACAGATTTCAATTGGAGACCTTGTGCTTCTAAGAAGCCTGCCAATAGCAACTTGCGCTCAAGAGCATGTACTGCCTGCAGAAAAACCATGGTGAGACACTTGACTGTGAACTACGGTTCAAGCCAGAATCAGCATCAAATCTACCTTATCTGTTTCCTCTGCTACAGACTGAAGAGCCTTGTAAATAAGGACAGTCCCACCAGGCTTCAAGACTCTCGAGATTTCCCCGAACAACAGGTCATTGGGAAATTCAATTGACCTACTGAAGGAAATGGCAATATCCACAGATGATGAATCCACTGGCAGCTTACCTGAGATAAGTCAATAATGACTATTCAAGTCCTTTGCCACCTAATAAAATTAAAAAGGAAAAATGCTAATGAACTCCAATTGCACGGACAACCACAACACATTGTGCAAACTTATATGTACACAGCCATCCATCATGTGTAACTATGCAATCAGTTAATATGAAGGCAATCAAAGACCAAAGAAGAAAAAACCGGCAAAAGCTCAAGGGAAGTACTTAAAGATGATGCTTGAGGGATGACTCGAGGATCACACTGCTCAGCTCCTTCATTGCCAAGCTCTCTTACAGCATTTGTAACTGTACTTATGGGAAGAATTGTATCATCTGTAAATGCTAGCACCATACTTTGTATCCTTGTTGTATCCTTCAAAAGTTTACAATATGCAGCTTTAGCAACTCGTTCAACATGTAAACATGACTTTATTATACAAGCTACCTCATGTAGGGAACTCCCCTATTCAGTGGATGACACTAGAATCACCAAGACATCCATGCTTCCTCAATTAGACATGTATAATTCAAACTATAAATAAATAACAATTTTGAACACTTTTAGGCACTCTAAGTTGTACTATTTTGACAAATTGGATTACGATTCTTAAGTGGTTCAAAGAGGGTTGATTCCACACCCATTCTAAAACTCAAAAGTCAAAACTATGAAGCAAAACTTGGTCCAGCTTGGCCGAGTCAAAAAATCATTGTTCTTCCATAATAACTCATTAATATCTAGGTGATTATAGAAAGGAAAATGGACATATTCTGCTTCAATTTCCATCTCATAGACTGGCAGTTGATGAATTTTGAAATGTCAACCAGGAAAGAAAATCAGCACTGATTATATTAATGGTTTATCGGATGGAAACAGCAAAAAGAAGTTAAAATATTAAATATCTTTGCAGGTAGAACTAATTGCATTTGTTGCATCAAATTTAAAATTTTCCAATCACATGCCTTGCACCCATCATCAAGAAAGGCTCAAGCACAGAAAACAATTATAAACTATTCTTGATTATTAACCTAATTTCATAAATTGGCAGCATCAAAGATTTGAAACGGCCAAAAACAAAGAAACGGAGCTACGTCAAAGGTAGAAGCAATCCAACAGTTCATAGAAGATGCATAAACTATAAAAGAGCTGCAAATAAACGGCAAAAGGAAAATCAAAAGGGCGAATTCGAAAAAAAAAAGGAGCAAAGCCATACAACCAAACATCATAAAACGTAAGATAATCAATCAATTATAGGAAAATTTTGTAGAAAATTAATGGAAGAAAAAGAAATAAGATAAAAGCAAAATACATTACCATGTTAGTTAATCTCCAAATATCTTCAGAAAAGATACTCTCTTATCTTTCCCTTCCAAGACCCGGAGCGAAGATCTAAACCCTACAAACTACCAACCAAGACGGTGAAAACTAAGATGTAACAACTAAAGTTGATCAGAAATAACAATTAAATTAATAAAGATCAAACAAAACTCGTGCAATGAATACCAAATGGAGCGAATCGAAGAAAACGAGTAAATTATGCTGATTACAGTTCTATATTGATATATGAGAAAAAATTCAAAAACATTTGTTGGTGTAACGGAGGATCACGACCTCGTAAAGGCTGTGACGACAACAACAGTTATATGATTGCTCAGTCGATGACGTTGACTTGATGGCTGCTACGTAAGCGGCCGTTGCTTAAGGAGAGAAATGAGGGCGGTGAAGTTTTAGGTAATTTTGGAATTTACTCAAGGCTATTTTGGGAATTTTGACTGAAAGGGCATTTTGGGTTATTTGCTACCTGAAAATTCCGTGTTCTCGAATTTTCTATTTATCGTTCAGGGCTATATTCTATATCCTCTTTCTGTGGCTGGGATGGTTGAAAATTTTCGTCTGCAGCAAAGCATTTTGCTGGTTTGGGGAATTTTGTGCGCTTTACTTTCATCATCTTCAATTTTCTCTCAATTTACTGAATAATTGTTTCTTCGAAGGTACTATCTCTGGCATATTAGGGTTTTGTTGATGTTGTTGAATACTTCGCCATGCGTTATTGGATCCTGTGTTTATTATGCTCGGCGTTTTTGTTGATTCGTTTTATTTTTGTTTTTGGTATATGAAATGCGAATTATTTGTGGATTTCTTCTTAAAAATGAGTTTCTGATTTTGCGAATCATGATCTTTGTCAATTTGGATCATTTGATCTCCGTTAATTTGGATTATTTAGAGGGAGTAGGTTTGTTTGTGCCCGTTTCTTCTGCGAGGATTGGTTCTTCGTTGTTGTCATTTGTTTTATTCTCTTAGACGATCATGCAATTTATACTACCGAATTTGATTGTTCTGCGGAATTTGGGCCTTTTATTTGGAGGTTTTATATTTTAGGCAAGTTTAATTTTCATTTTATGCATGTTTATCCTTGGAACTTGTTCGTATTTGAAAAAATATAGAAGGATTTTTCAAGTGATTGACCCATTTTTTGTGCCTGTGGATTGTGGTGGTTGTTGTCATTTATTTTTTAATAAGCGCGCCGAGAGTTAGGTCTTCCATTCCCTGTGCGTTGCTTTGTAAGTTATTTTTCTTTGTTCTATTTATGTGTAGCAAAAGATAATAGGATTATTTGCTGAATATGTTTCTTATGGGGACTTTTTGATTCTTTTCAGCGGTTTCTCTTATTTGAAAATGCAAAGAGGCAGGGGAGGCAGGGATCCGTTCTTTGGTTTTGGTGACCCTTTTGGTGGTGGATTTGGGGGCTTTGGTGGTGGGTTTGGGAATCAAAGAAGTCTGATTTCCAGTTTCTTTGGTGGAAGGGATCCATTCGATGATCCTTTCTTCACGCAGCCTTTTGGGGGCATGTTCGAGTCTCATTTTTTTGGTTCCAATGGGAGTCCATTTGCTGACATGAGGCCATCTGGATTTATTGAGGATCAACCTCCAGAAGCCAAAAATTCCAGGGGACCAATTATTGAAGAACTGAACTCTGATGATGAGAAGGAAGAAGCTGATAAAGAGAAGAAAGAGAATCCTAGAAAACATGGCAGGTCGAGCAAGGAGCGGTATGTTGAGGATCCAGATGATGAAGCTGAAGGTTACATACGTTTTGTTTCTTTTGTTATTTTTCTTAACTCAAATGCTGATTGTTTTAAGTTTATAAGCGTGGGCTTGTGTTTTCTGTCTATATTGCAGGGAGAAAGAGTAAGCACTTGCAATATATGAGTAGCCATAACAGGTCCAATGTCATGGAGCAGCAGCCGCAAACAGGCAGTTTCACTTTTCAGAGTTCTACCGTTGCATATGGAGGTGCCAATGGAGCATACTATACTTCATCCAAGACTAGGAGAGCTGGGAGTGATGGAGTGAGTATTTTTCACCCCCTTTTTTCAAGTAATTTTGCATAGGATTTGAATGCCCTTGTCCTGATATGTTATGGCCCTTTTTGGAACAGGTGACATTTGAAGAAAGCAAGGAAGCTGATAGTTCTACCAGGCAAGCCAGTCATAGAGTTTCTAGGGGGCTTCATAACAAGGTAGATGTCCATCTGTTATTTCTCTCCATAGTCATATTTGTTTCCGTAGTCCCCAGATTGTATTTTGGTTCTCATTTATTGGGCTCGATTCTCTTCTTTTGTTGGAAATTGTTTTTTTTTATTATTATTCTCTCAAGGGTCACACACTTTCTCGGAAGCTAAATTCGGATGGTAAGGTGGATACAATGCAGACGTTGCATAACCTTCATGAAGGTGATTAATCATTCTATTTGATTCTGTCATAATTGCGCCCCCACCCTTTTTTTTTTGGAGTATTGAGCTAGAGCTTTGGGGTATTTTTCTAGATGAGCTTGCTGGTTTTGAAGAATCATGGAATCGAAATGGTAGACAGTATCTGCCTGGCTGGAATGGGGATTTAGGTGGCCGTGATATTGGTAAGATTGTTGTGGTTCCTTTTGATCTTTCTTTTATCTGCATTCTGTTGATAATAAGGTTCATCTAGTTGCAGTGGTCTGATTCGCTAGGAGAGTTGTTCTCATTTTCCTTGTTCATGTTTTAACAAGTTATCTTTTGCTTGACAAGTCATGCATAGTCAGTTTGCTGAAAGTACATTCTATCTTATCTCTGTGATACATGTGAGTTGTTGCTTTTCTGTGGTTGTGCTATGTATTACTTTGTTCGATAATGAATGGGATATCGCAGGGATGGACTGACCAATGTTCCCTTGCTGATGCTATTTATCTGTGATAGAATATAATTATGTGCTACAAAATATGAGTATGTCAGAGTGAATAACTATAATGGTGGAATGACAGACTGCGCCGACATCTTGGTCCGGATTGTAGTAAAAATTTATCTGAAGACTTTTTGTACTTGTATTTTCCAAGCAAGCAGTTATTCATGTCTGACGGATTGATGGAACTGCTATTGCGTTTCATGTTATACATTACTGAAGTACATGTGCATAGTATTTAAATAATAATTTTTGGGAAACAACCTACTATTCAGAGTCAGTTTTGTGTTATTCTGGATAGTGGTAACGGAGCTTGTTTCCTTCAAGTTGTGTTTTGGCTAGTTTATGATTGGTCAGCAGTGTGTGCTACAGGGGCTAGTGGCAGTGGACAGAATGCAGAGGGAGGGCGAGGAGGTTGGGCACTTCCGTCCTCAGAGAAGCAGATGCAAAACCCTGTTCAAGATGCTCAGGGCAGGGCTGGGAATTCTCGATTGCAGAATTCAGGACGGGTGAAAGGGCCATCAGGTTTCAAAGCCAATAATGGATATTCCGGGGGCCGAGCAAGAGAGTAAATATAGTTGAAAAGCATTGTGGCAATTGTTTGATGTGCTTCTTATGGATTTTGTTATCCAATTAATAGTCTGGGAATAGGCTAAGGAAAGCAGTAGGGATAGGTACTGTATTTGTATAAAAACACGCGGCAGATGAGCTCAATTGTCCCTTTGGCACATGAGTGGGAATGGTTCATGATTTGGTTTTTGGTCCCTTTTCCCCTCTGTGGTTCTGGATATGTATGTTTCTTTTTCATCGTAGCATCAAAATATCAGTTTAGCATTAAAACTGGTATTAGTATAAATTGTTAGTTCAATTTATAATAATGAAATATATGATATTATTGTATTCTAAGTTATAATGTAGTCAATATATGCATTAAAAAATTAACTTGCTCCCCTGCAAAAACACCCTTCCCCACATGGTTATTTAGATTTAGTAAATGGAATGCTAAATTAAAGATTGATAAATATCATATGTGCAACTTGGGAAGCAAACAAAAAAAGCTTTGGAGCTTCTTGCTATTGATTTATTTGGACCAATAAGTGAAAAATTTTACGGGCTAAATGTAGTTGATGATTATATGAGTTTCACTTGGATAATGTTTCTTGCTTACAAGTTGATGATTATATTAGATTCACTTAGGTAATGTTTCTTGCTTACAAGGATAAGCCATTTGATGCTTTTAATAAGTTGAATAAGAAAATTCAGAACGAAAAGGATACAAAATCACAAATATATGGAGTGATCATGGTAGAGAATTCAAAATAAAAGATTTGAAGATTTATGTAACAATTATTGAATTAGTCACATCTTTTTGCTCTCAAAAGATCACAGCAGAACGGTGCTGCAGAAAGGAGGAACATAACCAACATAACAACAAAAATGTTAAACAGAAAAATAAATCCAAATAAGAAAACTTTTAAAGCCGTCAATTACGATTATCGGTAAATGAGTTCAGGACCACAAGATAACTCAGAATTACAAAGACATCAATAGGTAAATGCGAGGGAGAGTAGAAAAAGAACTTGCCGATATATGGTAAGTTGCTGTAGAAACTGAGGGGACTTAGTTATCTTCTCCATTGGATAATTTCATTGCCCTATTAAATTCTATGGTTCTCTTATGAACACAAATTAAAACCAAATGAAAAAAAAAAAGACACGGTGCAAAGTCGGAAGCATCAGAACATTATTGTCAACAAGTGAACTTACCTGAAGTTCAGAGATCAAGTGTAAGCCATCTTATGCACAGACTTTGCACCATTATACATTACGCTTTTTATCATTTATACATATTTGTCAACACAAAATAATCTCAACAATGGCAGAGATTTCTTGGTTTAAAGTCAAGGGTCTAAGGGAAAGGGACGAATATGAAGCTAGCGGCGCAAGAAAGAAAGGAAAGGGAAGGAAATGAAATGAAAGAACAGAGGTCTCTTTGTTCATCTATCCAAACAGAGGCCGGGCTTTCGAAAAGTGCCCGGCCCATGTTGTATGATGTTTGGCAGGCCCATCCTAAATTTATAGTAATCAATATATATTTTAATTGCATAATCTAACGGTTGCTATCAAACCCCAAGGGAATGGTAAGGTCGAATTTACGTTAAAAATTTGAGAAAAAATTTTCAAGCCCTCAAATTTTCGAAAGAAAATGTGAGAAAATAAACGGACCGTGAACGTATGGAAGAAAAAATTCAGCCATCGGATAAATAAAAAAATTTGAAAACCCAAAAGATGATACAGAGCCACAAATCTCAGCCTGTCCTCGTCGTCGTCCTCCTGGCATAGGCTTTTTTTTTTCGCTGCAAACATAAAAAAAATAAAAAATGGCAGTAAATAGAATCACCACAAACATGATTCTCAAGGAGCTGCTCAATCAGAGGCTACTATTGCCCTCATCTTTCTAATCACTGTCACCGTCCCTGCGTTACTCGCCACCAAGCCTAGGCGGCGCTGCGCTTAAATCCGCAACCCGCCAATTCGGTTTCACCCGGATTCGCTGCGCTGCCTCCAATGATAAGAAGGTGTCTACTCAGCTTTCGCAGGTTCAGCAGCTTCTACAAGAAGCTGAGGAGCAAGCCAGCTCTGCTGGGAATGAGCCGCCTCCAAAAATCACAATTGGTACTTATTTTTCAAGTGTTTGGCACTGAATTAGTGTCGTATCAGTAACAGATCACTCTTCGACATTCTTATAAGATGCACATTCCTTTTTGGGTTTATAGCACGTGAAATGGAAGACCAGGAAGAGAAATGTTATTTAGGGATTATTGGCCATTGGGTGTGGTTCAATTAACAAACTAAGCTTGCTTCAACTTCCTCACATCCTCTGATTGTTTATGTAATTCTGAATTTTAATTACCCATCTTCAGTGTCGCACTTTGGCTCTCAAGACTATTTGGAAATATGTTATAGAAATAGGTATTAATCCCTTGGATGATTTAGTGCTAATACCAACTAGATCATTCCTGAATTCTATGTCATTGCATCACTTTCTGGCTACTTTGTTTGTTTAATGCTTCAAGTTTATGCTTTGTTTGTAATGGTGTTATTTTCTTTTTTTCGTTTTTTTTTCACACGAGTCTAGCTCTCTAGGAAGCAGAAGTGGTTATGTTAGTTTCTCTGGTACGATCTTATAATGTTGTTGGCGTCCTACTTCAGTTTGTGGTAATTTCAGCTGTAGTTTTGACAATTCTAAGGATAGCAGAGCGCATCTTCCCTGGGCTTTTATTGTAGGTTCCGGTTCAATTTGTTATGTTGGTCGACCTAAAAGTAAATTTAAGTTTCTTCATCAATGTTCCCTTGCAGACCATGTAAGCGTAAGTTTTACTAGAAGTGGTGGGCCTGGAGGTCAGAATGTGAATAAAGGTTCGTTATGTTCATTTCCTTATATTTGGTATGGGATCACTGTTATCTTCCGTCTGATAACTTGTTTTCAAGGGACTTTTACTTAGTTTAACTGGTTTTGTAATTGAGATAGTGAACCAAGGTGGACATGCGCTTCAATGTTAGAGAAGCACACTGGTTAAGTGACAGAATCAAGGAGAGGATTATGCAAATGGTTTGTTTCGTCTACTTACCATAAGTGAAAACAATCCTACTGCATAATTCTGATTGGAGGATCCATGGCTCTTCGAAAGCACTACAAAAAATTGTTATAAAGAATGCAGACTGGCTTTTTTTGGCTATGTAATTGAAATGAACACTGAATGTAGAGAAAGACCAAACGTTAAGGAAGGAGAGAGAAGGAAATACAAAGGATTGCATAAGTATACAAACAGGGCAGCTACAAATTAAACATCTCTACTATTTCTCTCATCCGTTGGAGTTTCATTTTCATCTGACATTGCATTTCCTTATTAGAAAGGAAAGAGTATGTCTCCGTGGTTTTTGTCCTGCAATTTTACAAATTGTCAACTTCTGTTTATTACAGGAGAAGAATCGAATCAACAAGGATGGTGAGCTCGTGATTTCTTCAACAAAGACAAGAACTCAGAAGTTATTCTCTATGCCTTTCCTTGTCTTTTTTCACTTATATAAACATTTGATGATGGACATGTTGGTTTAAAGCTACTCTTTTTTCTCAGGGGTAACATTGAAGATGCTCTAACAAAGCTGCAGGTACCCAGACTGTCAATTTACTTAGCTTTATGAACTTTGTGTTTTTTATTATGTGATTCAAACAGTAAATATGTTTAAGCATGTAGCCGTACTGTTTGTTAACTCTGAAAGATTATGCTATTAGGCTTAGCTGTTACATTATACCTTACCCAGCGAGTTGCTGCTAATGGGTGTTCTTATTACATTTTGTTTCTCATATTTGCTATTTGATGAGCTAAACAGGCTATCATTGATGCTGCTTCCTATGTCCCACCTCCTCCTTCTGAAGAGCAAAAGAAAAAAATAGGCAAGATGTAAGAGCTCCTAATTTGCAATCATCCACCTTTTTGGAACTCTATTGTTTGTTATGATATCTGGAATTTTAGTCATGTTGATTGTGAAGGAATAGATGTGGACTAATTTTTAATTTTCTTGGTTTGAAGGGCTGCTACAGGGGAGCAGAAACGACTTAAAAGTAAGAAAGCTCTTTAAGACAAAAAGGCTTTTAGAAGAAGTAGAGACGGCTGGGACTAAACTTCCTCAGTTGTAAGATTTTGGTCTTGGAGCAATTTGTAACCAAGTCAACCATTTATCACATAAGGTTTTAATTGCTTCTTTGTGGCTCCGTCATTATTGTTTCTTCTTGAATTGTACATGTAGGGATAGCTGATGACGTTAGGACTCTCACAAGGAGCACGTCCAGCTGACGACCAAGTGAGGGAACAGAATTTCAAAGCGGTGACCCCTCAAGAGTGGAGAATTTTAGTCATAAACTGAGGATGCTTAGTTTATGGTCATTATTAGAACCACCTCAATGTTACAGCACAAAAGGTTTAAATGACTGTCCATTAAAGGTTTGAATCAACTACAGCATACGAAATAAATTCGTGACAGCTTCGGGCTTCCATTCTAGTCTAGTGTTTAAAGTTCCGAAATACTTGTAAATTTGACCTTCTAGAGGTTTAATAACAGTCGAATATGAGATTCTTTTACCTTTCTCTTGACTGCGCTGTATTTTTCTTTTGTACTTGTCAAAGGTATACAATTCATTGTTAATGCCCTGATTGCTTCAGGTAAGAAGAGGATATGCATGACTAAATTAAACTGAATCTGTCTTGATGATCTTATAACTGCATATATGGGTTCATTTCTATAGAATACGTCCTCTTCTGATAAACAAAATCAAGGACAACACTGAACGATACAAGAATTTTCAATTTTGAGCTTTACACGGGAGAATTAATTTAAAGATGAAAGTTATTTTTAATCAAAAAATATGAACAGATTTGTTCCGTAACCAGCCAAAACGAGTCAAAAACAAGAAAACCATTCAAAAGCAGTCATGAACAATCTATACAGATTAAAAAATAAAGAGAACTGAACTTAATTCTTTCCAAAATTACTTTCTGATAACATGTTCTTCCCCGGATTCTCTGTCGATGTGCTTTATCCATTTCTTCTGACTCTTTGTTTGCCGTGAATTTCCACCACCGGCTCCCACATGTGCAACGTCGAGTCCCTTCCCCACCGGCAAAAAAACCGATCTAACAATCCGGCGAGACCCTTCTTCCGCACCACTTCTCCACCTAAAACTTGAAGCTCTTAAATTAGCGTTCTTGCATACCATAACAGCACCTCTATTGCTAACCTTTGTTAGCCTCAACACCATGGCAAAATCCTTACACCGTGAATCTACCACCAAGAAGTCTATTTCAGCCAACCTCTCCATAACTTCCTCCGGTTCTCCGACAAGAATTTCCGGTGATGACACCCCAGCCTCTGCCATTTTATTTGCATATTCTGATCTTGATCGTTCATCAGGGACTATACATACATGTCTACCACCCGTGTGGTGGCTAGCGGTGGCTAAACCGATGCTTGTAGCTATAACTCCACCCCGTGACCACGTTTCTACAATAAGTTTCGCATTCCATCCAGCGGCCATGGCTGAAACCAGCTCAGCTACACTGGATTCTTGGAAAAGCTCGCACTGAAAAGAAAAAAATCAAAAAACAACCATAAATAATCCCATTAAAGAAGGAAAAAACAATCAAAATAACATACATGAAGAACATCAAGAATTGAAGCTTACAGATTTAACTGTGTCTATGTAAGCCTTTAAGGCTGTTTCAGGAGACCAAACCAGCTTCATTTTCTTTTTTCTTAGGTTATGAAAGTTTTGTTTTGGTTTCTTGGAAAAGTTATAATGAGCAGTTGAAGAATTGGGGTGATAAAATGGGAGGGGGTGGAAGCTGAGAATGGCTTCTGTTGGACCGTTGACATTACACCGCGCAAATCCTACGTGTGAAGGATTAGCATTAAAATATATATATATATATATATTTATATATTTTATTAAGGTATTTGTCCACCAACCTAATTTTCAATTCTTTCTACTTGTCAGTATTTTTACAGGTACATATACTGTTATAAGAAAAATGTGTAATGCTTAGTCTTCTTAATTTAATTACTTGCAGTTTCTTTTGTTATTAGTTAGATAAAGATCCACTGGAGTCCACGCAATGAGGTAAATGATTCGCAGAATTCAATTCTTTTTCTGATAATTTATTCGATTGTTTCTTTGGATTTCTTGCATACAACTGATCCCTTACTAACATCTTCTTAATTGGTTAATTTGAAAAGAAAAATATCAATTATGTCAATCTCATCCTTACTAAATTTACATCCTAATAGCAAATTTATATCTCAATAGCGATCCAATAAAAAAAAAATTATTACACAAAAATGTTTTTAATTTTTTAAATACATCACAATATTGATATACCGCAATTTAAAATATTTTATAAGACATATTATGGAATATTTCAATCAACACTTCGATACTGAACTCATAATTTTTCAAATGGCACGATTTAAAGAATTAAAATATTTTTATGAAATACTTTTTTCAAGTAAATTTATATTAGAATATAATTTTAGTGACCATAAATTTATATGAACTCAATTTGCACATGATGTGAAACTTATTACTAATGATAGGCTCATAATTATATATATAACGTTGGTTTATAATCTCTAGCAATTTAAATCCATGCGATTGTCTGTATTTTGATAAAAATCTCAACTCTTATATTATGATATTATGTGTCGTTTGCTTTGATATACTAATAAACTGTGATTAAATATATTTATTATATTGAAAAATAAAACTTTTATTATTGCTCTAACTACTCGTGCAGTTGCATAAATAATTAAAGGAGAAATTTGGGAAAGGTTGACGATCAGAAATTGTTGAAAAATATTGGGAAACACGATTTGAAGCATGAATCACAGCATTGTAAAGGATAATCATTGAAGAAAACTCTTACAAATTCATGGTTACTTTGCAATTTGGTCCTCTTATTTCTTTTTATTTCTAATTTGGCCATCGTACTTTAATTTAGCAAAGAAAAAGATGGATCGAGAAGATGAGAGAGAAGGTCAAATTGCTTGTCAAACAAATATCTGTCTGCCCACAACAAAGTATTTCTGTATTTGCTTGGCGGCTGACGTCGTTGACCTCAACTTATTCTAAGAAGCCTTCCTATTGGTCGGCAACATTGCCGCGTCATTTATTAATCTATTCTTTTGCTTACGTGGATATTCTTTGTTGATTTAACCGGCCATTTTATGTTTGTTCGTTTCGTTAGGGTCTGGAATTAGTTATTATTTAAATCTATGAAATACTACCATATTATTATTTAAGACATGTTTGGATGCGATTTTATCATGTTTATATAAACAAACATGTATAGTTTAATTAGTCGCGAAGTTAGAATTTATAATTAATGAAGATAAAAATATAACATAAATAATATAAATAAATTATTAAATAAAATAAAAAAAGCGATTGCATAAATTTTTAAATAAAGAAAAGGGACAATTATTATTAGTATGTTAAAAAAATTATATATATATATATAATAAAAAAAATTCAAAAATTAAGGGAGCAATTGCCTTGCATATGGCTGCACCGGTGAGTTTAATTATTTTGTCTTGTAAAATATATTTAAATAGTTAAAATGAATATTTTATTCACTTTTTTTTTTAATATAATGGGTCTGAATTTAAATTAATTAAATTAATCAATTTAAAATAAAATAATTATAAGAATAAAAAATGAACTTGAATGTAACAATCTTTTAAACTTTCAGCAACTAAGTTTACTGATTGATTTTGACAAGCATTATCTGTAAAAGTAAGCTATGGTAATATAAAATGTTGGTTAGTTAATGTTTTTGACTTTTTTGGCACTAAGATAACTGTTTTTGAAAAGAAAATAAAGGTTGTTTAATAAAATAATTAAATATCAATTTCTGGAAATTTTTTTAAATTTGGTGTTATTTAAAAATATAATTAAGAAAATAGAATTATTTTTTTAGTATTTGGAGAATTGAAATCTGTCATTCTACTTTCGTAATAACTCACTGTAGAAATAGAAATATGGGGCCAGTAAGAGAATGAGAGCTGATGATGATGGGTCCATTTATTCATTTCATTTTCAACAATAAGGAGCTGTAAAAATGAATATATTAATTGTCTATGTTATTTATAATGAAAGAGCTGTTTTACCATTATGGTAAAGTTGTACAATAATAAATTTAAAGTCTTGGATTCAATTTCCATGAACATCAATATATTAATTTTTTTTTATTTTTTAAAATTAAAATTTACAATTAATTTTTATACATTAATTAATTAAAATCTATAATTAATTATTTAAATTAAATAATTTTATGTTATCTTTATTTTTTTCAATTTTTTAAAAAAGTAATTATAAATTTTAATTTACATTGAAAAGATTTTTAAATTAATTTTAATTTAAATAAAAATATGAAAAAAATAAAGTTACTTAAATTTGCACATTTTCCACCAAATCAATTGCCCAATGTCATTGCGGACATAAAAGTAAATAATGTGTTTCGTTTTACACGCAATTGATATTTATATCTCAATTTCAAATTGATATTAATTTTAAATTTTTTATTAATTTAACGTGCTTTTATATATATATGTACTAATTTTAAATTAATCATTATTTTCTATTAATACTTTAATTTCAAATTAACAATATATTAATAATGCACATCAATTTAAAATTGAGATACAAATATCAATTTGAAATTGATGTGCTTTATTAATATATTGTTAATTTGAAATTAAAGTATTAATAGAAAATAATAATTAATTTAAAATTAGTACACAGATATATAAAAACACATTAAATTAATATATTAATAATACACATCAATTTGAAATTGAGATACAAATATCAATTTCAAATTGATGTGCATTATTAATATATTGTTAATTTGAAATTAAAGTATTAATAGAAAATAATGATT
Organism: Excoecaria agallocha; assembly: GCA_037975025.1. Lineage (NCBI taxonomy): Eukaryota > Viridiplantae > Streptophyta > Magnoliopsida > Malpighiales > Euphorbiaceae > Excoecaria > Excoecaria agallocha. Next base: position 1,031,949 of record CM075811.1, read on the forward strand.
AATTTAAAATTAGTATGCAGATATATAAAAGCATATTAAATTAATAGAAAATTTAAAATTAATATATTAATAATGCACATCAATTTGAAATTGAGATACAAATATCAATAGTACGTGAAACGAAACACATTATTTAATTTTATGTCCGCAATGACATTAGGCAATTGGTTTGGTGGAGAAATGGACAAATTTAAGTAACTTTATTTAAAATTAATTTAAAAATTTTTTCAGTGTAAATTAAAATTTATAATTACTTTTTTAAAAAATTAAAAAAAATAAAGATAATATAAAATTATTTAAATTGATTATAAAATTATTTAATTTAAAAATTAATTATAGATTTTAATTAATTAATGTATAAAAATTAATTGCAAATTTTAATCTTAAAAAATAGAAAAAAAAGATTTAATATATTGCTATCTATGAAAATTGAACCCAAGACCTTTGTTTTATTATTGTGCAACTTTACCATCATGATAAAACAATTATTCCTTTATAAATGGAATGGACAATTAATATATCCATTTTCGCAGCCCTTCATTGCAGAAATGAACAAATGGACACCATCATCATCGGCCTCATTTTCTTGTCGGCCCCACATTTTCATTTTCACAGTAAAATTATTGCGAAAATAAGATGACATCCTAATTTTTCAAATACTAAAAAAACAGTCTCATTTTTTCAATTATATTTTTAATTAATACCAAATTTAAAAAAGTCTCCAATTCCTGTCATCTTCAAGCCTATGTGGGGAAGAATATGTAAGATATTGATTGGCAAGAAATTGTCATCCGACAATAACCTAAAATAATTAGGTAAGCACATACCAACGCATTGAAGCCACATTCAAAACTCATAAAAATCTATTATAATTTTTGCCCCATTTTTTTATACAAATTAAAAGGTATAGTTATTATATGGTTAATGAATAATTTTTCTATAATTTTTTCATTATATCCATTCTAAATATAGAATATCAAATAATTAGTTAGTATTAGAACTTTAAAAATTACGGTTAATATAACATAACATAAAAAAATTTAAAATATAATTAATAAAATAAAATAAAATATGGAAATTATAAATAATATATAGGTTACTCATAATGTTAAAAAGGAAAATGGAGTATATTTTCAGGAATAAAGATAGCAAAATAGAGTCTCCTTGCAGTTTATTAAAGCTTTTTTCAGGTCATTGGTCATACGTGTTTTCACTTCGAGTTGCAGAAAGTATGACACTTCGTTCGGTTTTATCTTGGGTTGACAGTAACCTTCAGTCGAAAGGTATCACTTATACTGATGCTCAAGAAGTTTATTTTACTTTTTGTTGTAGTTCAGAAGATTTTTCTGATTTCGGTACTTTTATTTTTAATTGTAAATATTTTTATTTCGTGTAAGTAGAATATTAGTTTAGCTTGAATTAATAGGTCTAACAATATTGAGGCTCATAAATTAGCTAGAGCTTCATTTTTTTATGATTCTTCTAAAGTTTGAGATGTTCTTTTTGTGTGTTTGTGATCTTTTCTTTTATAAAGGTCCTTATTTTCTTAAAAAAAAAGTCTATTTTTTCTTAGTTTGTCTTTATTATTTCTATCATACAATTAACTTTTAAATTACATATAATAATATAATTATTTAAATTACTAATAATAAACAAAATTTCATTCAATTTTTTTATAAAAATTGTCAAATAAAAATTAAAATAACATATAATTTAATACCTGATATTATATATCTCCATTTATATTTTTTACTTAGAATTAAATTAATTTATGACAATTTACATTTTCAATATTATACTAATATTAATCATTATTTTAATTTTACAAAAATAATCATAAATGATATAAAATTGATTCTCACGTTAATTTTAATACAGTTGTCGTTGCTTTCTACAATACTGGATGCTATTTTTTTTAGAAAGAAAAAATAAAATAACATTTATATGCTTTTCTTGGCCTCACGATTTATAAATATTTTGGCTGTAACTTTTTAATTAAGTTAAGATAAAATGAGAATGAATTAATTTGTGGAGAGGATAGAATAGAATTCAACAAAAGTAAGCTTTTAGAATAATTAATCAAAGCAATTCCTTGCAAGGGAATAAAAGAATCCAACTCTTCTGGAATTAAGCAGATTAATAATTTTCTATGTTAACGTCCGTAGAAAAAAACATGTAATAGAAATTAGGTCAAAACCGTGGATTTGAGGGATTAAACTTGGTGCATGGATGTCTCATTGCTGATGAAATTATCTAGAATATTGAGATAAATACAAGTACTACTTTTCCAGGAAGCCCAAAACTGACTTGACTTGGACAAACGTCGGCATTCTGTAGGGTTCATGGACCTTCAAAATTACGCAATTCTTTGTTTTGTTTGATTTACTGGTGAATTTTCTTTTTAGGATTATTCGAGACATATTTTAATACGAGAGTTAAATTTCTTACGATTTAATTTAAAATTGTTATTGATCATAAAATTATTAAAATATGATACTAATGACCTAATTATGAAGTTAATTTTATCTATAATCACTAAATTTACATCTAATTACATAAAAATAATTAAATAATTTTTTTATAACAAAATTATCACTAAACTTATCATTATTTTACACAAAACTCATTATGATTGATTTCTGATAAAGATTAATGCTGCAATTCTGACGTGACATACCACGTGTGCAAAAATAGTTGATGTCAGCTAATGATATGATATGTCACTTGTGCGTGACATGTCACGTCAGCATTCTAGTTATGATATTCATCGAAATCGATCATTTTGATTTTTACGCATAATACAAAATTTAGTGATAATTTTAATACGAAAAAATTTTTAGTTATTTTTGTGCTATTAGATGTAAGTTTAGCCATTATGGATGAAGGGCAATGCAAACTCTACAATATTTTATAGTTCATTATGGTGCACTCTTGGAACATCTTCAACTTGAAGAAGTACCATCTATCTCACGCGACACTCTCGCCACGAGTTTTCTTGGCTCACTCGACACAATCGCCAAGAGTTCGTCTAGCTCACTCGGCACTCTCACCACGAGCTCCTTTCATGGCTCACTTGGCACAATCGCCACGAGCCCGTCTAGCTCACTCGGCACAATCGCCACAAGCCTGTCTAGCTCACTCGACACTATCGCCACGAGCTCTATTCTTGGCTTACTTGGCACATCGCCACGAGCCCGTCTAGCTCACTCGGCATTCTCGCCACGAGCTCCTTTCTTGGCTCACTCGGCATAATCGCCACAAGCCCGTCTAGCTCCCTCGCCACAATCACTACGAGCCCGTCTAGCTCACTCGGCACTCTCACCATGAGCTCCTTTCTTGGCTCACTCGGCACAATCGCCATGAGCCCATCTAGCTCACTTGGCATAATCACCATGAGCCCGTCTAGCTCACCCGGCACTCTCGCCATAAGCTCCTTTCTTGGCTCACTCGGCACAATCGCCACGAGCCCGTCTAGCTCACTCGGCACAATCACCACAAGCCCATCTAGCTCACTTGGCACTCTCACCACGAGCTCCATTCTTGGCTCACTTTGCACATCGCCATGAGCCCATCTAGCTCACTTGGCACTCTCGCCACGAGGCCCTTTCTTGGCTCACTCGGCATAATCGCCACGAACCCGTCTAGCTCCTTCGCCACAATCGCCATGAGCCCATCTAGCTCACTCGAAACTCTCGCCACGAGCTCCTTTCTCAACTCACTCGGCACATCGCCACGAGCCTGTCTAGCTCACTCGGCACTCTTGCCACGAGCTCCTTTCTTGGCTCACTCGGCATAATCTCCACGAGCCCGTCTAGCTCACTCGGCACAATCATCACGAGCTCATCTAGCTCACACGACATATTGCCACAAGCACGATCTCACTAGCTCAAATATGCACATCGCCATAACCACATTACAATTTTAAGCTCAAACTCGACAGTTTCACTATGAGCTATGAAGACTTATTTGCTAACTATGGCTGTACATGACAAAGAACAACCTCTTATATGTCACCTCAAATGTTGCTGACATAAATGTCACACACTGAGGGGAGGACTTACGATAACAAAGAAAATTTAATTCAACACAAAACTCTATGGCATTCAGAATCCTAAAGAAAACTAGGTAAATCCGGTCGCTCTCCTTGAAATGTCGTAGTTCCTCCCATAGTCCAATGACACAGCTCAGCAAAGTAGCTCGACGACATCACCTATCCGATCTTATTACATTTCCTTGGGCTCACATAGCTCAGCAACATAGCTCAACGGCCTTTCTGGTCTTATTATGTTTTACTTGGAACAAATAGCTCGGTACCATGGCTCGACGGCCTTTTTGGTCTTATTATGCTTCACTTGGATCACACGGCTCAGCAAAGTAGCTCGACGGCATCACCTATCAGATCTTATCATGTTTCCCTGGGATCACACAACTCAGCTAGCTCAAATGGCACTCTAGCCATAAGCTAGGATCCTAGCTCATACGGCACTCTCGCCACGAGCTCCTTTCCTAGCTCATACAACACTCTAGTCATGAGCTCATTTCCTAGCTCACCCGGCATGTTCGTCATGAGCAGTTCCTTTTAAGTTCATCCGGCATGTTCACCACGAGCAGTTCTTCTTAAGCTCACTTGGCATGTTCGCCAATAGCAGTTCATCTTAAGCTCATCCGGCATGTTCGCCACGAGCAATTCATCTTAAGCTCACTAGGCATGTTTGCCACGAGCAGTTCCTCTTAAGCTCACTCGGCATATTTGCCGAGAGCAGTTCATCCTAAGCTCACTCGGTATGTTCGCCAAGAGCAGTTTATCTTAAGCTCATCCAGCATGTTCGCCACGAGCACGATCTTAATAAGCTCACCAGGCATGTTCGCCACGAGCAGTTCATCTTAAGCTCACCCGGCATGTTCACCACGAGTAGTTCCTCTTAAGCTCACCCAGCATATTCGCCAAGAGCAGTTCATTCTAAGCTCACCCGGCATGTTCGCCATGAGCAGTTCCTCTCTTAAGCTCACCCGGCATGTTTGCCAAGAGCAGTTCATCTTAAGCTCATCCAGCATGTTCGCCACGAGCAGTTCATCTTAAACTCACCAGGCATGTTCGAAGCTCACCAGGCATGTTTTTCACGAGCAGTTCATCCTAAGCTCACCTGACATGTTCGCCACGAGCAGTTCCTTTTAAGCTCACTAGGCATGTTCGCCACAAGCAGTTCTTCTTAAGCTCACCAGTTATGTTTACCACGAGCAGTTCGTCTTAAGCTCACCAAGCATGTTCGCCACAAGCAGAGGTCAAGAGCTCACTAGGCTTGTTCGCCATGATTTTAAATGCCCACTAAGCATATTCACCATCAGTCCTCTTTAGCTCAGTCAGACATGTTCATCACGAACACCACAGTTAAGCTCACAGGCAATTTCGCCATTCGAGCTATGAAGGATAATTAAGCCACTTAGATGAATAGCTTATTATGGCTATATGTGCTGCAGAGCAACCCATATAAAAATGCTATCTTTAATGTTGTTGACATAAATGTGGCAGACTGGGGGAGGGACTTATGATAACAGGATCTAGCTAATAGCCCGAACAGTTCGGACTGGGAGCTAGGTAAACTAACAGAGTTCGAACTAGAAGCTAGGTAAGCTGATAGAGTTCGGACTGAGAGCTAGGTAAGCTGATAGAGTTCGGACTGGAAGCTAGGTAAGCTGATAGAGTTCGGACTGGGAGTTAGGTAAGCTGATAGAGTTCGAGCAAACATTCACCAATCAAGAGATCAGATCAAACAAACTCTAAGTAACCCATATACAGTTCGATCAATAGCTAAAAAAGTAACTGCCACGACATGATAAGATGGTTATTCTTTCCCCACTTCTCCCCAACAATAGGAGTAATGGGATGAGTGGCCTAGAGAAGTGAGATTTCATCCCACTTCTCGAAAATGATGGAAATCACGCCTATAAAAGGTGAAAAAATAGGTATACTAAGGCTGGGTTTTTACTTTTCAGAATAATACATTCTTATTATCAAAAATTATAACTTGACCATTAAAGAGTCTCTAGTTGAAAATTCACCGGTCGTTTACTTCTTTTTGCAGGTGATCTTTTGGGACTTGCGACTTGTAACACCCTTACTGAACAGTCTAACTGAAACAAGTGATAAGTTGGAAAATTTTTTTTTTCCAAGGACCATTTGTCAGATACAGGTCATTGCCCCTTTGAGGAGCAATGCACTGAGTGACAATTCTAAAATCAGCAAGATTTTTCTTTTGAATCTTAACTATCCATCGACCCAGGCTTGTCCAAAAAGGAATACTTATAATTTAAGTAAGCTGATAAACTATAATTATCCAAGTGACTAAATACCAAATAAAAATCAGGCAATATAACGTCTAAAAACTTATCTAATCCACCTGAAAATCAGACAATTCTCTCAGCCCATCAGGGGCACAACAATACAAACATAATTTCCACATGCATCTCATACATCCATTCTCCTTATGATTCACAAGTCCTAAGATGATTCAATATTACATATTGAACTCTTAAACCACTATAACATTCCAAAGTAAAGAACAATATACATTAAAATCATCTCGCTACAACTGTAAACCCTGATGGAGATCTGCCTATACTAAATCCTTTCTTCTGATGGTTGAGCCATAGTAGCTGCTTAACCCGAAACAAGCTTATCCTGTTACCTACACAGATAACAAAACCCGTGCTAAGCTATAAAGCTTAGTAGGGAACAACAATTATTTTATAGAAGAAATTTCCTATAAGGATCAACAATTACTGCTTAAGCCCTAAGATCTACCACAAATACGTATAACAATTGTAATAAATGATATTCTCTTATATATATATATATATATATATATATTGTGCTGATAGTATGCAAATTTTGGATAATTCTCACAACCTTACCAGTTACCTTGTTAAAAACCATTTCTCTTTATTTACTTAACTATTACCAATACACATGTTAGTTTCACTTTTATTTCCTTATAAATCAATATTAAATCGTTCAATCACACATATAAGTGAATTATCACATATCAATTTCTCAAAGTCAAGCAAAACATATAATCATACCTAAAAGCATTGCCATGCACAACTCGTAGTGTATATCTTATAAATCCAGTTATAACTAATCTTCCAAAAACACATCAATGTTCATATACATATATAAATGTAGTAATTAAACCACCATCCAGAGAGGCACCATATTCAAGAAAAACATCAAAAAGCAAGCAAGAAATAACTTGAAATACTAAATAAAGGTTAATTTATCACATGGCCTCCATTTACCAAAAAGATAAAATGCTGAGAAACATCTTCACAGAGTTCAAACCTACTTAAAATTTCATATGCATACCATTGCAAATTCCAAATACAAATGAGATACAAGATATGCACTGGTAGTTTAGATTTCTTATACTATATTGAAATTAGCCTGCCTAAGTTCTAAAAGTGGATAACGAGATCAGAGGATATCCGAAGATATCAAACAGAGGATATCCGAAGATATCAAACAGAGGATATCCGAAGATATCAAACAGAGGATCCCCTTGGGATCAAACAATGGTCCAATCAGGACAATCAGAAGTCCACCAAGGACTAAGACCCAAACAGGGTCAACAGAAGCAGCTGCAATATCCCTATAGGCGCCTATTCAATCCACGACTGAACTATGACTGCAGGCTAACAGATACATAACTTCCTTTCCAAAAACTTTAAATATCATTTAGGCATAACATGGCCTGTCAACCAATCTCGATGTATATGTATACACCTAATAAAATCAAATCTCCAGAAACATCTAACCAACTCTAAATCTTGCCAATACAAGGTTAAAATATCGAATCAAGCACAAAATGCATTAAAATTACTACTTTGAGAACTAAAAGCTTTACATATTACAAACATGAAGGAAGCTGTCATTTAACCATGCCTCTCACATGTTTTCTGATCTAGATTTATACCTTTACGAACTTTAATTATGCCAATCACCCAACATAACCTTTAAGCATGTTATATTTGCATCAAATAATCACATAGTTATGCAAGATAATTTATAGAGAGACAAAACCTAAAAGAACCTAAATATCATATAAAGGATGTACCATCTCTAGTACACAATACATACATGCGCAAATCATATAATACTTATATAGTCTCGTATAAATAATTACATAAAAAGAAATACAATCTGGTATAGTATTGCATACGATTCTTCAGCAAGATTTCCACGAATGAACACATGTCACTGTAGTTATATACATTAGTACAATAATCAATGGCACCACAAGTGCATAACCATGCTATTACACATATGAAAACATCAGTATACCTCATTTCATAATAACCAAAATCAAACTTCATTTATTAATTATGCCCATTATTGTATAAAATGAGGTTATCTTATATCCTATATACCTTTCTTTCTTAATAATAAATTATTCCAAAAACATGTATTATGATTTAAAAACAGGTTGAATATATATCATACAGTCATATTTACTCAAGCACTATAATATGATATTTGTCACAATACACATGAATAACTTATTAAACACGTATAACTTACTCGTGTATGTGATATCACATCAAGCACACCATTATTGCAGGAGAGCGTACCTTTGTGATACATCAAAGCTATTTTCCACGCCCCTTTGTACTTGCTTATATTATCTTCCATTCGTACTCAATTAATACATTTATCAAGTCAATGCAATTGTCATCATACTATATCTCATAATATCATTTCACAATATTAGGTATAAGCTACTTGAACATCTAGGCATACGTCATAATTATACATGCATATATATATATATATATATATATACCATTTTTCAATTTCATGCCCCTTTTGGATAAGTTTAAAACATGCAATACTGCAATTATTTATACCCATACTATTACATGCAACTTTAGCCACAACTGAACTCTATTTGCAGGCATTAATGATGTTCATACACACTTCAATTATCATGCTTGTGCTTTTACTGTATAATCCGGCACATGTACATTTATATCCAGAAATACACAACTACCGGTATATATATATATACATGTACCTTTAATTTTCAAATATCAATATAAGTAACTGTAAATATACATCCCTACGACTATATAGTTTCGCATGATAACATATAAGTATAAGCATGCAGACATATTCAGGTTATTTCAATTAAGTATTAAACAACATGCTTGTTCAAGTGTTTGCTATATAACATATTTTATCAAACTCACATATATTTACCATATGATGTTATTATGTTTTTATGTATTTATACTATATTACATACTAACTCTTCACTGTTAATTAATTTCAAATTCTTTGAAATTTTCTTCCTTACAAGATTTCAACATCATAGTCATATATATCTATCATGCTTACTTTAATTTCATTAATTCACAATTTCGACAATGCAATCCTAGAAAAGTCAGTTTTACATGTCTGAAATACTATACTCAGAATTTATTTACTTTATAGTGTACTATAAACATTATAATTTACACATAATTCACCCAAGAATTCATTAACAATATCTCTAATTCAAACTCTAGATTTCGAGTTCTCTTATGACAAAGCCATCTGCTTAACTGCAATCTTGACCAGGTTATTGTAACATTACCGATCTTTCAAAACTTTAGAACACTAAAACTAAGCTAAATCTAATTATTTAGAGAATAAACAATAAAAATAACTTCTCCTTTCAAAATTTAACCTTACATACATTATCCTTTTTATGTTCTATATTGGGAATTTAGCTTCATTTTCAGTTCAATCTATGCATATATACACATAGCTTTGGTTTCATCGGAATCTACTAAAATTACACATACATATCAGGATTCACACCAAGTTCCCGTACCTTAGAGTCGAAGCCCAAAATTCCTCATCCGTTCTGTCCGTTCGGAGCCTCACCGGAGCTCCACCGAAGCTGCCCGCCTGCTGCCAGAGCCGCTGGTAACCTTTCTGTGGCATTCACGCGCCCCAAGGCACCACGGTTTGGTCGGAAAGCCGCCTGGAACCGCCGGCTGCCTCACTCCCCGATCTACTCTTCACCGGCGAGTGGAGAAGATCGGCTGGCATCGGAAGCTTCATCTCGCTGCTAGGAGTCGACCGCCGGTGGTGGTGTCGCCAGCCGCCGTCGTGAGCCGCCGGAACGAAGGAAAGAAGCTTCGGTAAGGAGAGAAAAACGGGGAAGGGAAAAGGGGTGTTAGGCGCCGTAGCTGGTGGCAGGGCTGAAGATCAGAGGGTGGCCGGCAACGTGGTAGCTTCCGGCGCCACTGCTCGGCGGAACTGGACCCTCCCGGTGCTCCCCCTCTCTTCCCGATTCTCCTTTCTCCCTCTCTTTCGTTTTCTTTTTTTTTTTCATAATAATAATAATCCTAATAATACTAATAACAATACCCCACCATTTGTCTTTCTTTTTATTTTCACACACACATTAATATTTACTCTTTAAATTTAAACCCCACATTACAATTATTATTATTCTTATTAATATGTTATAAGAATTATTATAATATGATTTAAATCACAATTATTAAATTACAACCCGATTGACCCTTGCAAAACTGGTACCAAAATGTACTATTTACCAAATATAATCAATCCAAATTTTTGGAGCGTTACACGACTTCTTCAACCTGTCATCATATAATCTTTAAATTTTTATGATAATTTGTTCCAAAACTAGATTTGGGATAAATTGGTTAATTTAAAAGCTAAACAACTTTTCTAGAAAAGAAAATATCTCATATATATATTATGCATTTTTGGCCCCATGAATAAATTTCTAGCTCCACCCTTGTTTGTAATTGTTACAATCCATTGATGGGATCATTTTAACGGATGTAAGTCAATATAACTCGGATCAAATTGCAATATATTACAAGTATTTATATTAATAAATGAGTTATTTAAAAAGTTTGGTCCATCTCCCGAGTCTTTCATTATTATTATTATTATTATTATTATTATTATTATTTAGAGAATTAAGATAACTCATGACCTGGGGGCCTTTTATAATAAGGTATGACAAAATAGTCATCACCAAAAGCGACACCGTTTTGGGCACTAAGACTGATCTCATTTGATAAATATCCAATATTTTATTAATTTATTTATCCACCGCATCTTTTCAATAGGGAGAATTGCTGATAGTTTCTAAGAATTACTTTTTGTAAGAATTACCTCCCTCTATATCGAATTGTTTGATTTATAAACATAATAAAATAATTTGTAACATAAAAATTACTAAAATTTTATTTTATTTTAATTGAGATAAAAATTACATGAAAATTATTATTTTTTATCATTGGAATAATAATTAAGCCCAATATGTATAATTAACACGTCATTTTAAGATCAATAACTTTATAAGTTGAATCATTAGATAAAAATAATTTTACGTCATTATGTAAACATAAAAAATGATGTGTACAGAAAATTAAAAAAAATTCAAATAACTAATTATAATTTATTTATAGAATTAATTGATGTTAAAATGATATGACATCATATTTGATCTGATTAATTATCATTTTGATGACATAAAAAATTAATTTTTACATAATTTTTACTTTAATTGAAATAAAATAAAATTTTGATAATTTTCGTATTATAAATTATTTTATTATAACTGTTTGATTATAAATCATAAAATTCGATAACCACAAATGTAATTAATTCGGAGTAGTGCTAACAATTTTTAGGAATGTTTTGAAATTTGGGTTGACTCGTCTCGTTGAACCCACTGGACTGCAAATAGGTAAGGAAATTTAATTGATCCAATATAAAAGTTAGAAAAAAAAAAATGATTTGAACCAAAAATTCAGGTTGAACTAGAATTCGTTGGAATCGGCTTGGAATCCGGTCAACGTCAAAACTACTGCATTTTGTTTAAGTTTCATATTTTCTTATCAAAAAATTCTTAAAAACTCTGCCTAAATTTCCTTTCCTTCTCTGTATCTGTTTCACGCAGACTCCTTGTTCTCTTATCTTCTTCACTTCTTCTTTATTCCGTTCAGTTTCCCTCATCCAATGCCGTTGGCCGTCTCCGACCAAGAAATAACACCGGAACTCTCTTCAATTTCATAAATCCATCCCAAGTTTTTCATTCCAGTTTGGTTAGTACTAATTTCATTTTTGCAATTTCTGTTTTTATTCTCTTTTTGTTAGCAATGAGATGAAAAGAAAGTTGATTATGGTTTTTTGATTTTTTCCAATTCCTTTTTTGAATCCCCTTTTTCTTAGGTTTCAATGGTTGGTTAATGAAAAGTTTTGGGTTGGGATTTGTTGCTGCAGTGGTAATTAATCAAATATTTAGAAGCTGTTAGATGTTAATGTTCAAATTCAAGTTTAAATTAATCAAATATTGTAAGAGAAGCTGTTGGATTTTTCTTTAAATTGGTTTCGTGAATGAACTCTAAATCAATTCAATCATGCAAATATATACTTATATTGAATTCAATTTTATATTTGCAACTTTGTTGACTTAAAATTGATATTTGATAATTAATAAAATTTTAAATATATTTTTAAGTATTATATTTTTAATTTTTATAAATAATTATATTAAAAAATAAAAATTTTAATCGGTCGAATCGGTTGTCTCATAATTCACTTGGCAAGATCCGCATCCGAAAATATTGGTTTTTAAGCCAGCGAAATGAACAAATACCTTTGCCCATTTAGATGTCTCTGCTGGAACGACACACGTGTTAAAAATCTTAAACCATCCGACACCACGTGTCACTCGGGAAACTAAGTTCGTCTCTCTCTTTAAACACCATAAAAACCCTCAATCTCAATCCGCTGATCTCCCAAAACGACATCAGAAAATGCAACGTTTTAGTATCATCGGCCGCAGCTACCACTCGCTCAACAAAACCACCACTACCTACCTCTTACAATCTCGGTCCGTAATCCGGTTCTGTGGCCCTGACACCGTCAAGTTCCTTCAGGGTCTGTTAACTAACGACGTACGGAGATTTGATGAACCTCCCAGTGACCGAAATTCTTCTCTGCCCACTCCCAACTTGCCCGCCGTGACCGCTAATCCTATATATGCTGCGCTTTTGACGCCCCAAGGGAGGTTTTTATACGATTTGTTTCTTTATAAACCAGTTCCGGCTGGCGAGAAGTTTGATAGAACAGGGTCCGGACCTCGGTCGGACCTGGGTGGCTCCATTGAGGTGTTAGCGGATGTGGACTCTTTGTTTCTTGATGAACTGTTGCAGACTTTTAAAAGGTGTGATCTTTTTTCTCTGTTCCTTTCTACTGAATTGATTTTGCAGCATAGGTTGATTTTCAGATAATTATAATAATCTCATTATGTCTTAATTTTGGATGTTTGCTAACATTTTATTTTGGTGAAGATAATAGCATCTTGCAGCTCCACTAAAGCTGCTAGATTTTTCAAGTGAGCTTAATTGTACGTATGTTGCCACAATTAAATTGTCATATAGAAAATGGATTAGAGTTACTGAGCATTCTTGATGCAGGCATCATTCACTGTTAAATTGTTAGCAAAGTACTGTGATTTTACAATGTCTTCAACAAAAACTTCTGGAATGCATTTTGTAGGTCAATTGGCCTAGGTTGGGGTATACTTTGATATTGTAGCAACTAGAAAATATTTTTTTTTGTTTGGAAAGCAAGAAAGGTCTTTTTTCCTTGTATTTCCAACAAAAAGTGTTAACTTTTATGTGTTTGATGCAGGTATCGTCTGAGGTCTAAGGTTGAGATTGAGAATGTTGCAGATGAGTTTTCTTGCTGGCAGCGTTTGGGTGGGAACCTTGCTGAGAAATCCAAAGACACAGAAGAGCCAGAGGCAGCAAGTGTTGGCTGGGGCTCTGGTGTCGATCATTCTGCTGAGTCAGCTGCACAAGGGGATTACCATGGATGGCAATGGTTTAAGGATCCTAGATTGGAGTGCCTTGGTTTTCGTGGCATCTTTCCTTCTAATGAGACACGTGAGTTCTCTAAGATTCTTTTTCTTGTGAGACCTTTCCGTATTCATATCATCATTTGGCTTACCGTGTTGGTAAACTTGCTAGAAGTTTTTTTCTTTTTCTTTTATTTATTTATTTATTTATTGAATTAACTGTAATTTCCTTGTTTTTGAGCTTTACTCAACGATTTGGTTGATTGCAGCACCTTTGGTTGAGGCTGACAAAGAAACGGATGAAAATAATTACCTGTTATGGAGAATAGAGAACGGAGTTGCTGAAGGCTCAACTGAAATTCCAAAAGGTGCGTCCTTTTTTCTTTCTTTCATGATTTTTTTATCTATTACTTCACTTTGATTTATTTGACTACTGTTCTCTGAATCCATGACTCCCATCTTTTGGGTGTGTTTTGAAATGAAATGCCTTTCTTTACCCTAATGTACCACTTGGATTTTTAGAATGGAACTTATGCTGCTGTTTAGGTGAAGCAATTGCACTTGAATACAATCTTGCTGACTTGAATGCAATAAGCTTTGACAAAGGATGCTATGTGGGTCAAGAGCTTATTGCTCGCACGCAACATAGGGGGGTCATTCGCAAACGGTTGCTTCCTTTAATGTTTCTAGATGAGAATAAGAAAGGTAATTTTTGTTTCATTTGCCTTTTGTAATGAGTTACAGTATATGTTAGGTGTAATATTTTTTCTTTTTCCGAACAAATCTAATTCAGAGGTGGAACAAAAAGTTGCTCCTGGCTCAGAAGTGATTGGCACTGCATCTGGCAAGAAGGTTGGTTCAGTGACAACAGCACTTGATTGTCGAGGGCTAGGTCTTCTGCGGTTGGAGGAAGCATTTAGAGGGTCAGGGTCATTGGCAATACAGGGACAAGAGGATGTAAAGGTTGAGGCAATTAGACCAAAATGGTTGCCAGCTGAATGGTTTCCAGAGCATGAACAGCATCGTGCAGTTGCTTAGAACATTATCTTACACAGCAAAGGTTCATATTTTTTCATTTGATCAGCCCTGGACAATTTTGGCCTCTTCGTGGCCATTGCAGGAATCCCACGTGGCCATAGACTTGCAGCTTGTTTCATGAAAATTCCTGTCAGAAAATAAAAGCAAGATCTTAAAACATATGTTGTACTATAACCATTCTCTTGGCATATACTAATATGACAAATTTCTTTGTTTATAGTTTTGCTAACTCAGTTGTATGAGAAAATTTCATTAGACTTGAGACGTCTGTGGTGGAATTTCTGGCATGCTATACACTACTTTTGGGGTAAGCTAGCTTTTTTGCTGTAGAAGCACTTCCTTGAAATTGGAATATTGGGCGCCTGAAATTTTGAACTCTTTTGAGTAAAGGATTTCTTTTCCCTTATTTATATGGTTTTGGGAGAAAGAGGAAAGGAAAGGAGAAGAGTTGGATGGAGCCTTGACTTCAGCAAGGTCTCTATTGTACTATTTTAAGTTCTCGCATCATATATCCCTGGTGCAGATTGCATTTAAATGTTAATGGTAAGTTAACCACCCCCTGCTCGCCTTTGTTGTCATTGCTTGCGTCTATATATTTATGGTATTATTGTCATCTTGTCCTTTTCCCTTGCACATTTTCTAATACATATTTCCTTTTCAACCTTCTAATGCCAAGAAATCTTAGGTGAAAAGCAAGAAGTGGAATCTTGCGTATATTCAGCTTTCTTATTCATATTTCGAGTTTGATTTACGAAGTGAACTACAATCTGGCTGGAGGAACTTTGTCATCAATGCAGGCTTTGATATTTCCTATTCTTGGCTGGTGGATCTTGTTGCATCCTCTACTGTCAGGAAATAGATGCCTGCAGCTGCAAATTTTCGTCTGTATTCATTTCATTGCCGCATCTTATGGATAATTTGCATCGCAGTGGCAGTTGGCATCAGTTTTCGTTAGTTATTGTTGCATTTGGCCTGTGCTTGAAATCAGTTGCCCTTGTGGTCTGTATTTCTGTGTTTATAAGGTCTGCTGTCCGATTCACTGTAATTGTCTTTGGTGTAGCTTGCGTCACTTCAGTATTTAATTTTAAGAAATGGATCTTGTTTATTTCACAATATAAGAGCCGATTCCAGCCCATTTATTTTAGCTACAGCGCAATGCTTTGTGCCAGCGGCCGAGTCTTGCAAAGTTTTGCCTGTGGTTTACTTCTTGGAGTGTGTGGATATTAGACTGATGCAAACTACAATGTTAACAGAGAAAACATAAAGGTTTAAGGTGAGGCCACATGTATATTCATTTCCGGAGATATTAGATTGGGTTGCGGCATCTTCTTACAAAATCTCAAGAAAAAACTTATGAAAATGGATTGTGATTCTTAAAGGATATCATGTTAATCGGTTCAAATTCACAGAAGCAGTTCTCTTTGTTAATTTTCTATGTGGCTGTCACATGACGGGCACAGAGTAAAACAATTAGTATCCGCAATTCGAAGCTTCGTGCAGATTATTGAGTTCTCAATGCTCAAAAAACTGGACATAGCAAATCAAGGACCAACATCGTTTTGGTTTAGCTCTTGAATCACTGCCTGTATCGTTGGCCTCTGTTCAGGAAGCTCCTCGGTGCAAGCAAGCGCAATTTTTGCTAGCATAGCCGTTTGGGATTCTGAGAAGATTCCTTTAAGATTGGTGTCCATAAAACCTTCGTATCTACAAGATGCAGCTGCTAAACGCATTGAGCCAGACAACATCTGTTGACCAGAGAGGATTTGGAGGATGATCACTCCAAATGCATATATGTCACACATCTCAGTAAAATGCCCAGTGATTACATACTCTGGGGCTAGATATCCCATTGCAGCACTTGTTTTGAGAGCTGAGAACACAATGTCATCTGCTAAAAGCTTAGGAAGGCCGGAGTCTGCAATCAATGGCTTGAACTGCTGATCCAGCAGAACTTTCTCAACAGATATCCGTCGGTGAATTATGGGAGGTTTGCTTGCTTCACTGCTGTGCAAATATTCAATGCCTGTTCGATATAGCATAATAGTGAACATTACAATTTAAAAGAGCTCTGTACCGCATAGCAGACATAGAATGGTAGAAAACAGCAGAATAGAACTCACCTTTTGCAATGCCATTGATAATGGAGACCCTTGTGGACCAGTCAAGAACATGGCTACTTCCATCTTCTATATCAAGATATTTCGACAGATTTCCTTTTGGAGCAAAATCGTAGACAAGAAAGCATTCACCTCTACCCCTTGAACAACAAAAGCCTCTGAGCCTAACGAGGTTGTCATGTCTCAGAGAAGTCAGTAAGTTCAGTCCCTTCACAAACTCATGTTCTTCAGATTTGCAGCTTGTTATGTTAATGCTCCTAACAGCTACTACAGAACCATCTCTAAGTACTCCTTTGTAAACATACGAGAAGCTGCTCTTACCCAATAAATTCACTTCCGAGAAGCAAAGCGTAGCGGACTCAATCTCTTCCAAACTGAATCTAAAGTTATTTAAACTGTCCTCAGAAATTCCAATGCCATTACGACAATTGCCAAACAGATCCCAGCCACTGGAGTACTCAAGACTCACAAGCGGGGAGACACCACCTCTGTGGAACTCCTTGGCCTGGTCTGTGCTCAGCCTTCCATCAGAAGATTCAGAGGTATTTCCAATCTTCTGTTTTCGCCGACGATAAAAGAGAATGATCAGAAATCCAGCACCTAGTAACATAACACTCCCTGTAACAACCCCAACAATGATTGCAATTTGTCGGAATTTTGTTGAATGTGAACAATTAGTTTGGTTGCAAGATGAATGAAAGATAGTAGACTCAGCGATATTCTTAGTAGCATTTTTTGTGATTGGTCCTAAGGGAACTGGGTTAATGTCCATATTGTCAAAAGGAGTGCAAGCTCTCAGTTTGAGAAACCCATTTCCACATAGACCTTTATTATTTTCAAACTGAAACTCTCCATTTAATCTCTGCAAAGCTGTAATATGAAACAGAAAGAAAAAAAAAAAGAAGAAATATTTACGAGTCTAAGCCAATATATATAAACAGAACAATAAAAGGACAAGAAGGAAGTAACATACCAGAAGGAACTACTCCAGAAAGAGAGTTGTTACGGACATCAAGCACTTGCATCTGAGGAGCATTAGCTACTGTTACAGGAATTGGACCAGACAAGCGATTAAAACCTAAATCAAGCCTTCTCAACATCCCCAAGTTCCCTAAATTAGCTGGAATTGGATCTGTTAGTCTGTTGTGTTGCAATGCAAGAACTGCCAACCTCTTCAGAGATCCTATTTCTTTAGGTATGCTTCCTGTGA
This sequence comes from Excoecaria agallocha, assembly GCA_037975025.1. NCBI lineage: Eukaryota > Viridiplantae > Streptophyta > Magnoliopsida > Malpighiales > Euphorbiaceae > Excoecaria > Excoecaria agallocha. The sequence continues at coordinate 1,050,206 of CM075811.1, forward strand.
GCTGATTACAACATAGCTCTAAGACTACAAAATAAACAAGATTCCAATTAAACAAAGTTGGAAAAACAATGCAAAGCATGAATCTTTTTTCTCTGCTAAAAGGTAAGCTACAAACCTTGGAGACTAGCCATGCCACCGATCTCTGGCGGAATGATACCAGAAATATTATTCACATCGAGATAAAGATCAGTCAACTCCGTCAAATTGGCTAGCTCTTTAGGTATCTCTCCAGAGAGTGAATTGTAATGCAAGTACAGGCCAGACAAGCATTTAAGCTCTGAAATTGCCGGCGATAAAGAGCCATAAAGACCCTTCCCCTGTAACGAAATGCTGGCTACCTTGCGGTGCTCATTGCACGCAACTCCCTCGAAAGAGCCGCCACATGGATCTCCATCGCTAGTCCAGGAATTCAGCAACTTATTACTGGGGTCTAAGGCAGACTTAATCTCCATTAATGCTCTTAGCTCTGTATTTCCACAAATACTTTGCAGAGTAACCAGAGAAAGCAATAGAGTGACAATGAAGTGAAAGTTACCCATTTCCAATTCTCCCCTAGAACCCGGATAAACAAAAAACCTTCATCTGAACATGATAAAAGAGAAGAAGCCACCTTGTTCATGGACTCAAATCAGGAAAAAGTTTGATTCTTTAGAGCAACAAAAGAAGCATTTGAAACGAAGCAAACTAAAACAATGGAGACAAGCAGATTTAAAAAAAAAAAGAAGATACTGATACGTATTGCTTTTAGAGGAGTGAGATGTTCATATTTGGAACCCCGAGTAGAGAAAGTTGAAAATAGTGTAACAGGAGATTAGCTCTGATGAAGAGAGAAAGTGCGATGTGATGCAAATGGGTCCTTTTGGTGAATGGGGATCAAAAAGACTTGAAACTTGAAAGTGAGGTCTGGTATGAATTTGTATGCTATTGAACTGTGTTTGTCAAACAGAAAATTTTCAGTTTTTGAGGGGCCAGAACCCATTAAAGTCGCCATCTATCCATATGCTAAGATTGGTTATGAAAAATTTCGAAATTTGAATTTCTTTTTCTTTTAGGGAAATGCAAATTTTGTTATTATCAGTATCAAATTTAAATACATTTAATTTCTAACTATATTCTTCCTTTCAAAATGTAGATTTTATTGCTTGGTTTTGATTTTTCATGATGAGAGAAGTGAAAATAAAGTGATTAATTAATGACAATGTCCATACAAAGGATATAGAACAATTCAGATGATTTTTTTTAAATCATTAGAATCTAAAAGGATTTGTAGCTATATCATTTATTAGGAATCCGATGAGTAGGATTAAAATATTCAGTAAAATGCAATGGATTAAAATGAATTTAAAATTCATAGATATTTTAGTAGAGAGCAATCATTGCTTCGTATAGCAATTAAAATAATTAGTATAATTGGTATTCACTAATGGTGTTCTGAAGTTTTATATAAATTCTCAAATATAATAATGTGAATAGTTTGAAAAGGATTGCCAGTGGGAGACCTAACTTCGGCGCGCACAACATGCCATACCACATGGCCTTTGACTATTGCTTCTGATCCATGTAGAATTTTGCACATCATAACAATACCGTTTATTAAATCAATTCCAATAAAAAATTTTAAGATAAAATTACAATATTTTTTAAATTAAAATTTAAAATAATCAAAATAAAATTAAAAAGTATTTCAAATTTTTTTAATTATTTGTTAAATTTTTTAAAATGAATTAAAAATATATTTTTTTAATTTTTTAATTATTTTTTATTTGATAAAATACAGAAATATATATTATCAATATATGCATATTTTAATTTTTTAAAATATATACAATTAATTTTTTTTTATGAGATTCATTTTTTTTAACAAACACTTAAAAATATAAAAAAATGTTGGAATAATTATATTTTTTTCATTTTCACTTTTTCAAGATTAACAAACACTATAACCTTGCTTAAAATGAATGAATTTCATAAAATTTTATGAAATTTATTTGTAATTCCAAATATTTATGCTTGGAATGCAAAAAAAAAAAAAAGGAATTGAATTCTATAAGTTAAATTCTATGGAATTCGTTATGATTTCACCAAATTTCATCAAAATAGGTAAAATTTGTAAATGAATTCCTTATTTTTAAGGAGCTAAATATTAAAAAACTATAATACCCTTATTCTATATATATATATATATATATATATATATATATATATATATATATATATATATATATATATATATATATATATATATATATATATATATATACATATATATATATATTATGTGTTTTTAATGTATTTTTCACCTTTCTTTCTCAATTAAATCTGTATTTTAAATGATTTTTACTCTTTTATTTTTTAATTTTTTAATCAAATTTACCCAGTCAGTATTTTTCTTTTATATTTTGTAAATTAAATTTTTTTATATAAAATTAGAAAATCCTAATTTAATAAATTTGTTCATATTGATTGATTTATTGTTTAATTACTCATGAATTGGAATAGTTAATGCTTTATTTGGTATAATTTTTATAGATACTATTGGCTTTTTTATATGTACTAAATTGATGTTAAGGATATTTAACTAAATAAATTAAAAATGAATTTTTTTATTCATTTATTTCAAGTATAAAATTAAGGAATTCATTCTCAGTTCTATACATTAATTATTTTATTTCAAGCAAAATAATTCATTTACAAAAAAATTTCATGTGAAATTAATTTGTAAATGAATTCCACAATTACAATTTATTTGTTTCAAGCAAGGCCTACCTAAGTAAAATATTATACTATTTATTAACATATACTCTCCCTTTCAAATTAATAACTCACTTTGTATTTACACACAAATTAAACATTACTATCATTTATAAGATCAAGCATTTTTTATGTATAAAAAAAGAATAGCAAAATCCCAAACTTAAAACTTTTCACACATTGAAAAAATATTTAAAACTGAAATATTTCCTTAAATAATAATTTGATTTTTGATTAATTCAAGAGATAATCTATTAAATATTCCCTTTATTACCTGTGAACTTTCAACATGGAGGCATGTTAGTAATTCCTTAGGGCAATTGACTTTATAGTTGGTGTTTTTTCTTTTCTTTGTTATATAACAAAAAGTAAAGTTATTAATTTTATTATAAATGAATAAAGAAACATCCAGCTTTGACGTCTTAAGTTGTTCCTGGTTTATTTTTTTGAAACCAAATTTTATTGATGTTACAAATTCATGACGTTTCACACCAACATCGCAAATTAAAAAAAAAAAATTACATAAAAGAACTACCATATAACTCCTAAAATAATGCAATAGCTGAGATGTCGAAAATGGGATGAACTCAAGTTATGTACCTGCTTTACATGAATTTAAATGAATGGAAGAAATAAATTTTGATTATTAAAAAACTATAAAAAATATTATTATTTATTAAAGCACGATCAGTTAAATGAGATTTAACAATAAAGAAAATAGTTTAAACAAAATTAAGTTAGCGGGAAAAAAGTTAGAAAGACAAAAAGAAAAAGGGATGAGATTAAAAAATAAAGGTCCACAAGAAAGTAGGTTGCCAGCTTTACGATTTGAACAGATGATGAGATCCAAAGTTCCATCTTTTTTCAATGCTCTGATGCCAACTATTTATATTTATATGAATCTAATTCTAACAAGGAGTTGGAAACAATTAAAGCTAGTGGATAATTTTATAAACTAAAATTCGAAAAAAAGATAAATTAAAGGAGCTGGTCATGATGACTATTTCGAAAATGGCAAACATCTCTCCGCCATTCTCGACTAAATTGACAAAAATTCTAAGAGTTGCTTATTTAACTAACTATATACGTATATATGTATGCTGGATTTTGACAAAATAACAATGCAGTATAGAAAGCAACTGCAAATTTCAAATATGGCAGCAATTTCTTAATGGGGAAAAGAGAAAATGTAATTTTGGTTTGAATTTCAATTTCTTTCTAGAAATATCACAAAGAATTTCGACTTCTTTATAATTTTTATGCATTTTTTTCTTTAATTAAAAAAATTGCATAGGCCAGTATCAAGAAGAAAAGTCTTCACTTAGTGGAAACTTTTACAAATTCTTTGTATTACAGTCCATCTTCCACTTTTTTCTTCTTAACATTTTTACCTTTGCCTTTCACCATGCCAGATTCATATCATAGTACGTATCAGGAAAAGCAAATTCTTTTTTTTCCTCCTTCTAAAAAGGTAAAAATTAAATCCTCTTGGTTGAAAAAAATTACCACTGTTTATTTTGCCGTACTTTTAATCAAATGAAGTCAAAGAATATAGCTTGTTGAAAAGTTAGAAGTAATAATATGATGAAGGATTGCTTCTTTTTAGAATGATGCTTGCTTTCTAAATGTCAATGATTTAATGCTCCTGGTAGTATCAAGATATGCATCTTTAATAGACTTGTTAAATTTTTATCCAAATAAAACCTATATGACCCTATTCGTATAATTTGTAAAACTTTGAATAAAATTTAAATTCGGTTAAAATATATTTATTTTTATCTTTTTGCCTTTGGAAAATAGAGTATTTGACTCATCTTCTTCTGCTATTAATGCTGGAGATGTGTGGAGATGTTATATTGATGCTGCCATTTTTTCAGCCCGAGTAAGAAGTGGATTTGGAGTTGTTTGTCGAGATGGAGATGGAGATGGTCTTTTTCGGTTTGCCTTATCGGGTCATGTTCCATGCATTTTTACTGCTCGAGTGGTAGAGGCATTGGCTCTTCGGTCGATTCTAGCTTGGATGGCTAATAATCTCCTCACTAAAGGGATCGTTTATACTGATGTACAAGAGGCTTCTCTTGCTTTTAATAATTCTTTAATTGATTGTTGAGATTTTAGTTTAATTATTTCAGATTGTAAAGAATTTATTTCTCGCAATTTAGATACCGATATCGTTTGGATTAAAAAGTATGATAACATGGAAGCTGATAAGTTAGTTAAACTTTCATGTTTATTTGATCCATTAAAACTTTGAGATGCAATCTCCTAGTGTATCTGATCTTTCTTTTATTAAATATCATCTTTTTCTCAAAAAAAAAAAAATCCTATGTACCAATCTATCTTGATTCAAATGAATTGAGTCACAAATTGATCCATAAAGATTTTCACAAATATAGCAAACGAGGAAGAGAGAAAAAAGCAAATTTATTGTATTAGTTCAATTTATTGAGTTAAAAGAGTAAAAAAAAATTGTGGTTTAAGATTTTAATAGAGATAGGTTTTAAAATCTTAAAAAAAAAAATCATGAGCTATTTAACCCAAAATAATATATAGTAGCGGAATGATGTAAGTTCATGTTTGTTATAAATTATTGTAATGTAATTTAATGAATAATATATTGATTACTTTATTTGCTAACCCAATTTTTTTACAATGCATTGTAATTAGGGATATGTAATTTAATAAATAATGTATTGATTACTTTATTTACTAACTCAATTTTTTTACAATGCATTGTAATTAGGGATGAGACTGGTCCATTAACAATTTATTAATCGGTATATTAATTTCAATTAACCGATATATTGGTTTCGATTTTTAATCCATTTTTTAGATCGATTTATTGATTAAGCACTAAAAAATTTTAACATATAAATTTAATAAATTATATAGTTTGTAAAATTGTTTTTAATAGTTAAAATTGCTTTAGAAATGAAAAAAAAAACTTAAATATAGTATCCATTAATAAATCAAAATAAAATAATTAATTATAATAATTAAATATATTTAATATGAAAATAAAAATAGAGTGCTAATTTTACATGTGTAATGAATAAATATTATTAATAAAAAGATAATTTCAATATTTATTTATTAAAAATATATATTATAATGATATTTAATTAAACCGATACAAACCAAATCGATTTTTAGATTAACCGAACTAAAAATTTAGGTTTACAGTTTTTACTTTTAAAAACTCGTGGCAAATCGATATATATATATATAGATTTTATAAATTAAATTTTAAATTTTACACTTATATTTTTTGTGTAATTTATAAATATTATGATATATAACTTTTTAAAATATTATTATAGTACATATTTTTTAGTAAATAAATATTAAAATTATCTTTTATTATTATTATTATTATTATTATTATTTTTATTATTATTATTATTTATTCTTTCATTATATATGTATAATTAGCACTTTATTGTTAGTTTCGTATTGAATATATTTAATTGTTATAATTAATTATAAAAATTTTATTTTTATTTTGATTTTTAATGAATATTGTATTTAATTTGTATTTTTTCATTTCAAATTATTTTTAATTATTAAAAATAATATTATAAATTATATAATTTATTAAATTTATATATTAAAATTTTTTAATAATTAATCGATAAACTGATCCTAAAAAACAAAGCCCAATACAAATATAGTAAAAGCCTACCATCATTGGAAAAGAGATTGCATTAATATAACCACTTATATGGTATATATTTATTTTACATAAATCTTTAATTTGAATGTATACATTCCAATTAATATAACCACTAATATTGAACATTTGATTTAATATTACCCCTAAATCTTAATTTAGAGGCATATATTTCAAGGATTTATATGCATTTGGATTGTCCAAGTGTAGATAATGAATTTCTTTGATTTGGACTTTAACCTTTTCAATTACTTTACAGATGCGAGTTCTTATCTTTGATGTTGAGCTTTAAAGTTCTACTAAGCTTAGCATAAAAATCTAAAATATAATTTAAACATACTAAAATCTTTTATAATTGTGTTCGAACAAAAAATTTTTGTCGAAAAATTTATCTACAAAAGCTAAAAATCTTTCTATAAGTGCCCTAATTTGCTAAATTTAATAATGACGTTTTGAAGCAACTGCTGAAATCCAGACTTCAAATCAATTAGAAAATAATATTTTCAGCATAAAATTTTTATAAAAATATTGTTTATTAGGAATCAATTGGAAGGAATAGAGTTTCTTAATCTTGAAAATATTGGGATGAAAAAAAAAAAATTATTCCAATCTTTTCCGATATTTTTAAATATTTATTAAAAAAAATAAATCCCACAAAAAAATATAATTATCTATATTTTGAAAAATTAAGATGTGCATATCTTGATATATGATCAAAATATGTATTTTTATACTTTATCAGATAAAAAATAACTAAAAAATTTAAAAATATATTTTTAATTCATTCCAACAATTTTAACAAAAAATTAGAAAAAAAAAAATTAAAATATTTTTTAATTTTATTTTAACTATTTTATATTTTAATCTAAAAAATATTTTAATTTTATCTTAAAATTTATTATTTTAATTGATTTAACAAACTATACCTGAACCTAAGCTTTCCAGCATGATTAAAAAGAAAAAAAACAAACTCGTGGTCGTGGGAACACAATTTAGGAAGTGTGTAACATTTCTTTGCTTTCGTTGTTTCGTATGCGCCAATTGATGGAGATAATTAGTAATTAGTTAAAATAATTAGTGTAATTGACGCATAAACCGCATCATGATGACGTCTAACATGGTCTCATCAACATTAATAAAAAAATCACAGTAACTGATGGACGGTTAAGATCGAGTGTTCATTCCATGCCTTAGTGTAATAAATCTTTAATTTTTATATTATTGAATTTATATATCCTTAAATTATACTACAGACTTTACGTATTCCATCAAACTTCTGGATGTTGTTAGACAAGAGGAAAAATGCCATTTATATAACAATAATCGATTATGTAATGTTATTTGTTATTCACGGTAAAATATATTCATTTTCGTAAATTTATAGGCAAAATTTCTTATTCTAAAAAATATTTTGGTAAAATATTTTTAAAGTAAAAACAGCGAGAAACAAAATTAGTGACATTTTCTACCTCAAAAAAAAAAAAAAAGAGTTTGATCGCAAAAAAAAAAAAAGTTTAACCCATTTTTATTATGTTGTCAAAATTAAACGTTTCAACTTTAATTTTGTCTATTTTAATCTTTTTTTTTATTATTTTTATTCTTTAAAATTTCAAAATAAAAAGATTATACCTCTATTTTTGGGTTAGATAAACAGTAGGGGAGCCTTTTTATTTGAATAGGTTCTGGTCTTTGGCCCAATCTTCCTAATCTTTTAGGAAATTTAACTTTTCTATTGCCATTGTTCTCATAATTTTATATTTATCTGTGAAATTTGATATTACGGGTTTGAATATCATTAAAAAAACCATTCTGAAATTTTGGTTTGAACCTTGTGGCTAGTTTGGTTGCTATTAAATTTATTCAAAATTATTTGAGTTGAGGAATAGGATTTTTAGAGACGAATTAGACATTTGAAAAAATTATTAGACAATTTTATGCTCAAGGAATCAAAGTCCGCTAAATAAATAATAATATAATACTGTGCAGTTTAGTTTAAATGATTCTTTGAAACTATGCAGTCATTTTGAGATATTATTTGAAAATTATTAATTTCAAAAATAAATAAACTATTATAAAATGAAATTTAAAATCAACCTGGAAAAAGAATAAAAGATATGGATATTAGAGGTTTTGTTGATAAATAAATATTACAAGAAATTATCTGGTTGAATTGACCAGATAAATCGAAATAACTAAAATAAACAACCGAATTAATCACAATTCATTCTGTTTTTCAATATCTATTCGATTTTGCATGCCGATTTACATTAAAAAAAAATAGTATTTACCGATTGTGAAGATTTTTGGAATAAGCATTTATAGATTAAAACAGTTTTGATTATTGATAATACATATAATTCTATAAAGTTCAAGGGATCCAAAGCCCATTTTGTCATACCACAGTTCACACGAACCAAGTTTCATTGGACGCATGCAACCTATCAAATTAAATCTGTCAATTGTCATCAAATTCGATTGGTCTAATAAGATCATATTGTATCAATTGTACACTCGTACTAACATACTTGATAAACCTTAAAGTTTTCATAGAATAGAGGGAGATCCATACCTAAACTAAGGAAGCAATATTAGATCGGAGTAGAGTCTTTGATGACCTGCAAAAAAAGAGACTAGTCCGGTCTAATATTGCTCCCCTAGTTCAGGTATGAATCTCCCTCTATTCTATGAAAACTTTAAGGTTTATCAATACTTAACATAATATGTACAATCAAATTACTGTCAAGCCATACTCCATATCTATCAATAACTTTCACTCGAATATCCTTGCTTGGTAGGTTTTATCTCTTATAAATAACCATATATTGCACTTTTGAAATTCTTTTTCATTACTTTTTTTTTTACTTTAAATCTTTTATTAAGTTTCGAAATGCTAATATTCTGACCCATCAGGTTAGCCTTTTTTTTTCCAGATTTTAGGTCTTTTACAATCCGAATTATGGATGAAAGACATAACCTGTTTAAATATTTAATTATTGGTTGTAGATGAGAGAAGAATATTTATGAAATCAACCCAAAATATTATGTTTAATTTAGTACATTTACAAAAAATTAACATACTATGTCAGCGAAATCCCTAGCTGTGTGCGAGGCTTTATCGATGGTGGAGAAAGCTCCTCTTCCCTCGTCTTCGGATGATCGATCTAGGAAAAAATGGAAGGAAAAGGAGGATGCGGTGATGGAAGTCGATGAACTGCAGAGTTGTGAGAATGTTGCCTTTGAACCCGCTCCCCTGTCTTTTAAAGATGTTTTGATTCGTAAATTTAAGAAGAGATTTGGTATTGTTGCTTTGGTAGTAAACAATGCAGATGAGCAAGAATCCAAAGTCTTTGAGTGCCGTTGAAAGCTCAGATGATGAGAGGCAAATAGATGATGAGATTTTGACCTCTTTGGAAGATGGGTTGTTAAAACTAAATGTATCTGACAGATTGGAGACTCAATTAGCAAAGCCTTGGAAAAATTCAGTTGTAGTTCAACTATTGGGAAGGAATATTAGCTATAAGGTCATTTGTAATATAATAGACTCTCTTTGGTCTCCCAAAGGCTAATACAATGTGGTAAACCTGGACAATACCTTTTTTCTAATTCATTTTAATTTGACAGAAGACTATGTTAATGCTCTTGTAGGTGGACCATGGGATATTACTTAACTATCCAACCGTGGCATCCAGGATTTTCTACAGATAATGACAGCCTAACTTCGATAGTGGCGTGGGTTCACTTTCTGGGTTTTCCACTCCATTACTATCACAAACGGATTCTCAGACATTTCGGCGTGAGTATTGGTAGAGTGGTGAAAATAGATTACAACACTTCTGTCTCAAAAGAGTGAAGTTTGCGCATATGGCTATTGAATTGGACCTCACCAAAACCCTGGTTTCATATATTCAAATCAAAGACAGGATCATCAAATGTTGTACGAAGGGTTGTATAAAATCTGTTTTCATTGTGAGAAGTATGGCCACCTTAAGGAATTTTGTCGTCAAATCCTAGATAGCAATACAGAACCTGCACCTAGTAGAATTAATGTTATTTTAGTAAAGGGGGACAATCCTCACTCTGCTCCTAAACAATCTGAGCATGGCTCGCACTTTGGCCTATGGATGGTTGTTCAACGTAGGGGTAAAAGGAACTCTAATGACAATACGGGTTCAAGGTTGGGAGCATGTGTCAATAGTTGGAAGAGTAGTGGTTCATGCTACTCTATTCTAAATGGGCTTTAGGAAGAGAATAATATTATGCCTCCTCAATATGTTGACAGCGAGGGAGACGGTGAAGGCTATCACTCTGGCCCTGACAACCGGGAAGGAGTTAATAGACGCAACAGAGTTTCTAATGGAGGTAATGGGGACTATTTTGAACTGGGTAAACAGAACAAGATGATTTTTCAGGATAATTTATTATTTGGTAGCCACACTAAACTGCACCAGCCATAAAGCATTTCAGTGGTTCAAAGTCCAGGGATAGCAAGCTCAAGTCGTATTAATTTTCAGGCTCTTCAGTCAAATAAGGAAAATTATGAAACAAATAGGATCAATAACAAGATGGAAACTGATTTCAACCCAGACAGCAAAACACACAGTTATTTTGAGATTACCTGCCAGGATACAAATATTGTCTCTCCATTGTTAGATTCAACTTCTTATAAAGCAATCTCAGTTCCTCATCCCGTTAATTCCAAGTCCCACAAACATAACTCCATCAAGGATAGGATGCAGCAGTAAGGGACTAAATTCAAAAACTTTTATCAAGGTGCTGGCAGTAGTGATTTTCTCTTATATGTTAGAAATTTGATTAAATTGTATAGAATTTCAATCCTCATTTTACTGGAAACAAGGATTGGTATTTGGTGGAGTTATAGCTGATAAGGTGATTAACAGTTTGGGTTTTACTCAATCTTTTAGAGTTGAAATCTTTTCCGGTGGCATTTGGATTATGTGGAATCAAAGTGTGGATATTGCAGTGTAGTATTGTGGTTATCAATTCATTCATATACAGGTGAATATAAATAGTATGTCTCTATTTTTCCTTACTGCGATTTATGCTGAGCCAATGCCAAGCAGAATGAAGTCTTTATGGGATGACCTCAAAGTAATTTTTTGAGACGTCTCATCTCCTTGGGTTTTGTTGGGATACTTTAATTGTTTCCTATTTTCCCATGAAAAGTCTGGTGGTTTTAATTCGGATAGTCAGCCTTGTAAACTTTTTGCAAAATTCATAGATCATTGCTCTTTATTTGATATGGGTTTTATTGGGCCTAAGTTTACTTGGCATCGGGTTTCGGTGATAGAAAAACTAAGAGCTATTTGTAATATGCATTGGAGGAATGTGCATCAAGACTTTAAAGTTACCAATCTTCCAAAACTTTATTCTAATCACAGACCCATTCCCCTCTCTATTTTGATAGGTCAGGTACTCACCTTCAAAACTCTTTTAGATTTAATGCAGCTTAGGTTTTACATAAAGATTTTCAGAGCTTTGTTCGTGCTAATTGGCTGGGAACGGATAATATTGTAGACACCATCAGTAACTTTGCTACTAAAGCCAGTGTTTGGGGTAAGAAAATCTTTGGGTGTATTGTGTTTAGGAAGAAAAACATTCTTTCTAGACTGGCAGGTATTGATCGGGCACTTAAAAGTTTCTGCTTTGAATTTTTTTGTAATCTGGGCAATAATTTGAGGCTGGAATTAGACAATATCTTCTTGCAAGAGGAATTTTACTGGAAGCAAAAAACTAAGGCAGGTTGATTACTAACTGGAGATAAAAATACTGCTTACTTTCACAATAAAATTTATTTTAGACGTCAAAAATTACATCCATGGTCTGTTGATGGAGAATGGTGACTAGGTTTTCGATTAAAATGTTCTTAAACAACATGTATTAAATTATTTAGCTCTTTTTATAAGGAGGTTTGCATCGAGGCACTTATTTATCTTATTCATGGGCATTTTTCATTGATGACTGGGTAGGCTGAGGTTTTGATGGCCCTGTGACGTGTGCCGGAGTAGGAATGATTACGGGGCGGGGAAAATCCAATACCCGTGGGGACCTGACCAGAATGGGGCGGAAAATCCCCGATCTTTTTTCCCGTGGGGGCGGGGATGGGGATAAAAAAAATCCTCGGGGTGAAATTTGGGGCGGGGGCGGGGAAGGGGATCCTCGACCCCGGTTTGTTAATTACTAAAATACCCCTATATTCTAAATATTTACATATTTGCCATTGAGTATAAATACCCAATTAAAAACCCTAGGCTCTCATTCTTTCATTTCTTTCCCTCTCCTGCCGCCGTCTCCTCTTCTCCCTCTCACCACCAAAACCAGATCTTGGATTTGTTAATCGCTTCAAGGGTTTCTTCACCGACCACCACCACCCTCCACCTCCTCCACCGTCTCCTCTTTTCCTAGAAGTAGAAGGTGCGTTGTTGCTAACAGAAGAACCGTGGAACTTTCTAAGTTGTAATCACTCCCGAATAGAAGGTAAAGAAATAATTTTATAAGTTTTTTTCCTTATTTGTTTGTTTCACTGTATATATTTCTCAATATATATTGTTTATGTCTTATTGGCTGCCGTTGGTTTTTCGTTGTTTATTCGTTGGAGACTGTTGCTTTTGGTTTTTGAGATATCTCAGTAGGTTGTATCTGGTAGTTTCTTCAATTTCATCACTTTCGTATCAGGTGCTCATCGATCTGCTCCTCCTTCTGGTTCTCTCCTCTCTAGTTTCAGCTGGCATCTATTGTTTTTTCAGAGATGCTTTGCAACTCATTTTAGATTGGGTCGGTCTAAGCTTTGTTTTTTCTAGCACAGGTCCTTTTTTTGGTTTTTTTTTTCTTTGGGGTCTGCTTCCTAGTTTGCCTGCTTAATTAATACTATCTTGTGGAGCTGTGAGATTGATTGACCATAGGTTTACAATTCAAAGTTCAACCAATTCAAAGATCAAACCCTTAAAAACTTTGAATTTAGCTTGAAATCTTGATAGAATTTATTGTGAAGTCGTGCACATAATAACAGTTGGTATGTGAATTGTTTAAACTTTATTCAATATTAGGTCTAAAACTTCTTCATCTTCCAAAGATTTCGTAATAACCCTGATGCAATTTTGTGATACAAAAAAATGAGTCCTTCTAAATGTTTCTAGTTATATAATATTGTTAGGAGTCGGAACTAACAGTTTGCTATTTTGCTTGCTATGACCGAGAGGCCGTAGGTATGCTTTCCTGATATTTCTTAGTAGTATTTCTTTCATTACCTAGTTGATATTTGATATGCATAGTTGGAGATATGCTGGTTGTTTAACTTACTAATTTTCTTTTCTTCTTCTATATTTTCCTTTTTATGAAAAAATGCAGAGTTGTTCTAGCTGTCTAAGAATGATTCACAACCAAAAAGGGGGTTTGATCTTGTTTTGAATCTTTGATGATTGCGTGCCAGTAACTAGAATGTTTTGGTTGACTGTATGCTTGTCTATTTATTCATTTTAAGAACGAAAAAAAATCGCTGAGGATGATTGAATTTCTAGAAAAAAGAAATGGACATTCAGTCCTAGTTCAACTTAATTAAACATATTCTTGTAATAAGTTGGTTTCATCCCAAGTTGCCTGATGTTACATTTTTGTTGAATTTATCTTTTATGCAGGTATGACCTTAAAGTTGAAGTTGAATTTAAGGGACAATAGGTAAGCTTTGGTTGACATTGATTGCAATATATTCATGTTTTTAAAATTTTAAGTTATTAATTATTAAAATTTGTATTTTAATTTTATGTGAATTTTTTTAAACAAATGAAATATAATTTATAAGAAATATTTAATTCGGGTCGGGTCGGGGTTGAGGAATTGAGGGTAGAACGGGGATCTCCGCGGGACGGGGACGGGAGGATTATTCTCCCCGTGTTCCAAGAGGGGCCGGGATGGGGAATCCCCGAGAATGCATGGGGCGGGGAGTGGGGACTGCTTCCCCGCCTCCGCCCTGCCCCGTGAGCATCCCTATGCCGGAGCCTTCACTAGCTTTCAGATGGATTTTCAGAGGTCTAATTTTAGGGTTCGAGATCGGATGAGACTCGCTTGACTCATAAATTGGTCATTTGATAATAAAAAAAAGGATTAAGCTTAATTTATTGTTGGTAGTCAACTCACGAATGTATCTACTAATGGATCCAAACAGGTAGGTATCATGGAGTTGCCACCTGATAGAACATAGGAAAGGTTAATCTTGACCTTTTAATGCTCAAATAGAGATTAGTATTAAGGATGTCACTCGTATTAAGCATATTGGTTAGATGTTGTTTTATAATTGAGTTTCTAAACATTAATCCACTCTCCTCTTTCACACGATGCAAAGAAATAAAATTAAATAAATATCTTAATCAATTAATAAAGCAGTAAAAAGTAACGAAATAAACCTACTTAATTATTATATAAGCAAATCATCCAACGGAAAATAATAATATATAAAAGAAAAATTATACATGAAATGGGCTATTGATTAGTTTGAGAGCATTAGCTCTCTCATAAATATTTACAAAAAGATGTTTTATTATCTTGTGTGGATTTTTGGATCGAAAATTGGATATTGATCCACGTTTTGTAAAAAAAATCCAATTGATTTAATAGCAAATATTTTAGCACCTTTTTTTATCTTATCGTGCACAAAATTTCTTTTTTACTAACTATTACAATCTCCAAAAAATGATATATATCAAAATAAAATAACAAAAATTAAATAATAAATAAATAAAACCATAATAAGCAAATAAAGTAAAATGACTGATACGACTAGGGGGTGGAGATGGTGACCAGTGCGGGAGCATGACTTCCCATGCAAAACGACACAAACCCTCCAAAGCCACAAGGTAACAGATACTCAAAAAACCACATAAAATAAATGAATTAGTATTTAGAATAACATAATCTCAGGCTTATTTGCAGAAACAAAGTAGGCTCAAGTACACAAATATATTGTATAGAAGCAAAAACATGTTAAATAATGCGTAAATATTGCGAGAAATGAATAAATGATGTAAAAAATTACATAAAAAGCTTAGAATACATGCAAAATACCTCGAAATACACTCAGGGATGGCAAAAAAAGTGAGGGACGGCCACAAAGGGAGCGAAGGACGGGATGGAGAGATGGGATTGAGACGTCCCATCCATCATATGAGGGACGACCATCCTTCAACCCATCTTCCCTTCTGTCACCTTTGGACAGAACTAGGAAGTGCAAAATTATGGCAAAAGTACAGAAAAATCATGAAAAAATATTTTCAACTTCAAACATGCATTTTTATGGCCTAAATCATGCCAGAACATGTTATGATAGCAAATTGCACATTAAATACATAAAAAACATGCATTTACATAATTAAAAAAATCAATAATCAAGCTTTAAATATACAACAATGGAGAAAATCACATTCAACACACCATTAACATGCCAATTTAGTCGAGGTTGCAACTTAAAACGTCTCAAATTAACATACGTATTATTCAAACAAGATAACAAGTAAAACATGCCAATTTACATCAAGGAATCATATGATTACATCAATTGAATTGAAGAGAGAGAAAGAATGAGTGAGCCTAAAATATTACCCTCAGAAGATATTTTGATTCTATGACGATTATAGTTTAGATCTTTTATTCCGATTCATGATCCTTGTTCTAAAAAATAAAATATGAAATTCGTTTATTTTTTGTGTGTTTTTAATAAGAATCGTTAGAGCTCAAGGTTAGAGAGAGAAAGAAACTATTTTTCTTTTCTAATGGTGGCTCCTCAAGAAAATATGATTCATCTCTAAAAAACCCTAGCTTTTTATTTTTATAGCTAAGGAAGAATTTTTTTGAATTGAAATCCCTCTCAAATCTGGAGATAAACTCTTGTAAATCCTAAAGAAATCCTTACAGATAAAAATTGCTCTTTTTGAAAATCTAGAAGTGTGAAAAATTAGGTTTCGAGTGAGGGACGAGTGTCCTTTAATGAGAGTCGACCATCTCTCATCACTAAATCCTAAATTTTTCAAAACACCCTCCCCCCAGATGAACCGTCCAGGAGAGAGGGATCCACAGATGGGCACCATTTAGGTGATAGATGGCTATCTATCACCACTGGAGGCACAAACTGAGTTTTTTTTTTGCACATTTTGTTAAAATACTTGAAAATATTTGGAGATACTCAGAAATCATGAATAATCTTAGAGAAAGAGTGAAAAATTCATTATCGGAGCTTCGAGATCCGAACTTGTTGTTAGTAATATGTTATTTTCTCATAATTGAATAACCCTTATTTAGACTATCTCGGATCACGGTATCTACAGGCTCCTCTCAAAATGGAAGAATTACATGTGGTGGTGTTCAATTTGAAGCCTCTTAAAGGCCTAGGTATCAATGGTCTCACTCATTTATTTTTAAAAAAATATTGGGATACTATGCATAGTACTTTATTTGAATTTGTTGATAATGTGCTAAAAGGAAGTGGTGGATCCTTATTTTTGCATTGTCATTATTTGTCTAATCCACGAGAAAAGTATACCTATTATTGTGAGCAACTTTTGACCCATAAGTCTTTTGTCGGTTGTCTACAAAATCTTCATACCTCACCAATCTAGCTTTATTCTTGGTCCCCAGATCATGAACAATATTTTGATTGTTCAAGAAGTTGCCCATTCTGTGTACAACAAGAAAGAAAAAATGAGGTGGATTACGATTAAGATAGATCTGGAGAAAGCTTATGATTGCCTTCGGTGGGATTTTATCATTGATACAATTTTGGATGTAGACTTTCCTTATGAAATTTATTCTTTATTGCATTCTTGTTAGCATAATAGTAGCTCTAAGGTCATTTGGAATGGTGAATTAACAGAGAATTTTGCTCCTTCTTGTGGTGTGTAATAGGAAGACCTTTTTTTTCCTTATCTATTTGTGCTTTGTATGGAATGAATGTCTCGTAGAATTACAAAGGCTGTCAAGGAAGGGCTATTGAAGCCTATTCATTTAAGAAGAGGTTGTCCACCCCTTTTTCATTTGTTTTTTACAGATGATCTCATTTTTTTTGCAGAGACTTTGCTTGATCAAATGGAAGTTATTAGTGAAGTTCTTGAGGATTTTGGTGTTTGTGCTGGTCGGGTGGTTAATAAAAACAAATCAGCTTTTTATGTTTCAAAGACTGTTGGTCCCAAGCTAGCTTAATACTTGAAGAACATATCAGGCTTTCGCTTAACAGATGATCTTGGAATTTACTTGGGTGCTCCAGTCATTCATCCTCCTAAGACTTATAGGCCTAACGCTTTTTGGAATTTTCTTACTGGATTGACCACACCATTTAGGGCTAGAGAGGCTAAGTCTATGTTTATAACAGATTTGAAGTATTGGATTTTGCATAAGATCCTTGCCTCTGTTGTCTTTAACAAGCCTGAATTTAATCGAGTCTCTAGTCATGAGCTATTTTTGATGTGGTGTGTGCATAATCCCAAGTCTGTTTGTTGGTCTTTTTGGATTTTCAAATAGTTATTGAATTGTGTTGGTCGTCCGGAGTCTCCTATCACCCATGGACATGTAATAGCTGCTATTGCTAGGAGTTTTGATATTGATTTATGCACTTATGATACTGCACTTTCATGCTTATATTTTTCAAGCATCTTTTTGTTAGAGGTAAAATTGTCAATAATTCCTTTCAATTTATTCCCCCGCTTTCATGTTCTTGTTGGAAGGATCTTGCAGGAGCCTCTACTCCACAAGAAGTGGCTGAGGAAAGCACTTCGGATGAGGCATGGGATGAGGCACAGGAACAAGGAGATGTTCCTAGAGATGAGGTTGTTATTTCACCACCTATTGCTTGATCTTCTTCACATTCCATTCATTCTATGTTCAACCAGTTGTTGCAAAATCAATCCACCATTCAGAATCAACTCACATCATTGGAGCAAGTTACCTCCCATTTGGTTCGACGTCAATGACGCCTTGAGTACAAGGTGGATACTTTCATTGCCCAATCGGGTTATGTGGTATCTTCACCTCCACCTTCACCATGATCTTAGGGGAGTTTTCTTTCCTTTATTCTTTAGTTTGTTCCTTTTTGTTTTTGTTCTTGTGTTGTTTCTTCACATTGAGGACAATGTGTGTTCTAAGTGTGGGGGAATAAAATATGTTGTGTGTTGCATGTTTTGTTTCACATTGTTATTTTTGTTTGGGTGTGTATCGTTTTCTTTATTTAGACTAAACTTTTTAGTAAGTTTTCTTATAAGTATTGCTCTCAATTGATTATAATATAGGTTGTTATGTTGAGTCATTTGCCTTTTATGCTCATTTGAATAGTTTTTCAAGGTTTTTGGCATGTGTTTTGTGTTGTCAAGTTATCTCTTTTTACTTCTTTCAACATTTTAGGTTATTTAGTCTCTTTACTAACTATGCTTTAAGGTTAGAATTTGATCATTTAGTTTAAGATTTTAGGATTTTTGTTGCCTCATGGAAACTATAGCCATAATACTTACCTTTACCTTTCAATAATGGATGAGGGCTAGCAAAAAAAAAATAAATGATGAAATAAAATAAAAGCAAGATGTATACTTAAAAATTTCAATAGAGTATGGGATGGAGCATAAAACGCACCCATTACTACATTCTCTTGCTATTTTAAAATACATGGGATAAAGATTTAAAGAATTCCCATGTTAAAAGAAAAAAAAAAGAAGAAGAAAAAAATGTAGTCTAAAATTGCCATGAGATTAGTTTAAGGGTATGAGTGCTTGCAATTTGTCCTAAAAGGCAACTATAGTTTTAGAATCTTAAGTTTTATGATCAATATTCTCTCTTGAGCATGGTTAGTTTTGAGACTTTATTATCTTGATGTTGGGTTTAATAAACTTAGGTGACTTAGTAACTTAGAATACATGTCTTAAGATTTGATTTACTGATATTTTGAGTGTTTAAAGTATTTGACTTCATTTCAATCTTGTTTAAAGTGAATATTGAGCAATGCTTTATAATTTAACTTACTTAGTTTAACTTGAAATTAGATTTTCTCATTCTTTTCTTGCTTGAGGACAAGCAAGGTTTAAGTGTGGGGGAATTTGATGCCATGTAAAATGTCTACTTTTTAATATGTATTTTCTTATGTTTAAGTAGCTTAAGTATGTAATATTATGTGTTTTTTGTGTGTTTATGTTTAGTTTATGCATTTATACGCGTTTTTAGGTTAAAGTTGGTGTAAGTGTGAAGTAAAGTGAAGAAATGGTAAAGATTCAAGGATGAAGATCACGAGTCGTGAAGTGGTTCACGACTCGGACTGGGGTTCACGAGACGGAGGGCAGTTCACGAGTGAAACAGAGAAGAAAGGATCACGAGTCGACAATATGTTCACGAGTCGGCAAAAATGTCGCGACTCGGATGGAAGATCACGAGTAAAGAAGCACGGCTGGAATTCACGACTCGTGAAGCAGTTCACGAGTCGAACAAAATACCTGCTTCCAAACGTTGCACCTGTTTGCACTCGATCCTTCAGCCAACCATCAAGACTCTTCAAGGCAACTTTTCAATATTGACAGCCATTATAAAGAGACATGTTTATAGAGTTTTTCCTCTATAAATATGGATGGCATTGACTGAAGAAATGGGAATCAATCAATGTTTAGTTTTTAGAAATATAGTTTTATTTTGGATAAACATTTTTACTTAGTTTTATTAGATGATTACAAAGGGATAAAGCCAAAGGAAGAAGAGACAAGTTTCTTTCTCTTGTTTATCTTTAATTCAAATATGTATTTGGCTAGTTTCCTTTGTACATTATAACTATGCACTAGTATTTGTTTAAGACATGTTCATTATTCTTATTATGAATGAAGTATGATTTATATCCATTTGTGTGCTTTGATTTGCTATGTATGATTGGCCACCATATTTGGCATGTTAGTCAATTTGTTCGCAACAAGAGTTGGAATTCTTTGATGGAAAAATAAATGAATGTACTTGAAGCATTGAATTCACTTAGAGATAAGGAATTCACTTTGAGGGGTTAAAGAATTGGCACAGAGCTTCATAATTTTTATTTATCTTTATAATGACACGAGAGTGCTTATAGACTCTAAATGAAAATATCTTTACTGACAACGAGAGTTGCTTTAAAGAATCTTGGCTAAATTCTCCAGTTACTTTATTTATACAATTACTACAACTTGTTTTTAGATGAATTACTATTCCATATTTCTAATGTATGTTCATACTATCATTTAAGTCATCTTTAATCCAATTTCATTAATATATGCAAAGTAGTTTAGATATTTATTTAAATACATAATCTACATTTTATTCGTTACCTATCCATCTATTTTATGTGATTTCAATACAAAATTTACACCTTTCCCTTTGGAACGATACCCTACTCATTCTATACGTAGTCTAGTGAGACTAAGGGTTCAAAAAAATTCCCATCATCTAACATCCATAAAACATGATTATAAGATTTATTTCAGTCTAACATGAATTTTACACATAAATACACAACAAATATAATCCTACCACCACACAAAATTCATAGAAATTAAGGGATATTGTATCCACTAACCTTGAATTTATTTCCTTCACACTTTAATCTTTATTTTCTCTATCTTTTCCTTTGACTACTCTTTCTTCCTCTTTAATTCCTATTATGGCCGAATATTTCAAGGCAAAAATCCATCATTTTCTTGCTTTCTTTGTTCAATCTAACTATAAAATCTTACTTTACAACCTTAAATGTACCTATACAAATTCTTAAATCAAATTAAAATTATCAATTTTACATACCTTGATTTTGAGATATAATATTTCCTTCTTGATTTCTTACACTTCCAGCACTTTAATTGACCTCTTGAGACCTTCACCACTGAATAGAGATGCTGAAAATTATTTGGGAATGTTGGATTTAGGAAGAAAGTTAAAAGAAAGATAAAGAAATCAAGGAAAAATGGTGAAAAATACCATTCAGTCAAGGAAGAGAGGAAAAAAACATGAAGCTTGATGAATTTTTTGGAGAATGAAAGATATTTCAGGTATTTATAGTTTAGCCCATTTATACCTTTTAAACCCATAATGCATCTCAAAAATTATTTCTTTAACTTCCAAAACTCAATTTCATAATTCTTAAAATAATACATTAATCTTCCATGTATGATTTTATCTCAATCGGAGTCCATTTTTTATCTGGTTCACTTAAACCGATCCGATTAGCAAATCTTCAATGTTATCGAAAAATTATTTTTTCTCTACTAGATAATTATAAATACTTATTAGATCCCAACTAAAAATTTATACAATTTTTAGAGATCCTTTGCTATTATTAAAATTTCGATTAAATTCATGGTCAATCGGTTAATATTTAAACCGAAATCATTATCTTTCTCTTACTTCTTGAGCTCAAACCTTCTTAAAAATAATTTCTTAACCCTCAAAATATATTCATTAGACTCCATAAATATTTTTGAGTCATTCGGAGACTGTTTCTCGATATGATTCACTTTTAGCAGTCCGATAATTCAATTTTCAAAGTCATCGAAAAATTAATTTTTAATTACCATATGATTTTATATCTCATTTAATATAAATCTGAAAATTATGATGATTTTTAGAGGATATTTGCTATTTTTAAGGTACCGATCAAATCCTAGTTAACCCGAGCACCATTTGAATTGGAACCATGATTTTTTTTCTTATTTTTGACTTTTGATATTGCATTTGACCTCATTTTCACTCCAAATTTTATCCATGAGCTCCTGCTGATATACTTTTTCAGATGATCAAATAAAATATTTTTCGATTTCGAAATGTACTATTTATTTCGGTATCACTATTTACCATCGGAAAATACTATTTCCGATTAGCTCGGTATTTAGACCATTACACTCGGCTTTTGTCAATAGCAATAATGCATATTTTGCAAAAATATGGGTAGTCCTCCTTAGGCTTCAAGAAGCTTGGAGAAATGGTTGGAGAAAATTAGTGCTTCTCATGGACAACAAAAATGTAGTCGGTGCTATTTTGGGCAATTATACCATTCATCATTCTCATAGTGCTATTTTGTTTCGCATTCCAGATTTACTGTATTGGGATTGGGAAGTGAAAGTCCAATAGTCTTCAGAGAAGCAGCAAATTTTCTTGTTAATCGGACGTTCAGTCAATACTCGCCTCACTTGGCACACTCAATGCCCATAAGCTTGAGACATATCCTTTCAACTGATGCCATAGGTTCTGTTGTCCCTTGAATGGCTGTTTTGTAGTGTTTTGCTGTTTTCCTCCTTCTCAACAAAAAAAAAAAGTACATTTACATCCTGTACTGAATCGGTTCCTTTTCAATTTCCACCACGGACAAATGATTGTCTGTTGCAAGTTGACGTTACACGACGTCGCTTAATCACATTCAACTTTGACAGAACGATGTCGTTGGCGCAAATATTATTACCTGACGGTGTCGTTTATTAAGAGCAAACCTCGCTTGTTCGTCATTTCATTCAAAATCCCGCACGACGCGCTCCACAGTCCAGCCACCTCCATTTCCAGACAGATTCAGAGCTCATTTTCTACAGAGACAAGACCCGAATCCGAACCGGAAAAAATGGGCAAGGATCTGAGCGATGAACAGGTCTCGTCGATGAGGGAAGCCTTCACGCTCTTCGACACCGATGGCGACGGGAAGATTGCCCCATCCGAATTGGGTATCCTTATGCGCTCCCTCGGCGGCAACCCGACCCAGGCCCAACTCAAGGCCATAATAGCCGAGGAAAACCTAACTGCTCCTTTCGATTTCTCTAGATTCCTCGATCTTATGGCTAAGCACATGAAAGCAGAGTCGTTCGATCGCCAGCTCCGCGACGCATTCAAGGTGCTCGATAAGGAAGCCACGGGGTACGTTTCTGTTGCGGATCTGCGCCACATTTTGACTAGTATCGGGGAGAAGCTTGAGCCGTCCGAGTTCGATGAGTGGATCCGGGAAGTGGATGTCGGGCCGGATGGAAGAATCCGCTACGAGGATTTCATTGCTAGGATGGTAGCCAAATGAAGTAAGATCGGCTAAGAATTGTGGATTGCGTTTGTCTTCTTTTTCCTTAATTTCTCTCTAGTTTTCGGAAGTAATTTATTTGGGTAAGTTTTTTGCTTTATGTTTGGGGGTTAGGGTTTGTTTGGGTATTGATGTGATGATGGATGATTGTGGTGTTCATTGACTTGTTCGAAGAAATGCTAAGCTCTTTTAATTACAGATTTTGGGGTGTGTTTTCTCGGAATATTGTTTATATTGTGCAGCTAATGTATTGACGCTTTTACTTAATTTGTTCCCTTTAGGGCAATTAAAGTTTGCTACTTTATTATTGTAATTGATTGAAGCTGAAAATTTAGTTTGAATGTTCTCTACTGATTTTTTCTTTTTCCAATTTTGGCTACGGAAATAGATTTGTCTTGGATACTGGTTAGGTGTTTATAGGACCTCATGCTGTTAATGTATAACATAATTTGTCCTCGATCTGTTGTTTGGTTTTTCTGCAACTCCCTATTTCTTTCTTACAAATGAAGATTGAGATTACTACCGCGTAGTTCTAGTTTCTCTCCTTGTCAGTTCGTTAATAAGTTCTCTACTCTGTAGTTCCAATGCTAGCAAGTATTGAGATTACCAACCCGTAGTTCCAATGCTACCAAGTATTTGTTACTGATCTAGTTAATTTCCAATTTAATTCTCATCTTGATAGCTCAACTTTACAGTACTAAATTGGTTGCATGATTTTTTTTTTGGTGCACTGAACTTTTGGATATTGTGTGTGTTTTAAGCATAATCTGCTTTATACACAACGTTATTCAATGAATACCTTTTGTTTCACAAGTTATTCTAGGTGGGGCTCCTGGTTCTTACGCGGATTTGTATGAATTGAACAATTTTGGATTTCTGGGGTCATAGTCTTAACAGGTTTCTCATGTTTTGCTATATTTTGACTTGAAAGATGGTTTGCTTTCATCAATTATGGAACAATCCATATGTTTCTTCCTTTCAAGGTGCAGTTGATTCCCATTCAGGTCTATATGTTCTGCATTGTACAGTTCTGGATTTCTGGAGACTGATTTTTCTAGCTTGCGGTTTGGTTTTTCCCGTTTTGATTTAATCTAAGGCTGGTGAAATGATCTTTTATTATCGTCAATTTTAAAACCATCCACATGATTGCACCTTGCTATCTTCAATATGACCTTGAAATATTATTTTAAAATCGTTTCTTCATGAAATTGGGGTCTGGTGTGAGAAAAGTGGGGATTAGAGATTGACTGTGATCATTGCCTGTAATATTGGATTGTTCATAATCATATATGGGAATCACTGACTAAACTTTTGTAGTATGAATTCTTGTATGGTTTTTGTTGGGAGTTTTCAGATGAGGTATCTTGAATTTCAGTGGATCTTTATGCGTTTTAAGCTGTGGAACATCACATTGTATAAAAGAAGCTCTTAACTCTAAACAATAATGTATTTCTGTTTATTAATGCATTCTTAGTAGATAATTTGAGTTTGAATTCTAGGTAAAAGGAGGCTTGAACTTGTTATTAGAAGTCGGTTATTCTGGAAGAGGAACTGTTGGTTTCGGACTCTTTAAGATGCTATCATGAACTGTTGCAAGGCTATAGTTTCTTGCTATTATGGTTTTCGCTTTCCAGATTGGGAGCCATGGGACACTATTCCTTAATTTTATCTTCTTCAGTTCGCACCTTTGAGAAATGAGACAAGTTTGATGGGTTATGGGAATGAGCTAAATTGAATATTAAGGCATCATTTCCTATTGTTTGTTCCTCGTTCTCATAAATGCGGTGATTTTGAGTTCGATCTTACTTTGTGAGAGATCATATGTGGCAATGGAAGTTATCATATGGCCTGGAAATTACTTTGTAAATTTACCGTGGGTTTGAATTTAAAAAGTTTATTATATCATTCTTAATACATTTTTAGTTTAATAAAAAGATTATATCATATTTTCTCATTTCAAAATTTATCAAATTTTTTTTGGGCCTAAGGGAAATAAAAATATCCTGGCAATGAATTCATTTGGCTATGGAGCGGGGATTTTTTTTTTTAATAATGTTAAAAAATAATTATTTAGTAAAAGGGGTGTGTTAAAAATTATTTAGAAGGGATGAAATTGTTTTGAAAAAATGCAAAGAAGATCTGCATGATTGCCTCGAAAAATGCGTGAGACCCGCATCTGAAGACGCAGGAGCCGGCAATGTCATCCACGTGGCGAGTGGCGCCTCACCCAAGTTGTCGCGAGTCAATGCCACACTGAAAACGCAGCTGTTGACTGCGTGGTCAACGTAGATCTGGCCTCCCATCCCGCAGCTGCCACGTGTCGGCCCCCGGTGGATGATGTAGCTGCCACCTGCGTTGTCAGCTGTCTCCCATGCAAACTTTCCAACTGTGTTTGAAAAGCTGTTGAATTATTTGGATTCCGAGAGTATATAAACTTTCTATGCAGAGTTCAATATCATTTTTCAATATTAATTCAGTTGATGAGAATTCTATTGAAGTAGCCGAAAAAACATTTTAATTGGTGAGCAGATCATAATTTGTCGCATTGGCATATATTTTAAAATCGACGATTGAAACAGGTATTTTTTTTAATTATTTATTGTTTAATTTATACATATAAGTATTATTGAGACATTTTTTTAAGTAAATTCATATTTGGAAGTAGATCAGGATAATAAATAAATATTGAATATCTTATTTATTTTTAATTATTTATTGTTTAATTTAATATTGAATATAATTTTTTATATTGTGGAATAATAAATTAATTTATTATTTAAATAATTTATTATTATTGATAGTGGAAAAATCATAAAATTTTTTTAGTTATAGGTAGTTGAAAAATGTCATTATATATTGAAATTTATTTGCACACGGAAGGGGACATCAGTTATGAAACTACAGGATTTGAATATGACATATCAGCATCGAATGTCATCACAAGGAGATTAAGACTTAAAAATAAGCCAACTCTTGTTGAATTGCATCATAAAATCCATGTTAAAATGGGTTTAGGCATGAATGACGTGATTTCGAGAATTATATACAAGAGTCCGGTGTACAATGGAGGATCGTTATATTGGATGGCGGTAGACTTAGCAGATGATGATGATGTAGATGCAATATATGACCATGTAAGGAGATATGAACATTATACATTGGTGGAATTAATTATTTTAGTTGTTGGATCCAGTCAACCAAGGAATTGTAACGATTATCAGTTTGCACATGAAGGCTTTCAAATGGAAAACACAGGGACACCTCAACAAATGTACGTTAATGATATTGGTCTGAGTCAGCCGGAGCAGTCAGTAAGTCGACAAGACATTGAAATATTTTTCCAATTTAGAAGAGATAATATTTTCAGTCAGGCAAGACAATTTCAACGTCGACGAGGATGGTGACTTGATTGGAAGGGAATATTTACTGGATCGGACACAGGCTGACGGGAATAATCAGTGTTTGTCCTATCATATGCACCTATAACGCCTAAAATGCTTTCAGAGGCCAAATGAATATTTTCGCCTTCATGAAATATACATTCAGCAGCATCAGCCTACATAAAAATGTAGATTTTGTATACATATATATTAACAGTCATAATTAACAAATATACGTTTAAAAAAATAAATAAACAATATCACATACCGAAGTGACCATTGTAACTCCAACCTGTGTTATCCATATTTTATTCCGTTCTACATACCATTACATATATTATGATCTCGAATGCAATGAAAAATTAAGAACATGACCCCTAATAATCCGACTATGTCTATTGTGCCACTTAAAAATAAAAGTTGCAAATTTAGTTTTTCAGTTTTGATCTGTGTGTCCCCTCAAGTCAATTGAATGCACCTTATCATTTTTCTGCGGTGCTTCTGAAATCGATTGATCCATACCAAATTATCTCATACACCTATCGGGTTGGTGCCACTCAATAATATTATAGCATATTAGTGGCACAACTGATCTCCAACTTGCATGTCCACTGGTACAATATTGAGGTAACAATTGCATCACATTTTTATACGGTTTCCATACCATCTACATATAAAATACAATAAATAAATTAATAATGTTACACATTTTTTTTTCTGATTCTCAATATTACAAAAAAACTCTTATTCTTTAATAACAAATATAGACCCGATGATAGCATTACAAGTCCAATTTCTTGCGGTACTGCTAAACATTTTTAGTGTTGTTATTCCTTAAGTCCAAACGGGATCGTCACCTGTTATAAATTAAATTATGGAATTAGTCAACAAATATTATAACCATAAAAAACTAACAAATAGGTTAATACAATCTACCTATAACCATATGGCCTAGCCTGATCCATAATAACCGGGTTAATAAAATGCGGTCAAAATTGAGGAATTCTTTTTCATGTCCATATTTGGATTAACTGGTGATATCCGTCAAGTCCATTTGCATCAGATCGGGTCGCACGACATAACTCCCTATAAAGCCATGTCAGAACTGCTGAACCCCAGCTATACTCACCAGTTTCAACTAAATTCACTACCAGTAGAAGCCACATCATATGTACATAATTATTAACCTGTCCAGGACACAATAGTCCACCAATGCAACGCATGATCCATGCATGGACACAACATTGTATATGGTATTCCATAGCATCGGCCGATAAGTGGCTAAATTGTTCAGTCAACCACCTCATTCTTAATTTTAGTCCCGTAAAATATTCTTCTAGGAAAACAATGCCCAAAAGCCAACCACACATCTCATGATAGTCATGATTTCAATGTCCTGTAATAGGATATCCTTCCACAGGTAAGCCGGTGAGTATCTGTATATCTTCCACAGTTATTGTAGCTTCGCCAACGACCAAATGAAAAGTATGTGTCTCTGACCTCCACCTCTTTAACGAGAGCAGTTATCATGCTAGCATTAACATTCATAACACCGATCTGAGAGACACCATAGAAACCTGATAAATGTAGGTAAGGTATGATCCTTTCATCAATGTTCCTATAGTGACTCTCAACACTAGCTCTACGTGCAAATAGAACATCAGATTTAGTCTGAAATGAATTAATTTATTTAATAAACAAACATAATATATATATTTTAAAAATATTATATTTTTTAATTTTAACTTATAACATACTTACATATCCGTTTCATACCGCATCAACTCGGTGCTTGCCATTCATAGTAAGCAGCTCATCATTAATTGATCCCGGGTTAATATATTGGCGTGCGCCATAAAATTTCATTTTTACTGTATCATACTAAAATCTAATTTTGTCATTTATAGTATTTTAATATATCAAATTAAATTTCTTTAAAATTCAATAAATTTATAATACAAATATATTTTATTTCTATATGTCAACGTATTGCGATATTTTACATAACACTAATATCAAATTTAAATATGAACATAAAATTTTTTATACTACATTAAAGTGTTTACTTGCTTTTTTTCTTCTCGTTTCCAAAATAATAATAAAAAAACTGCACAACCCATAATAACATTTATTTTAAGTATTTAATAATTTTATTTAAATAAATTTATATAAATTATACTTACCTAGTATTACTTCGAGATCAACTCTTCAATACATATATATATGAACGATTTAAACCAACCAAGAAAAATGAAATGTAGAACGAGAGATGATGGTGAAGCTATGAAAATAAAAGAGTGAAAGATATAAGAAGGAAAGTGAAAAAAATGAAGTGAAATGAAGGAGAGAGGGTCGGATTTTTTGGTCTCCACTCCGATCAGGGTGATTTGACGGCACAGGGGTTGACAACGCAGGTGGCAGCTGCATCATTTATCGGGGGCCGACATGTGGCAGTTGCGGAACGGGAGGCCAAATTTGCGCTGACCATGCATTCAACAACTGCGTTTTTAGTGCAGCGTCGACACGTGGCAGCTTGGGTGAGGCGTTGCTCGCCACGTGGATGACATTGTTGGCTCTTGTATCTTTAGATGCGGGTCCCACGCGTTTCTCGAGGTAATCATGCAGGTCTTCTTTGCATTTTTTTAAAATAATTTCATCCCTTTTAAATAGTTTCTGATATAATTCTTTTCCCTAAATAATTATTTTTTTAACATTATTAAAAAAAAAAAACCCCATGGAGCAGATTAAGCTTTGGGTTGTTGAGTTTGATAAAAAATACAAAAAGTTAATAGGTTATAAACAACCAAGTTATGGAACATAAAAAAGAAAAGTAAAAATATCTGTTTAGGCTAATATTTTCTAATACGATAATAACAATTTTAAATTTTCATTTATCAAGCCACTTAAACAACTACAAGTGACTCTAATTTTTTCAATAGTAAATTTTTCGAATAGTAGTTTGGTGCGTCTGCCGGTCTAAATATGGGTGCACACTATCATATACCAGTTTTTCAGGCTAAGAATTTTTCTTTCTTAAATTTTGGGAGCAAATTATTACTAGTTTTGTTTTTTTTATTTGTGATTTATGAGTAAAATTTAAATTTTATTTATTTATTATTTTTAAATTTTTAATATAATTTAATTTATTTTTTTTATTTTTTTAATAAAATTAAAATTAATAAAATTTAATAATTTAATTTTATTTACGTAATTTAATATTAAATTTAAATTTATTTATTATTTTGTAATTTTAATAAAAATAACAAAATGATTGAAACTATATATAAAAACCCTCCATTAAATTAGGGTTTTCTATCTCCAGCTTTCATCGTCACAGTTGTGCTATAACCCAACACAGCAGCAGCGGCAGCCTCCTGAATCCACCATGGGTCGCATGCACAGTCGCGGGTCAGTTTCCCTTTCTTCTCCTCCTTCTCTCTCATTCTCTATTTTCTGATCTTATTAACGAACTTATCCATTTCGAAATTTTGTATATAGGAAGGGTATCTCAGCTTCTGCTCTTCCTTACAAACGCACACCTCCCAGCTGGCTCAAAATCTCCTCTCAAGATGCAAGTCTTCTCTAATTCATTCCTTTTTCCTTTCCTCCCAAAAAAATATTCCTAATTTTTGCCTTCTTCAATTCAGGTTGAGGAGAATATCTGCAAGTTTGCAAAGAAGGGCCTTACCCCCTCTCAGATCGGCGTCATCCTCCGTGACTCTCACGGTATTGCTCAGGTCAAGAGCGTTACCGGCAGCAAGATCCTTCGCATTCTCAAAGCTCATGGTATTTTAGATACTTCTAATTTTGCTGATATGTGTTGTATTTTTTTTTTGCCTTGTTGTCGTTTTACAATGGGGGTTTTTGTAGGGCTGGCGCCGGAGATTCCAGAGGATCTGTATCATCTGATTAAGAAAGCGGTGGCCATTCGCAAGCATTTGGAGAGGAACAGGAAAGATAAAGATTCCAAATTTAGGTTGATTCTGGTGGAGAGTAGGATTCATAGGCTCGCTCGCTACTACAAGAAGACTAAGAAGCTCCCCCCTGTTTGGAAATAGTACGGTTTATAAGTTCTTTAAATATTTGACATGCATTCCTAATTTATTCTTTAGTTGATACTTCAGTTGTTTTGTCTTTGTTTATTCTTTCATAGATTGTTCTCTAGAAGTTTGCAGCTTGGCGATTGATGTATATGTTTTGAGTTTGAGAACTTTGAGATGACATTCAGTTAGGCGAAACTGTAAAGGAGATGCCATTATCCTTGTTTGCATTTCTCTTATGGTTGTGGTAGGCCCCTCTTTGAGGGACCTTGTTGTACTTTTATTATGATCCATGATATAGTTTATCTTCTATTTCCTGATGGCATCAGCGCGTATCTGCTTAAATATTTTTTATATAGGCTATGTGCTAGAATCTGAATACAAAGTCTACTTGTTGGAAACATTTCGGGTGCACTGTCCGATATCTAATTTTATTTTTGGGTTTGATTATTTTCTTTTATTTATTTGCTGGGAGAAATGGTTGGTAAGAAGACATTTTTCGCTATTATCTTGCACTAAACTGGCAGCCTCCATGTGTTTAATCTCAGGGTGATTGATTTCATTATTCTTTGGCATTTTTTATATGCGCATCTATATGCTATTGTGCTCTACATTCTATTAGTTACAGCTCTCTGCCTTTTGTGGTACTCGTCTTCTATCAGTCATTTTCTCCTCCCTACTTTTTATTTCATATTTCAGTAATCGAAGGCGTTTCTTGTATCATATTGCATGTTTGATCAATAGCTGCATGCAATTGTGAACACGTTCCTGTAATGTTTTGTCTATATACAGTGTTCTTAATTTCCGTGCGTTTTTATGTTTAATTGTGGATATTTACCACCCTTGTGTTTGCAGCGAGTCAACTACAGCAAGCACTCTAGTTGCTTAAGGCATGTGTGCTTACCTACTTATACTTTCGACTGGCTTCCGGGTTGTCAGATTGAGTTCTTTCAAGTTTTAGAGATAGACATAGAACAATGTTTTGTTTTAGTTATTAAAATAACTTTTTTTATTCTTAAATTTTATTAACCGATTGCTGGTACGTATTTATCAGTTTATGGTATGGAGCTATAAAATTTTGATTATATGATTTGGAAAAGTATCTGTTACAGTAGTTGTGGATGTAATTTCTATCGAAATTTAAAGGCCTGCAAATGATGCTAATATCCCTGAAACTGTATTTGCAAAGAGTGTTCTGGATATGACAATTCAGAACAAGTCTGCTTGGATGACAATTTAGTGGTCGGAAGTTGAAATTCTGATTCTTTTTCAAATTTCTTAATGACGATTTTTTTATTTTTTTTCAAGTAGAGCTTCACTGCGTCAGGACTAGTAAACCTAAAACATATCATTGATGTAACTCTTACCGTTTCCCTTTCTTTTATTGGGATCAGAAAGTGGAAGAATTAAAGAATGTTGGAAGTGTTTGTGTCTCCATTATGTACTTGGATTAAAAAGTAAGAAGAATGGCTATATAAGAGAGCTAAAATGGAACTCTCTTATGGGGAAAATCAAAGGTCTGTTTACTTACAGAAAACTATTCCAGTTTTTCAGAAAAATTTTTCACAGAAAATAGAGATCGTGTTTATTTTCGTCAGTTTTCTAAAACAGAAAATGAATTTTTCAGTTTTTCAAAATAAAGAAGAAACTGAAAAACTAATAAAAAAGATGTTTTTCAAATTTTTTAAATAATATTAATAAACATATATATATATATATATATATATATATATATATATATATATATATATATATATATATATATATACATACATATACATATACATGCTTATGTAAATTTTTATATGTGCATACATATATAAGTATATGCATGTGCATGTATATGTATATGTAGTACATGCATACATATGTACATATGGATATGTATATACATATATACACATACATATGCATATGTATACATACATATGTATATGTATGTATATATATGTGCATATATATACATACATATGCATATACAAATATACATACATATATACATGCATGCATCATGTATGTATGTATGTATTCATATACATACATATACATATAAATATGTATTTATTCATATACATATACATATATACATATGCACATACATACACATACATATTCATTTATATGTATTTGTATGTGCATACATACATACATATGTATATATATGTATGTACATACATATATATACATATGGATATGTATAAATATATATATACATACATACACATACATGTACATATGTATGTATTTATAAATACATGTGTATGTACGTGCATATATTCGCATACATATACATATACATATATATATGTATGTATGCATATACATATACATATATATATACATATGTACATACATACATATATAAATATATGTATGCATTTATGTATGTACGCATACATATACATGTAATATCTGTATGTATGTGTGTGTGTGTGTGTATATATATATATATACAAATGTGTGTGTATACACACACACAAAAATTAATGTTTCAGTTTTTCATTTGTCGATAAACAAACGCGTTTTCTAAATTTTCTACCGAAAATAAATACTCCAATTTTCTAAGAAAATAGAAAACAGAAAACAGAAAATTATTTTCTGTAAGTAAACTCATCCCAAGTGTTTGTCATTAGTTCATAAAATTGAGTTGTTTTACATGAGAAAAAACACTAAATTATCTTATTCTTAACTAATTCACAAAATGGATTATCACTTGAATATCTAACAAGGCATGAGATCCCTACAATTTTGTACTAGTTTAGCAGGAGATTCCATCACTAATAAACTTAAGATACGTTTCTGATTTCTGACCATGTAGAAATATCCGGCTGAGCAAATCACTCCATTTGAAATTGACAAAATTTCGGAAGCGAAATGTACAAATGTACAAAAATGTCAAAGAAAATGTGTTCCGAGATAACATTAGAATCTTCTGGACAATGGGCTTGCAACAAATTCTTGTGGAAACGAAGCACTACCAAGTGAACAGCCTTTTGCTAGCGTGTCTTTTTTACAAAAGTTGCTTCAATTCCTAACGACGACTCAGTCATAAGGGATAATGATAGCACATATGAGGCAAGTAAAGTTGAAAGAACATTCTCCCAAGTGGAGTGCAAAAGAATTGCTGTGCTAATAACTAGCTGTGCCCTTAATCGTTCATAGGGATGCAAAGCATCTCTCCATTCAGTAAGGCACATTTTTGCACTGCTGCAGGGTTGCTCGTCTTGAGTATGTGATTCTGAACCTTCTGAAGCAGGAGTTAACTGATTTTCACCAGATGGACTTTCAGAGCTTCCTCCATCTTTGGGTTGGTCATCTGGATCTTTTTTTTTGTCCTCCTTTTCGTGGTAACTACCACCAGTGCCATCTTTTGGGATGCCACGGACCAAGTCTGGTCGAGCCTCAACCCCAACTTGTCGCAGGTGTAACTGCAAGTTGCAGTTATCCACTAGATAATACAGCATACGCAGTAGGCAGACATCAAACAATATGTACGAGTAAATATAGTTTTCAATTAACCTGAAGATGCAAGTTGACTTCATCAGGGCGAGAAAGAAATGGGAAGTCCCCTCCAGATTTGAGGTAAGCCCGCCTTGCTTCAGGATATATTTCACCTAATTGATCTTTGAGTTGTTGAGGAATTGCACAATAATCATTTGTCTTCAAGGACGAAGCAGTAACCATGCCAAAAGATCAACAGAGCTGTGAGCAATTTTGCTTTCATGTTTGTTGTGCAGCATCAAGTGGCAATAATAATAATAATAATAATAATAATAAGCAATGAAACCAATTTGGACATATTTCTGAGCTGGAATCTTTTCATCTTGTTAAAAAGAAATCATAATTTTTTCTCTGCTGGAAACTGACTCGGATTATCATCAGACCAAACAAATATTACCCTCCACAAACAATGTATGCTTGATCTTAAAACATGATTGGTAAAAGAATAATCCACGAACTTTCTAGATACTTACATCCATTATAGTGATATTTGAATCTGAAAGTAGCAGAGATCCAACTGAAGCAGCATCAACATTCAAAGTCAACCTTGAGGCCAAGTCTTCTCTTGAGAGGGTTTCTACCTGAATTAGCGCCACATGTAAAAAAAAAAAATTGATTGACCAAGTATTTTTCTTTTTCAATATTTTCTATATCTTATTTTTTTCGCCTGTTTGCTTTCATTTGGATGTTCTGAATTGGCAATGAAGACCGAATGTAAGTAGGATGGAATTTCCTAAATGGATGAGGAAAACGTTCATTTTAATATTAGGTCCTAGGATTTTAATTAATTAATTAGTTTTTTTAAAAGAAAGCAAATGTATAAATCAAGAAAATATCCACAACCCTGAAAAGGAATTAGCGTGGAATGATAAGAATAAACAGACAGTAATACACCTTAAGTTCTTCAACAGAAGACATACCAACTGTCAGGATAAAAGATTATACAATTCAGTAAACCAAGTCGAATTTATACTTCTCTTGTCATGTTCTGGCATAAAAAATTTAAAATTACTGAAATTAAAAGCCATGAGGTGTCTTCGTTTTTATCCCAAAGTTCCAGTTGGAAAACCGTATATAGAATTCTTGTGGACAATCATGAAGATTATCTTTGAAAAGATCAATCACGAATGCAAAAGTAACATGCTTTTTGCATGATGAAAGGACAGAACTGAATGCATGACGAAGTCTAAGCACATCAAGTCAGGACAGTGATTGTTGACGAGGACATAAAAAAAACCAGAAGGAAAAAAGAAAAATAGAATATGGAGGCAACAACTTTAAAACTGCATGTTCAAAAGGGAATTATATTGTGCTTTAAAGTTTGTGAAATGCCAAATGCATCAAAAGAGACATCTTCAGGACATGAAATTATTGGGTAATGGATAAGTGAGATGGGATCTCGGAAAGTCCACAGATTAGGTTGAAGCCTACCTGAGAAACAACAAAGTCCACAGAATCTGCAATAAAAGGTTCATGAGGTCCATCACGAATTCCTGTTAATACATACCTCTTCAGCAAAAATGAAGGGGTCCAACTAACACTGCATGGGAAAATATGGAAAGAAGTTGGTTGAGAAGATTATGAGATCACGGTGTTTATACAAATCATATCAGGCACAAGTAATGACAATAAGATGTAAAACAGTAAAGAATGTAAAGCAGAAATTAAAATGTTCTATGAAAGAAGTATCATTATTCAATATTTGGCACACAAACAAACAGAGAAACAAATAGAAGTATCATGATTGAATATAATTGTCAAATAATTTACGACCTTAAGTTGCAGTAATGTGCTTTGGGAAAGAATAAAAGAAAAAGTCTTAAGGACCCAATCCTCTTTTCCCAAGTCACTTTGCATTTTCTTAATGTTTTTAAACTTGTTTTTGTTTGACAAATGCCGTATATTAGTAGTTAGCATGGAGAGGGCAGTTAGTTGTTAGTAGGCGGTTGTCCATAATTACACATTGGCCTCGTGGTTCGCTGCATACATGAGGCAGTACCAGATGGAGATATTCATGCACCGACTTTACATTCATCCTCGACTCAACCACACCAACTTCTAATGCTAAACTAGTTGAGTTCAGTTACATATTCCTCTTCCTCATTCCATCTCTCGAAGGCCATATTTACCTAGAGATGTTGAGAACACAAATCTTTATTTATTATTTCATTCCATTCCATTCCCCCGTAACTGAATGAAATTTTCTTACTTGGACATCTAACAACTATGATCCGCATACCCGAATTCTCTTGAATATTTCTGCTTCACTTTTGTCTTCTGTGCAACATTATTCTTTGTATTACTATTCATCCACCACAGCATTCTTCTTCAGAGGTAACCACATTAGAATATGTTATTTTGTTTCCCTTTTGTCAATGCGGCACAATCTATGTGATCTAGACAGTTGGCCTGGTTATCATTTCATAAAATCTACTCTCCAACTTTCACCTTATAGAAGCTTTATGATCATCTAATACAGCAAAGAAGCTCCTCTATTTTCATAGATATACATATGACAGAAAACTAATATATGCAAAAAACTTCCATGCATATTCTACTAAGAATATAGCAAGTTGAGGAGCTGTATGATAAAATAGAATAAAAGTTCCACAAACACAGAAACATCATTTCAAGTTTCTATAAATCAATAGGGGCCAAATTACAGTACATGTATTTGAAAAAGCCTCATCTTTCTCTCTATCTCCACAATGTGCACACCCATACACATATTATCAATCTTGTTCAGTGTCTAATTCAGCACAATACTCCAAATTTACGCTCCAAAACAAACAAATGGAGCAACTTTTAACTCCATGAAACCTCAAATAATTACTCTCTTGCCTTTTTTTTTTCTGCGCAAGAATATGGCCTATGGATGGAGGAAACATCTAAGTAGTTATAGTACCATTACCTCTTACATCTCATAACCAACTACCACCGGTTATTTACCATCCAACCCAGCATTAACTGTACTCTTCTGGTGTGTGTTTTATTTTAACAAGACCTGACAATATCTTGCACACAATGATCAAATCTTTGCACAAGATTCATGTGATATGAATAAATGGAATCATGCTAACAATACCAGTCAATGATTCTGCTAATAACAGGCAGATAATAAAATAGTAAAAATGAGTATTTTGATCACCACATACACAGGAGCCCATGGCATTGCAGCTGCAAAACTGCGCGTGTCCAAAAATGTGTTCGACAGTATCAATGATCTAACTCTTCTTGGACGATGCTGTGCAAAAAGTTGTGCTAAGAATCCTCCAAGTGATGTGCCATAAAGATGTATCTGTCAAATACACATTGATCAATCCACTTAATCTCAGTGAACAAAGCAACCACAAAGGACAAAAATAGTATCTGATACATTCAAAAACACAATCTATCGATTTACTTTCAATGTATTATATCAACAAAATGCATGAGGAAAGGTATAGGATATATCTCAGTGAAGGTTCTCACATGATGAACATCAATGACATCCAGAAATTTTTCAAACGCCTGGATCCACTCATGATGATTCCATACACGTGGAATATCAATAGAAATTACTCGGTAACCCTGAAAAGTTGCAAATAAAAATAAAAACTAATTACAAATTGATA
This sequence comes from Excoecaria agallocha, assembly GCA_037975025.1. Lineage (NCBI taxonomy): Eukaryota > Viridiplantae > Streptophyta > Magnoliopsida > Malpighiales > Euphorbiaceae > Excoecaria > Excoecaria agallocha. The sequence continues at coordinate 1,088,203 of CM075811.1, forward strand.
TTACACAAGAATCGTATAATCAAAATGGCCAGACGATATGCATTCACAAAACCTAAAGATAATTGACTATTAGTATCACTATTTTTAAAAAAGTGAGCTACATAATGAATCTTCAACAAATTACTAGACAAAAGAAAGAAAAAAAAAATAAAGAAAAGAAATGGATAAACATGCCAAATTTATTTCAGCTTACTCTAACATCTCAAAAAATTTACCTTCATGGACAAAGACATAATCTGCTTATAGTAAACATCTGCTGTCCCTGCTATTCCGGGAAGGCAAATAAGCGGTGGAACTACTTTTGGCCCAAAATCATAATAGCGCCATTGCTTCGTGCCAATCTACAATGAAAACAAAACAGGAAAAAAAGGTGGTGATATACAAATATAGATGCAGCACAGAGAATTCAATAAGAAAAACAACATCAAATAATTAATTTTCCACAAGATAAGTGACAATGAAAATAGTGTCCAACGTTCTGAAGTGCAAAGAGAAAGTACAGACTGAAATTCAACAACAATACTCAATGGCAGCAACATTTATCAATTACAAAATAATAAATCAAAATCAATCTCACAACAATACAGAAAACTGGAGCCCAATTCTAAAAATGAGATGCATATATATACAAGTCTATCATTGACTCAATACTCTTACTTGTCATAATTACAGCAAAAACATACCCAGAAACCAGAATAAATTAGCAACCAAAAGGAGTGATTAAGCTAGAATTGAGCAAGCCTCGATCAAATTCAAGACCTATCGAAATTGTGAAAAACCAATGCAGATAAATCAAAAGTCAAAGAAATACATATCCAGTAACGAAATTAAGGTAAAGGATAAGACGCACGATTAAATTGAAATTAAGATTAGCAAAAATCAAGAAGATGACAAGAAAACATACAGGGATCTTGTGCAGAGGAACTTGAGACTTGAAGTAGACATAATCGCCCGGCGCCGAGGAGACGCCTTTCATTGCTAATTGCGGCTTTGAAACATCAACCAACTGTTTCCGATGTGAATGAATATATTTCAAATTCCATTATTCATCTTTTGATCCAAACAAACCATTATTCCTCTCGAAACTAATTCCACTTATCTCTCTTAATTATTGTTTCATTAACTGTAGATCGGGCTGGCTTAATTTTTATTATTACTATTATTTTTTTCAAGCAAATAAATTTCATAAGTCAATAATAAATTATTATATATATAAAATTAATTATTCCTCCATTTTTTATAAATCACTTTTATTATTTTTATTAAAATTAAAAATAATAAATATATTTAAATTTAATATTAAATTACGTAATTAAAATTAATTTATTAAATTTAATTAATTTTAATTTTATTAAAAAATAAATTAAATTATATTAAAAATGATAAATAAATAAAATTTAAAATTTATTTAAAAGTAACACCTAAAAAAGTTGGAATGGTTGAGTTCATAAAATTTATCTAAACGGTGTAGGTAATCATTTTTCAATTATAATATAGAATGAAAATATCAAGTAACGTGTGCCACAACGGTCAACTCACGGTGAGGACTTCCAACTGCTCGTCAACGTTATAAATGTTCGTTCAAGGTGACTTTCTTTCAGGATGAATATTATGTTAAATTAAAAATATCAGATTAAAGGTTAATTTCACATTCCAAATATTTTGGGGTAGATTAATATGTTTCCATAAGAACTCCTTTCTGCCGTAGAGGTTTTCTCTCCCTAAGGTTTCTTTGATACCCTAGGGTTTATCTCCTTAGCCTAGCTAAGGCTTTTCTTTTGTTTTTTCATTCTATCTGAATGGAATAATGGCAAACAAGGCAGATATAGACATGTTGCTTTCATCGCTGCATTTAACTGAGGAAGAGAATCAGGTCGGGACGATTAAGTTAGATGAACGAATAAACAAGAAACAAAAGGAGCATATTTCGTTATGCCTAATTGGGAAACTGTTGAACGTGAAAGGAGTAAATGTGAACGCTTTTCGTACCACAATGCTGAACAATTGGAGACTTCAAAACGGATTCAGTTTGCAGGACTTAAGGGATCAAGCTTTTATTTTCCAATTCTTTCTTGAGTCTGATAAACAGAAGGTAATTGATCAGGGACCTTGGTGTTTTGATGATCAGCTCTTGTTGTTAAGAGAGATGAAGGAGAGTGATATTGGCATCGTTCCTACTCTTACGGATACTACCATATGGATACGAGCATACAAAATCCCGTTTCTCTGGCATTTAAAAGAGATCGCAGTTACCATGGCAAATATGTTTGGCACCTTCATGGATTTTTATGAAGGCGAAAATTGGGGTTGGGCGCCGTATATTCGTTTTAGAGTAAACATCTCAATTGTGAAAAAACTGAGGGGGGTATTATTAAAGGTGGTAGATAATGAGATATGGGAAGTATGAAAGGCTGCCGGTTTTTTGTTATAATTGTGGCTATATTGGACATCGAGTTTAGGAGTGCAAAGAAGAAGTGAATTTTTTAGAATAATGCGAATGGTTGAGAGCTTCTCCTAGGAAGGGTTTTAAACTACGTAATCAGGTGGAAAAAGAAAATAAGAAGAGGTTGCTTGCTTAATTAAATGCTTTGAGTCTGTAGAATACTAACCTTGAAGGGCGAGGAGAAAGGAAAAACCATTGTGTGTTAGGTCTCTTCATGAGGTGCTTGCTGCTTTGAATAATAAAATAGAGGGGACTATGACAATTCCAGAACTGAATGTGGGCAATACGGAGCATGGTACTGGAGATGTTCAGAATGAGGCAGTCTCTCAGCGAGTCGCATGTAACACCTTTATAACACTGTACTATACGTACAGTGACTGATTAACTCAAATGTCATCTTAGAGCTACATTCATCCGATGCACCAAACCAAATAGTCCGATAATTTTTTTTCCAAACATCATCAACAGTCAAGTACTATAATAACCAAACAGTACATATGCAATACTAATTACACTTTGTACTTAAATATATACATAACCATAATTTTAACACTTATATTCCTATTTCTTATGATAATATGCATGCCATGCCTATGCTATATATCCATCATTCTTCTTACCTGTCTGCAAAATTTACTGAATCTCTCTGTCTTCAAAACCTATGCGCAGTCACAATACTACTCTTGAGCATTAAAATGCCCAGTGATAGGATACATATCCCAAATTTTCTAATACAATCACATGCATGCATACACAAGCTTATTATTTCTCATATTATACCGTCATTTAACTCTTTAAATAACGCTACTTCGATTACTCATCAAATACTAGAATCGGTTATTATTAAATTTACACTCTTATTCATTAACATTTAAGTGCTAGGGTCTAATCTAGCAATATTATCATTTACTTTTCTGTCATTTCTTTCATTACTACTATGATTTATCTATGCTTTGCTAACCCCTTTGATTAACTCTCTAACATTATAATAGCATTATTAATTAGTTTACTGTTACTATTCTTAACATTAATACTGACATCATTAACTTATAAATTAACACAATGTATAACATTTTCATCATTAATGGCCCTAATATTTTCAGATTTATTTCACTTACTGATCTCATTCTAATGTAGCTTGTAAACCAATCTTCCTTTAATCTTATCAGGACTAATTTTCAATTAAGTCCTCTTTTAAAATTCTATTAATTTACAATTTACTTTTCGCTTGCCAACTATTACTATTTTTGCCATTTCTTAATAATATTCATTATACTTTTAATTACACTTATGGACCATACTATTTCTGAATTGCCATTTTACTCCTTTCCCTACTATTATTATTGGCAAATTACAATGTGATCCCTAAAGTTGTACATTTGCAAATTTTACCTTATATTTTCACTATTTATTCTTATAACTCATTTTTTCTAACTTTTACTCTTAATAAATGCTATGACATGTAAAATTATAATTTAGTCCTTACCTTTTACTTAAGGGCAAGAATTACACTTTTGGTTCCTATTTCACCATATAATAGGATTCATTTATAATTTTGTCCATCAATTAACATTTTATTTGCTAAATTACAATTTGATCCTTGTACTTTCACTAAATTATGATAGTGCCATCTTTTATCACTTATTTATATTAGTGCCACTACTCATCTTTACTGTCACATTTAATTTTCTATTTAACGTGAAATTTTTCATTTAATCACAAATATATTATTTTTATGGCAATTCACATGTTAATTCCTATTGAACCATTATATTACGCATTAAACCACTCATTTTCTTGTTTGATTATTTATATTCTTACCTTTCATTGAAATACAATATTGTCCTTCAATTATAATTAATTACTTTAATATCACTAGTTGAACTCATTTATGCATTTCATTTACTATTCATTATACAATTTGCAATTTTGATCCTTAACATAATATTTTCTTGCCACTTTACATTTTAGTACCAATTCTTTTCATATTTTACAATTAAGTTAACTTATATTTCATTTCCACATGGAAAATTAACCTTCATACTTTTATTTATTACGCAAACATTTAAACATTCAGACATGTAATTATTCAATCACTTAGTCATTTATTTTGTTGCACATTTCCAAAAGAATATTCTTATTTTTGCCACACTTACCATTAAGGCTTACCGTTTTAATTTATTTTAATTAATTACAAAATTGTAAATTTTACACTTCATTTATAATTTTTTCACTAGTTCATTCATTTCCACTCTACAATTATTATTTGGCATACACATTACCAATCGTTCCTCATTTTGATATTTTCATGTCAAATTACATTTTGATCCTCCAAAATTACAAAAATTCATTTTTGGGCTGTTTATCTACTATTTTTACTATTTTTACTCCTTTTAGTAAATATCTTACCATTTTTGCTCACTAAACTTGTTATTTAGAAAAATTATCAATTTGACCCTAAACTTTTTATTTTGTTTCATTTAGGTCTTTTTTTATTCAACTTTCCATTTTCACTTCACTTTTTTGCATTTTTAGTCACTTTTACCATTATGCCCCTAGTATAATCTTAGCAGAAATTTTCAGATCGGATATATGGAATGTGGATCCCACGAAACCACAACATAAAAATAAGGAATGATCCCGAAGGACCATTCCATCACTTTCATAGAACAGAATAAAACAGTAAATATAGAAACTATGGAAGATCATTACGATCCTACCATAGTAAAGTAAGTCGTCACGACTTGCATCGAGGTATGGGTATTTTTATGGCTGGTCAATCATATCCTGAACTAGATTTTGACTGTCTGACCACTACTAAGGGCAAACTTTCTTATTTACTTCAAAGTCACTTTTCGCACTTTAATATTTTCACTTACTTTTACATTTTAATACACTGATCATTTCACTTTTTTATCATTTTGCATATTTTGTGAATTATCTTACTATAATTACCATCTCCATTCAATTTATGAATTACTTCATTATAATTCATTATTTTCATTTTAAACATAATGCAATTTCACACTTGAACATATTCATATTTATTTCATAAATTCTTAATAAATTTATGGATACTTCTTTTATGTCTAAATTTATTTTGAAAGCCCTCAATCATTTTTTAGGCTTATATTAAATAATAATACAATGTCACTCCACTTAACATTCTTATACAATTATCATTCCATAACCATGCATTATATACATATTACTATAATAATTCAAATTTGCTTAAGTGATTTTACACTGTTGCCTAATATTACTATCTTTAGAATTGGTGTCGCTGTCATCATTTTTCATTTTTTCATACATTTCAATCTTTATATCATCAATTATTTATTTCAAACTTTCATATGCTCTTGTTTCACCTAAGATATACATTTTCTATAATTTTCACTTTAGATATAATACACTCCCAAATTAAAATATATTTAAATAAATTTCTGAAAATTACTAATAAATTTTTATATTTGTTCTAAAGTGCTATATCTATTAAAATTTTAATTATTTTATTTTCTAGCCAAAACTCTATTCGGCCATCATGTTCCAGTTCCACATTCAATTCCTTTTCAACTAATTTCACTTTCATATCATTTGTTCTTTATTTGTAACCTCATTAATACAATTAATTCTTTTTAAAATTATCAATCCAATTGAGCTCATTTATTCCACTACATACTTTACATAATTCATCAAAATATAATTTTATGTATATGCATGGCCTCACCTATAATTTAAGGACCAATTTTTTTTCTCCATTTTAAGCTTTTAAACTATCATTTATAACCCCTATTCACATATCTATAACCTTAATTTTAATTATTCATGCATATTTCATTAAAAAATGTACTAAACATAACCTTAAATTTATAGAAATTTGATAAAAAAAAAGGAATATTGCATCCACTAACCTTGAATTCTTGTTCTTTAACATCTACTCCTCATTTTCTTTATCTTACCCCTTCTAAAAATCACTTTCTCCTTCCTTGAATCTACATGGATCGAATTTTTAAGCATAAGAAACCTCATTTTTCCTTCTTCCTTAATTCAATATAACCACACAAAAATAATATTTAGTCCTAATTCTATCCATAAAATTCATTAAATCAATTTATTTCCACCAAAATCACTTGATTTTTGATCATTTCTTTTCTCCACTTGATTTTTATAATCTCCTCCTCTTCAAATAAGCTTCAGAGATCAAGATAACTGAATTTAGGGACTGAAAATCATTTGGGGTAAGTTGATTTAGTAAAATATTTGGTAAGAGAATATGAAGGAAGCCATGGGAGCAAGAATGGCCAATTCGGCCAAGAAGAAGAAAATGGAGAGAGGGAGAAGCTGGATGAAATCTTTAGAAAATTGTAGATTTTTAGACTATTTATAGGGTTGATTTGGGTTGAACTTAGTTCAACCAAAATGGTTGAGCCTAATTAATGCACTGTAAATTATTTTCCTCTCTTTCCAAGCTCAAATTTACTCAAATAAATTTCATAATTCTTAACATAATAAATTAAGCCTCCATAAAAATTTTCGGCTCAATCAGAGTCCGTTTTTTATCCGATTCACTCAAACTGGTCCGGTTAATAAATTTTCATTGTTACCGTAAAATCACTTTTTCACTATCAAATAATTCCAAATACTAATTAGAGCTCAACTAAAATTTTCTGCAATTTTCAAAGATTATTTACTATTTTTAAAATCTCGATCAAATCCACGCTCAATCAATTATTATTTAAACAAAAATTATTATTTTTCTTTTACTTTCTGAGTTCAAACATTCCTAAAATCACTTTTATAATCCTCAAAATATATTCATTAGAAATATTTTTTAGTCAATCAAAGGCTATTTTTTGATATGGTTCTCTTTTACTAGTTCGATAATTTAATTTTTAAAATCACCGAAAAATTAATTTTTCATTACTATATAATTATAAATCTTATTTAATGGATATCTAAAAATTCTGATGATTTTTAGAGATCATTTGTTATTTTTAAAGTTTCGGTCAAACCTTAGTCAATTCGAATACTATTTGAATCGAAACCATGAAATTTCCATATTTTCAACTTTTGGAGACTCATTTGATCTCATTTTGATTCCAAATTTTACTCTTGGACTAGTCACAACTGGTACCTTCTAATGATCACATAAAATATTTTTCGATTTCGAAAGATACTATTCATCCCGGTATTACTATTTACCGTTGAAATACTATTCCCGACTAATACGATAATTGGGCCATTACATCGCACCTGTGATGGATAATGGTAATAGTTCTCCAACTTTATTTCCTATGGACCATTTATCAACTGCGCCTATGCACGTTTCTATTGATTTAATTAATGAGCATGTAGAGGAGCACCAAAATAATGGCCTGGCAGCTTGTGATTATGTTAAGAAGGGAAATGATGAAATTATAGGGGATGACAGTAGGATTGTTATTGAAGATGGCGAGGAGAATGAGGTGTATGAGGATGGTCCAGTAGATACTTTGTTACATATAGTACCAGTGATGTTAGGAAGAAGGGAAGTAAAAAATAGGGCTTTTGGAAAAGACTAGCTAGAAACAAAAATAAACAAGTTAAAAAAAGTTGGGGGGGTGGAGACGGAAAGATGAAGAGGACTTTCTGGGATGATATATATACATACCGAACTTCCAGCTGGAGGGAAGGGGGAGTTATTGTTAAAAAGGATGAGAATGGATGAGACTGTCCAAGAATCGATTACTGAATTAAAGGCGACTGGGGTCTTTATCCCTGGTTGCCTAGAGCCATGAGTATTTTAAGCTATAATTATCGGGGTCTAGGGAGTACCTCGGCAATTGCTAGTTTACAGTGATTGATTAAATCATAAACTCCCTCTATCCTTTTTCCGATGGAGACGAGAGTATCAGAGGATAAAATGAACTTTATTCGTATGTCATTGGGTTTCAAAAATTGTTTTAATGTTCGTGGTAATAATAGGGGAGGTGGGTTAGCTTGTATGTGATAGGAGCATTTTCAATTCTCTCTTATCTTTTTTGACCCATCATATCAACTTCAAAGTGAGCGTAATGGATGGCTCTTGTTGGCATCTGACTTGATTTTACGGCTGGCCTGAACGTCATCTCAGATCCAACTTTTGGAACTTAATTAGGTAGTTAAACACTCTACCCCATTTGGATTGGCTGATCATTGGAGATTTCAATGAAATTTTATCTCATTCCGAGAAGGTTGGTGGTATTTCTTGCCAGGAATAAGCTATCAGCTTATTTCAAGATGTGTTATCTGAGTGTAATCTTGTTGATTTGGGGTATATAAGCTATCCATACACGTGGGATAACAGAAGGAAAGGGGATGACTATATTGAAGAAAGATTTGATAGATGTGTTGCTTCAGTTTCTTGGTTTCAGAAGTTTGAGAATGCGAAAGTTTTCCACCTTTTTTTTCTGCAGGTTCGGATCACTTTTCGATTACTGTCAAACTAGTTGCTGATATGTCTATTTGTCCAGCTTTAACCGGTTTAAATTTGAAATTATGTGGACCCGTAACCTAATGTGCAACAACTCTATTTCGTTGGCTTGGGTGCAAGATGCTTCTTGGGCGAAAAATATTAGTAGGTGTACAGATACTCTTAAACACTGGAGTAAGACTTCTTTTGGCTCCCTGAAAAGTCAAAGAAGAAGAGTGGAAATGAAGTTGCAGATGTTATGAAATAAAGAAGATGCTGCTTCTATTTAGCTCCGAGCCTCTATAAAAAAAAGTTGGCAGAGGTTTCTTTGAGAGAAGAGATGAAATGGAGACAGCAATCAAGGGTTCAATGGTTGAAAAAGGTGATCGAACACGAAATTTTTTCATACCTCTGCTTCAAAGAGAAGAGTCACAAACAGAATATCAAAACTGGTAAATGATGAGAATCGCATTCTAAGGGGTTACTGTTCGAGAATGATGTAGTGAATCAAGTGCTTACTGTTCTTGAAGGCTGAGTGATTCCGGATCAGTTTAATCATAAATTTGTGTGCCTCATCCCGAAGATTAGAGATCCGAACTCAATTACACAATACAGACCCATAAGCTTGTGTAATGTAATTTGCAAAATTGCAACAAAAGTCTTGGCAAACAGATTGAAGTTGATTTTGGGTGATATTATAGACGTTACTCAGAGTGCTTTCATCCTAGGAAGATGAATAACTGATAATGCACTGGTTGCGTGTGAAGTTTTTCACCATATGAAGAGTGGAGGTACAGGAAGAAGAAAGTTTATGTCCCTCAAATTGGATATGATAAAGGCCTGTGATAGAGTGGAATGGTCGTTTCTTTCATCCATTATGAGTAAATTGGGCTTCTCGTGGATATGGATTGATGTGTTTGGTAACTTCGGCGTCGTATTCAATTTTGATTAATGGTGCTCCAGTAGGAAATATTATCCCATCCCGTGGTCTTCGTCAAGGTGATCCGTTGTCTCCATACCTTTTCCTTTTGTGTACAGAAGGCCTTACAGGATTATTAAATTCGACTCAGTTCGATACTCTTTCATGGTCTTCACATCTCTAATGGAGCTCCTTTAATCTTCCATTTATTATTTGCTGATGATAGTTTGCTTTTCAGTCATGCTTCAATTGCAGATGCCTCTACAATTCTTTCCATTCTACAGCGGTTTGAATTTTTATCAGGATAAAAAGTAAATCTCAACAAACTGAAAATTTCTCAAAGTTCGTGTCTTTTCCCACTCAATTCAACCCACATACAACAACACCCTGAACCCATATCTCAGATTGTTTAGATATTCTCCCTATGATGCAAAATTGGATTTCAATTCGTCAAGCTTAACACCAGCAAAATCTCAAAACAATGTTGCAATTTTCTGGGATTTAGACAGCAAGCCGCCAAATTCATTCCGGCATCATGAGGCTGCTTTTAAGCTAAAAAAGGCAGCATCTTCTTTCGGCGTTGTTAAATACATGATTGCCTATGCTAATCGGCATGCATTTAGTTATGTGTCACAGGTTGTGAGAGAGCAAAGAAAGGAGAGGAAGATGTTAAATCAATTAGACAACAAGTGTGTGATTAAACCAGTTGAACCATATGTATGTCGTGTTTGTGGGAGAAAATTTTACAACAATGAGAAATTAATCAATCATTTTAAGCAAATTCACGAGCGTGAACAGCAGAAGAGGCTGAATCAGATAGAATCAGCAAGAGGGAAGAGGAGAGTGAACTTAGTTGCAAAGTATTCGATGAAAATGCAGAAATATAGGAATGCAGCTGGAGATATTTTGACACCAAAGGTGGGTTATGGCCTTGCTGGGGAGTTGAAAAGAGCAGGTTTTTGGGTTAGGACTGTATCAGATAGGCCACAGGCTGCTGATGTAGCATTGAGGGATCACATGGTGGATGTAATGGAGAATAGGAGAGCATATTGTTTGGTGCTTGTACCTGATGATTCAGATTTTGTTTGTGTGCTTAAGGAAGCTAAATTAGATGTTTGAAGAGAGTTGTAGTGTGGGATATAAATGATGGGGCATGAAGAGAGCTGCTGATGCTGGTTTCTCTTGGCAGGAGATTTTGATGGGAAAGGCTAAGAAGGAGGCTGTGTCCGTTGTAAATCGGTGGAAAGACCGTGACATTATGAAGAGATTGGAGTGGACTTATAACCAGATGAGGAGAAAATTTTGTGTGGTGTGGTTACTAAATTTGATAATTGTGATGGTATTGATCATAATAGTCAGAGTGAGGATGGGGATTGCGATGGTATCGATGATGAATATGAAGCTAATTGTATGGAAAAGGAAGTTGGAAGTGCTAGGTGGGAGCTGAATTCTCATCCTGAGTCTACTTCTTGAAAAATTAATGATAGTTCGCAAGTCATATATTGAGTCGGTTTTTTGACTTCTTGATGTGATTCTATGGGCAGTTTGCCTGAATGGATGGATTGGATTCATGCAAGTATACAAAATTATGTCAAAGCTATTGATGATTTTTATCTCTGATATGGTTATTTTTGTATCTCATATATTTAACAGTTGTATTTGCAGATTAATTCGATAGTTTTAGTCGGTTTCCTAGACATATACTCTGAACTCTACAGCAATTTATTTCCCATATGAATGATAAAAATCTGTTTGTGCACGCTTATTTACTAATCTCTTAAAATTACTGCATTAAGGAGACTGGTTGTTAAGCTTCTGGCATCCAACATAATATAAACAAATTAATTCAGGAATTTTAATAGATTGCATTGAACTATAATTGGTGGTTTTCTTAATGCTGTTGGGGAAAACAATTTTCTTATGTTTTGCTTCAGACAGATAGCATCTCTGTAATCTGTTTTCCTATTAATACTTTCCTCAATTTTTTAATCGTAACTCTCACCAAGTTCAAAGAAATTCTCAACAAAAATGCAGTTCTATTGAAATGAGGGTAAAGTCCCCAAGAAATGCATATCAAGGAGTACCTACTGCAACTTGCATTATGGTTTATCTGGACCATTCATTGCTTCATCAGTAGCTCTTAGTTGTTAGTACCATCCATCATTTTCTGAAGGCTGAATCAGGCCGTTGTAGACTTCCAAAACGCTATTCTTTATTCACTCCTTGGTAATAAAAGTTCATGCAAATAAGTAACTGATTATCTTTGTTAAAATTTTTGACACGAACAGATTGTGGACAGCAACTACTTCTTTTGACAATGATCCTTAGTGATGTTAACTGAAATCTGTTACAAACTATGTTTGGGTTATTGGTTTTGAAAAGTTCTATTGTATTTTCATGCATTACCAATCTTTCTTTCAGAGAATGCATCCGTCTCTAAAATCTGTAGTAGTACGATGTGTTGTTTCTCATGGATGCAGGGAGCCAGATGAAGGGGGCACTCCCCAGCCTTGGCCTATTAATGCTCTGTGCCTCATTCCAGGCCTAGTTACTGATAAAATCTTCTCTCAACAATTTGGAAATTAATATGGATTTGATTTACTACTTCAAAGAGATTAGCTCAGTAGCTTTCTGGTACAAAATTGAATCATTTAGGGTCTGTCGGTGCTACAAGTAAGCAAGAATTGCTTTTCAATATACGAAACAGCATGCATTCGTTATCGTTATCAAAAGACTTTAGAAAAAAGTGGTGAGTTTTGAATGTTGCCAAGCCTCCTAAAAACAGATCCTTTCCTTATTTTATTTATTCTCTCAAGGATTTAATGCTCTAAGTGGAAAGGTCCTGCAGAATCTGTTTCCCGTAATAGTTAAAACTGGTGAATTGAAACTAGTATTCGTGCAAGTCATATATTTTCCAATAGTTCAAATAGTTGTGCAACCATGGCTTCACCCGCACACACCCCCTCTCTAAATCCACAGTTTCAACAAATACATGACCAATTACAAAAATACAACGATAGGAATCTATATCTTAAACAAAATGTCTACTAGCCATAGATTACATTGATGAAGGCAAATCTAGTAATGAACTCAAAGCAATGGAGGAGGAAATCATTGGTTGCCTCCAACAATGTGTTCTCCTGATACCAGCAAGCATATACAGTCAATTAAAACACAAATCAGTATAGACTCGCTGACAGTAAATCCAGGAAAAAGAGAGACAGCAATCTAATTAGACATATATTATGGTATGTTTTGATGTAATTAAAAACGAAGATATAACCTACTTCCTCACTAACTGATAAATAGCGAGGTCTCAAAGTTAGCTGTTGTCACCAATAAAATATAAACAATTTGCCCTTGACAACATGGTTAGTGATATAGAATTACCTGCCTCCGTATGGTTAAGGAAAAGACAGAGAGAATTTTCATATTGATCTTAATCTCAACTGAGAACCAAGTCAAACCATCAGGTATATATATTGCTTTCAGGAGCTACAATGAAGAAACCCCATAGATATGCAAAATCACAATAGTTTATCAGAATTTATCACCAATGATCATGAACAACAATTTCTTCCAAAGTTCCAGCATCCTAAATCACAATTGTAACCAACGAATGAGGGATAGAAGTCTAGAAAAACCACAATACACAAGACATATCATAGATTACCTCAAAAAGAAAAAGAAATGAAAAAGACCTCAATGAAACAGCCCAATAAGCATATAACAACTAGCAATACTGATCTTAGATCATTTCAATCTCTAGCCTAATCTGCTCCATTTTGAAACCAAGCAAAGTTATGCAACATTATTTCTAAAGTCTTTGCAATGAAGTAGAATTAGAACAAGCATGTAAGCTCAATTTAAAATCAAAGTAATTTATTGGAATTGCTTCAAAGTTATACACTGTCTAACCCATAATTGAAGTACTAAAAGAATGAAGCTATATGTGGGAAGAAATAAAAAAATAAATACGCATTTCTCTTGATACATAGCAGATATGCCCTGCAAAGAACATGCTCGGCAATCAGCAAGTAAAGCACATTGCAGAACAAGCTTTTTTTCCTAGAATCATAGAAAAAGAACAAAGATTTCAAAGTCTATGCAAGTTTATTTGACTCAAATCGAAAGAGAATTTGAAATTCACCAGGAAGTCTTCTTCTGACCCCTTATAGTAACTGAGGTACCATCTCACAAACTTCTTAAGCCCGGTTTCTAAATCAGTTGTAGGCTTATATCCAAGCTCTCTTTGAGCCAAACTAATATTGGCATGAGTAAACTCTACATCACCATTTCTTGGCAAAGGCATCACTCTTTTCTTAGCTTTAACTTTCAAAATGCTCTCCAATATGCTCACAAGCCTACTAACAGGAACAGGAGATGTATTTCCTAAATTGAAGACCCTAAATTGTGCTTGAACCCTCTTCTTCCCACCACTGCCAGTGCTCTTCTTTGCTGTATCCAAAGCTGCCAAACAACCCTTCACAATGTCATCAATGTAGGTGAAATCCCTGGCAACACTCCTTCCATCAGCTGTTTCATAAAGACCAATCCCTTTACCCTTCAAAATATCATTAGTAAAAAAGAAATAAGCCATGTCAGGCCTTCCCCAAGGACCATAAACAGTGAAGAAACGCAACCCAGTAATGGAAAGACCATAAATGTGATTATAAGTGTGAGCAATTTCCTCTCCAGCCTTCTTAGTAGCAGCATATAAACTGGCTGGCCGATCAGTCCTGTGATTCTCTGAAAAGGGTACTTTTTTATTAAGCCCATACACCGAACTAGAAGAAGCCCAAACAACAGCAGGTTGTGGATTAGCTGATTTACAAACTTCAAGCAAATTCACAAACCCGGCAATGTTGCTATTAATATAAGATTTGGGATTTTGCATGGCATACCGAACTCCAGCTTGAGCACCAAGGTGCATTACATGCGTGAAAAGAACCAAATCAAAAAGCTTTTCCAGCAATGCCATATCATTAATATCCCCTTCAACTACAAAAACCCCAGATCGCTCAAGTACCTTTTGCCGGGCTCTTTTGAGCCCAATTTCATAATAGTGATTGAAATTGTCGATTCCAAGCACACCATCCCCTCGCCGTTTCAGCGCCACAGAGACATGAGTTCCGACGAACCCAGCAGCGCCGGTGACCAAAACAGTGAGGCCATTTCTTGATTTGGGTCTTGCAGATTTGACTACCTTTTTTACCCAAAGAGTATCGGAGCTGCCACCGGCGAGATCACTCCGCTGATGACGATTGTATGGCGACGGAGAAGAGAGGAGGAAGAAGAAGAGGAAGAGAATAAGGAAAAGAAAGGAGTAGAAAACGAGCTTTGAGAGAGAAGAATGTAACCGCAGAAAGCGGTGGTGAGAGTGAAGGTATAGTGAAGATTTATCTGGTTTGAATTTGCCTGGTGTTGAAGGTGGGGTACTATCAAAGAGGGAGGACATGTTTTTGAGTTAAAAAATTGTGAAAAGCTACCGCCTTTGAACTCCTCTATATTTGTGGGAGCTGCAGTGGCGGAGTCGTGGTTGGTACGATGATCAGGCGACTTCGAGGTTGAAATGGGTTTCTGCAAGGGAGTACGTTTATAAGGCAAATTGAAAGGGAAGACGCAAAGTGGGAAATTTGCAATTTTGATTTTTAACCCAAATTTGATGATTTGTTGGTTGGCAGCTTTTGGAATTAGGTTTAATTTCATAAATTTCAGTTTATTCAAAAAACAAAGTAAAGGATAATTACTTCAATACATTACTGGAGTAGGCAATATGCAAATTTTATTTATTTATTTTTTATAAGTAGTAAATCTGTAAATTTTGATCCTTCTATAATTAGAGATTTTATGTGATTTTTTTTAAAAAAAAAACTATATAGTAATTTT
Organism: Excoecaria agallocha; assembly: GCA_037975025.1. Taxonomy (NCBI): domain Eukaryota; kingdom Viridiplantae; phylum Streptophyta; class Magnoliopsida; order Malpighiales; family Euphorbiaceae; genus Excoecaria; species Excoecaria agallocha. The sequence continues at coordinate 1,103,884 of CM075811.1, forward strand.
TATTTTTTTACTAGGATTAGTATTTTTTTATAATTATATATATTATTCAGATCGAATCGGATTGGTTAACGGACATAATAAAACTATTCTTTTTGGTACGCAGTTATCTAATTTTTCAGTAGCTTAGCATAGGACTTCTATTATAAAATTTCAATAAAACAATATGTGCTTTGGTTAATATATAAAATTGATATGCTTATGTAAAAAAAGAAAGTTGAATATATATCGAGTAAAGTTAAGCCATAGGAAGATATTTGCAATTTGAGCTTAATTACATGTGAAAGTTTGAAAATTACTTCACATCAATGTTATTAAAATCATATCGAATAAAAAACCGAAGAGATAAAGGGTTTTTATTCGATCGGTTTGATAGGAATCAACCAAATTTTTTACTTTTTTTCAAAATAATATTATTTTTAAATTTTTTTATAAATATTATGAGAATATAACTATATAAAAAAATAAAAAATACTTTTAAAAAATATATTTATCATCAAATATTAATCATAAAGCAATATTTTCAAGTTATTTAATATTTATAATAAATATTTAAGATAGATATAGTAAAAAAATTAAAAATATTCATCAATTATAAATTATAATTTTTATTTTATTCATAAAAAATTATTAAAATTGCTTAAATTTTAATTATTTTATATTTATATTTATATTTATATTTTTTTCAGCAAAAAATAATGTTGTATATATTTTTTGGACAAAAAAATGATTTTCTGATCCAAATCGATTTTTTCTATTTTCATCCGGTTTTAGCCGATTTATCCGATTTTTGATCGGTTCATATCAGTTTCTTACGGTTTTTAACTAGTTCGATTTTATGTATTGAACCAATCAGATAGAATATCAATTTATAATTAAATCGATTCAACCGAACTATTCGATCCGATTTTAATAACATTGCTTCCAATCAATAGTGGTGGTTTCCTAATACGACCATTTAAAAGCGTATGATTAAGATATGATCAAAACATAAACTCTCTCTTTTATTTTCTTTCCTTATTTAGCACAAAATTTTGCCAGTAGTGGCAGGTATATTTAAACGTGAAGTTTCTTAATCAATTCCAGTTCTCAATTTTCGTGATTCAACAAATGTGTGCTAGCCTCGGGAAGCACGAGACCAGTTGGCTTAGATTTGTCTTGTTTCCACAAACAATGTATTCTAATTTATTTCTATAGTGTATTTTTCAAAAATTAGAAAAGAAACATATATATACAGTTATACACTCATGTGAAATGAATTTGGGCATATGTGTGTGTCTGCGGTGAATATATATTCATTGAATTAGCATGGAAATGTGTGTTTGAGCCAACTAAAAGCCATAATATATTTTACTGGGAATAGGATGATTCAGTCAGTTTGGAAAAATAAAAAAATTCACATTATTTTGTGATTAGGTCTATATTTTATGCTAAAAGGAGAACCTAAATTCATACTCTCGAAAAGGAAACATACTGCCTAAGCACTGTACCGCCAATCAAACATTATCTACTTATTATAAGAACGATGGTCCCTTTGATTTTATTATAATCAATTTATTTCGTAGGCTGATATGGAAGTAGTGCAATAGAATATATTATCTTTGTTTATCATCAACCTTACATGTTAGAAATCATGATGACACTACCACCTTATTAATATATTCTTAAAAGAGTTGTAGAATTTTTGCTTTTTATTTATAAAGCAACAGATTTGCAGTATGAAAAAATATATTACATCGAAATATTTAAATTATTATAATAACTTAAAATAACGAAAGCGAACACAGTGCTTGTACAATTATTAGGATAGAATAATTGTAATATTTTTATAATATTTTGCAACAGTTTTTTTACGATTTGATTGATTATATTTGTGTTAGTAATGATTATTATCTATTAAGAATAGAGGTGGGTGATGAGTGTGATAGGTAGCAATATATAATGCAATTTTGGTTGAAATAGTAGTAAGAAGTTGAGAAGTGAATAAAAAGAGAAACTTGCTAAGAGAGCAATGCCTTCTCAAACAACCTAATTTGGTGTCTTGTTTTCTAATTTAAGTTAGATTTCATTCGTTTTTTTTTTTTTCAGACATTCACCAAATATACTCGTATAATTTCATCATGAAAACTAACCACCAAGATACGTGCAATTCTTCCCTGTCTCCAGTCTAAAGTCCTTCTGCCAATTCAACGCTATTCCACTATTTCTTTTCCCCACATTATTTTCTAAACTCATTTGTTACTGTCTTGTGTTTTGAGAAAAGAAAAAAAAAAAATCGTGCAGAGGCCAAGAGAAGAAAGCAGCATATCGCATACAATTCTAGTCCTCTTTTATTTATAATAATATCACAGGGATTTTATGAATTCGTTGCACGTCACAGGGAGCAAAATCCCATCAATAAGAATCTTATCCCATTCCTTCCCCTTAACATCTAATAAGTCACAGGCTCTTAAATTTTCAAATTCCTCCATGGGCTCAGATTTCACATAGAATTTGATTCCTTTATAAGCTAAGAATATTTGAAAACTCTAATCTGCTGTCCATCCCCAGTTCTGCTTCTCAAACCGTCAAGTAACATTTTTTTTTTTTGCAAAAAACATGCTTTTTTTTTAAATAAAATTCAGATATGAAGCTTCCGAAATTTGAATAAAACCTTCTTTAGGAAAATTTTTGGCTTTGAAAACTATATTAGAAAAGCATTAGGGTGAGAAATAATTAGTCACCCTTGCTTGCAAAGCATTGCAAGATTAAATAATGGAGATTTCTAAATTCCAATCCACCAAATTTCTTTGACATACATAATTTGGGGACTTCTTTTTTTCTTTTCTCTCTTAAATAATGCGTTTTAAAACTTTATTTGTAAAACTAGTTTGTTTTGGAAATTATTTGTGGGAGAGGGGTGTTTTGAGTCAAACCTGCAGGAAAACCTTACGAAATTAGTAGTGGAGTGCACCAACCTTGACATGCAGGAAGAGGTAAGGAGCAGCTGATTCCATAGCTGACATTTGCAGGATCAAAAGCTCATCCCGTTGGTGTCAGCTACGGAATCAACTGCCTCCTGCATCCTCAACAAATGGATTTTCACACATGCACAGTGTAATTCTCCTCCGCCATCTAAGTCACCGTCTCCGGCATCTTCACTTGAGCCAGGCCCTTATTCGGTGATTTCTCTTCCCTTTTCTTGTTCTTTTTGTTGCCCTTTTTCTTTGTGAATGCACCTCTCTTTTTCCTCTCCCTTCCGATCTCTTATTCGCCTTAGCTTTTTTTGTTTTGCAATACTCAGTCTCTTCTTCTACTGCTTCTGTTTAGATGTCCAATCTCCAAGCCAAATCGTATTTGCTCAAATCTCGGCTTGCATTGCTTGCCTTTGTTTGATTTTGGCTTTTAACCCTAAGATGCAATTTATTGCTGACCTGGGATTGGGTGGGGTTATTTGTTTGCAAGGGCTTTGGATTCTTCTGTAATGGTTTTAATATCGGTTCAGCCGTTAATAGTATTTTTCTATAGTAAATAATATTTTTGGGATAAAAAGTGCATCTGAAGGTGAAAATATTTTATCTGACTATCGAAAAATATATTGATCACGGTTAGTCTGAAGTTAAAATTTAGAGTGAAGTCGAGGTTAAATAGGCTTGCTAAAGTCAAAAATAGGAAAAACGAAACGGTTAGGTTCAAATAGTAACTAGGTTGACATAAATTTGATCGAACCCTTAAAAATAGCAAATAAATTTTAAATATTGCTAAAAATTGCAGGTTTACCTAAAATGATGTGTAAAATCTTTTGGCTATAAAAATTAATTTTCGATGATATCGATAATTGTTGAATCAAACCGGTCTGATTAAATTGAACCAGCAACAGACTCTAATTGGGCTAAAATTTTGTGTACAATTTATTTTAGATATTATAAGATTGATGGAATCAAGTTTGGGATGATTTGAATTTGAAAAATGAGAGAATTATAGAAAAATGGTATAAGAGGCCTAATTAGAGCTTTTAGGCTTGAATGAGTGGGTTTTAAGTTGAACCAAATTTCAACCCATTTAGCCATTATATAAGCGAAGTGGGAGATGATATTTTGGGTATCTCATCCTTATCGATCCCTTCAACCTTCATCTCTTTCTTCATTCTTTGGCTAAACCACCATAGCCACTTTCTCTCTCTATTTCTTTAAGTTTTATCTCTCTTTCTTTCTTAATTCAAGAATTCTAAGTGTATTTTAATCTTCCTAAAAGATTCTCTAAGCCTCTACTTTTTTATTAGAGTGAGAAAAATGGGTGAAAACAAGTGTGGAAGTGAAAGAGGTCAATTTGAGGTAAGTGAAAACCAAGATTTTAGTTTGGTTTAAGGGTGCTTACAAGTGTTTTTATGTGCCTAGAATCCATTTACGATATTAATTTGAGCATAAGAGATTGAAATCATAGTGTTTCTATTGATGAAAAATTTGGCCCCTTGTAGATTCTCAAGTTGGTGGATAAGCTTCTAAGGATAAAGGTAAGAAAAAGGAAGCCTAAGGAAGATAAAACAAGTAAGAAAGGTTAGTGACTATAAAATCTAACAATTTCTCTCATTTTGGCATGGTTTTGCTTTATGTAACTTAGGTAAACCTAAGTATAATGCATACTTAATTGAAATTAAACTTAGAATAGTGATTATGCACCTTGAATATAGCCATTAGAATACTTAAATTGATTTAAAAGTATTGGTAAGGTAGGTTATCTCATATGGCCGAATGGAACCCTAAGGTTAACCAAAGTGCATTTTGTGTATTTTTAATGTTTGATGCTTTAAAATGACTAAAGATATGAAATATTACGTCCATAAATTTTATTAAAATTTATGAAATTTATGTGAATATTTTTGAGAAGAAAATTAAATTATGTAATAAGTGAATTTGTTGATTTATTGTGAAATAATTCATCAATTGAGTGTAAATAATGAATTATAGTGAAATAATTCACAAAATGTACAAAACTGATGAAAAAGTTGAATGACTAATGTACTGGAAGGAAAAGCTACTGAAAATGTAAATATATGAAAAATAATTTTTGAAATAAATGAATTTTTTCCTTAGTAGTGGTCAGATGGTCAAAATATAGTTCATAATATAATTATCTAGCCATAGAGATACATATACCACAGTGCAATTCATGACGATTTGCTTTGCTATGGTAAGATCATAATGATCTTTCATAGTATCTGTATTATCTGTTCTGTATTATGTTCTGTGAAAAAATAGTCCTTCGGGGTCATTTCTGTAACACCCCAAAAACAAATTTGGATTGATTATGTTTTCGGGTTTTAATTGAATAATTGTTAATTAAAATATGTTGTGAAAAAATTAATTAAAAAAAAAAGAAATGTGTGGTTGAAAGTAAGAAAAGAGATTAGGGGATAAAAACAAAAGAGGGTTGTGTGTGGTTTTAAAAAGGAAAAGAAATGAATAAAAAAATTTTTTCTCTTATCACTTGTTTCAGTTAGACTGTTCAGTAAGGGTGTTACATTTAGTGGTATCAGAGTAAAGGTTTAGCCGATCCTAAGATCGGAGTATGTAAGCGAAGAAATTATTACAGGTAACTTATGTATATGCCATATGGAATGAGTGAATTTGAAAGGGGCAAGTTTGTTGTTATCAGTTTCCTCGGATCATTTGAGTATAAAAAAAGTAAGTTGTTGATTGAGAACTAGAGTTAAACTTTTAGTTATCTCGATAGTTATGGGATAATGCTTCTGGGTGAATCTGTTAACCTAGCTAGTATATACTGCCACTACTATTATGCATTAGTCATCCATGTGTACATTTGTGTTTCAGTTCATACATGCATATAGTTCAGTCATGTGGCCACATGCTTCATAGCCTACATATGTATTTGTTATTGCATTTGTTATTGCATAGTCATACAATTACATGCTTTATATTCGGTTTTGTTAGTGACAGTTTTGTTATACTAATGAGAGGTTATAGCTGCAACCCAGCATAGACTTCGTTAGCTATATTGAATAAGGAGCCTATGTACAGAAATTAAATATAAGAATTGAACGACGGAGATCGGGATAATAAAGAGTTTAGAGAAGTGATGTGGTTAAGTGATGAAAATGAGTAATAGAAGATCAGTTATTATGAGACAGAAGATCTGTTACTTGATGAAAGACTGTTTATATTTCGGATTGCTGGAGTAATCAATTAAGGAACTAATATATGCTCTATTATAGTGTTCTGAAGATATCAAGATGTGAAGGACAGATGAGTAGCAGTATCTACAGGTTTGTTATTCGGTTAAATTTCGAGGACGAAGTTTTGTTAAGTGGGGGAGAATTGTAACGCCCCAAAAACAAATTTGGATTGATTATGTTTTCGGGTTTTAATTTAATAATTGTTAATTAAAATATGTTGTGAAAAATTAATTAAAAAAAAAAAAGAAATGTGTGGTTGAAAGTAAGAAAAGAGATTAGGGGATAAAAACAAAAGAGGGTTGTGTGGGGTTTTAAAAAGGAAAAGAAATGAATAAAAAAAATTTCCCTCTTATCACTTGTTTCAGTTAGACTGTTCAGTAAGGGTGTTACAATTTTTCAATTTGTATTATGGGCCCGTGAAATCCACGTACCGTATATCTGGTCTGAAAATTTCTGTCGGGATTGTATTAGGGATATAATGGTAAAAATAAGTTAAAGGTGCAAAAAGTAAAGTAAAAAAATGAAGTTTAATATGAAAATGACCTAATGAAAAGAAATAAAAAGTTTAGGAGTAAAATGGTAATTTTTTCAAATAATGAGTTTAGTGAGTAAAAATAACAAAGAAATGAATAAAGGGTAAAAGTGAAAAGAAATAGTAAGCAAACAGCCTAAAAGGAACTTTTGTGAATTGGAAGAAATAAAATGAAATTTTGCATGAAAAGTTAAAATAAAGGCCAAACAATAATTTTGTATGCCAATAAATGAATGTGGAGTGAAAATAAGTAAACTAATGCTAATTTTGTAATTAAAGTGTAAAAATGATAATTTTGAAATTAAATAAAAAAAATTAAGGATTAGATTGAAAAGTTTACCAAAGTATTGGTATTAATCTGTATTGAATGTAAAGTACATTGATAATTGTATTTTTGGTAAAAAAAATTAATGAATTTTGCATGTATAATGCAATTGTGCATGTTTGGAAAAAATTTTTAATTTATAGTCACCATTGAGCACATTTAATGTTCAGCATATAGTATTTACTGCGTGTAGGTTCTAAAAATTAATTGAAGTATAATGCACAGTGGAGCAAATTTTAAAGAGAGAGATAGTTAGAAACTATTGTATTTTGTCATATATATATTTAGCTATTTGAAATAAAGAATTGGTTTGTAATAAACAATATTTGAAGTATATGTAATTATGAATTATTGATAGGAAGTGGAATTGAATATGTGTGTTTGATATGAGAATGAGTGACTGAAATGTATGTATATTTTGTTATGAATTGTTGTGCCCCTGAGGGCTATGGATTGTCTGTTGTTCAGGTTGGACAGGCAAGTTTTAATACGTTGTATTGTCGAATTTTTATTAAGTAAATAGTAAATTGGATAGTTGTGAATCAATCGACAAGTTTGAATTGTAATTATTATTGATGAAAAAGAATTGGTGATTAATGGATTAATCGGTTCAATATAAAATGCACAAAAAAAAAATTTGGCTTATCGCTTAAATTAACATGACAGTTATAGCTTAAATCAATAGGTCATCTCTCTCATCAAAAGGCCTAATTAGTTCTTCATTATGGGCTGTTGTAACACACGGTTTCACCAAATTCAGCAGTTCTTGATCATCCCCGCTTGAAGATTGAAAGATCATTTGAAAGTAATCATGAATATGTTCTTTTAAACCCGAGTGCCAATGAAGCTCAACACCATTCAAATTATTAAGCTGGGTAATCATATTTTTCTTCCTCCTTGTCGAAGCATGGGTGTGAAAGAATTTTATGTTCATATCTCCCTCCTTGAGCCACAGTATTTTTGCTCTTTGCTGCCAGTAAATGTTCTTCTGATATAATAGCTTTGCGTACTTCTCTTTAGCTTGTTTAAACCAAGCTATAGACATAGCATCGGTTTTTGAGCGAAGAAGATTCAACTCTCTTTTACACTCAGCAATTTCTTTAACATACTTGAGCTGAAGAGAATGACCCCACCTGCCTAAGGAATCAGAACACAACGCCAACCGATGAGGGATAGGAAGATAATCAGCTTTGGCCCAACAAGATGAGAAAATCTCTTTGAAATCTTTATCCTGCAACCAGACATTCTCAAAAAGAAAACAAGAATTGGAAGAAATATGCCAAATAGCAGTAAGAGAGCATCAAAGCCATATGATCAGAATTAACCATGCCAACGTAACATTCTCCCATGTCCTCGTGATCTCTGTGGTATCAGAGAGGATGCAATACAGAACAAAAGACTAGAGTAGAAAGACTTACATGCAAATAGACTTGCTAAAGCAAGAGGAAAAACTTGCTACGAGAGCAAGAGGAAACAAAAACCAACACATGTTGCGGAGGAGGCCGGCGGCTGCCACGATGCGGCGCGGTGGCGTCACCAGACAAAGCCAAATAGAAGAACCAAACAAGAGTAACAAGTGGCTGCACGTGGTTTTATCTGTAATTTTCTGGTTACAATAACGTGTCAAACTTGGCTTGCCATGCACATATATGGCAAACTACATGGACTGAGGTATTTAGATTCAAAAAGTGAATAAAATTGCTTGGTGGTTGTTGGAGATAAGTTCATATCGAATACTTACCGGATACAAGACTTATAATTTTAGGTGAATAAATTTCAGAATGGCTCAAATCATATTAATGTAATGTTGAATCTACAATTATTAAATTCAACTCTCCATGTCCATGCAGAATTTGCAGCTGGTGGCTGGCATTGGCAAGAACAATAACCTTTTAGCCGGAGAAAATTAAGGAGGTACCTAATTCGGTTTATGTGTTAAAGCTGATTTAGTTGTTATATACAGTAACTGAAGTTCATAATTGGTTGCATTTTCCCTCCCATAGGTTATGTGAAGCTCACCAACCATTAATGTCAGTACTTAATTCATATATACGTTGAATCAGTATAATGTCATGCTTAATTTGTATAAAAATAATAAATAATAAATAATATTATATTACTATCTCCATCTATTAATGAAGTTAATTACGAACTAATCATAGACAAAAAAAAAAAAAAATCAATCAGTAATCAAACTTGGGACAAAACTTGATTAGAAGGCAGAGCAATCAAGCCTATACTCTGAACTTTTCTTAACTTTTTTTCTTTTCAATGCATAAAAGGTAAAAACACATTATTAGCAAAAGTATTTAAGTGTTTAGTTACAGGGGTTAAGTTTATCAATGAAAATTTAAAAATATCAAACATTACTCTCTGATCTCGACAAAACATAAGAAGTATATATACATGTTTATTTCTCTCTTAAATTCTTCCTTGCATGAATTTCGTTATTAAATACAGAGGAAATAAGCATACTTTTATTAAGATTTAAGGGGTAATGTGTCTACATCGTGGATTATCAAGTTCATGAGATACGTAATACTTTCACCCTTTTTTTATTTATTATTTTTAAGTAAAATTTAAATTATATTTATCTGTCACTTTTAAACTTTTAATATAATTTAATTTTATTTTTCAGTTCAATTTTCTTTTTCAATAAAATTAGAACCAATTAAATTTAATAATTTAATTTTAATCACGTAATTTAATACTAAATTTAAATTTAATTATTATTTCTTAATTTTGGTGAAAATAATAAAAGTGAGATAAAAAAAAAGTGAAGAGAGTATATTATTTTCATCATCAAATTTAAGTGTATACAACGTTATTCTTACAATTGAAACGTGTAACCAAATAAATACTTGCCAACTTGAGGTGTATTTTTATATATATATATAGTTTTTTCCCTTTTTTCCATAAAACTTTGCTTGAACTTCTAGCCGATCGGTTTAATTGATGCTTCAATCTGACATTGAAAGTGAGATTATTTTGAGTAGTGAGTTGGAATTTTAAGTTTGTTTATAGAAAGGGAAAGGAAAAAAAAAGTATTGATAATTTTTTTAATTAATCGGAATTTGACATCCACACGGTTCATAAATGTAATAGTTAAAAAATTTCCATCAAAGTGAGAATCTTTCGTTGTTTTGTTTTTCTTTAATTCTCCGGATACTGGAGATAAGAAATAGTGGTACTTTTGATATTTGATATTAATAAGGGATGCATCCAATCAATACAATATCTAGTAAATTTTATATTGCAAAAACACAAGATTTCTCGGAAAAGTCTCGTCTATACTCAGTCAAGACAAAATTTATACATTAATCTAAGCACCGTATTTGTCAAAAGTTGTTTGTCAGAAGTTAAATTGCAAATGGATGCATAAATGGGGACCGACCCAAAACTGTTGCCTTCTTAAAACAGCCTATGAATAGTCTTTTTTTATTGAACATAATAATGTTATCATCTAATTCATAATAATTTAATCATCTAACTCAGCTTCTGCAAAAATGGGAACTGCTTCATGTTTACAGTCCAGCTCCATCTTATTCATTTTTCTATTCCAAATTGCATATTTCAGGTACCCCATAACCAAACCAGAGTCCTTTGGTTGCACCAAATCTAAACCATGGTGCACCTCCAAACCCAGAATTCTGAGCAAACAGGGTTCAATTTTAGGGACTCAAACCAACAACTCCATTGATCACTTGAACGAAACTCCACACCACCCACTAGACCCACTTACAGTACAAGAAATCAACAGTGTTAGTTCCATTCTTTCTTTCTATGAACCATTTTTGTACTCTTATGCATCAGTTCACCACTTATCACTTCATGAACCAGATAAATCTTTAGTCTTGGAGTGGAAACAGGGTGACCCATTTCCTAGAAAAGCATTTGTAATCGCACTATTAAATGGCCAATCTCATGCTCTCACGGTGGATCTCAATTTGGGGAAAGTTACAAGCCATGAAATTATCGATTCTGTTTCAGGCTATCCAATGCTTTCAATGGAAGACATCTCTTCAGCAACCCAAGTGGCAATTTCTTATTGGGAACTGAACCAATCTGTGGCTGCTAGAGGCATGAGCTTCTCTGATTTGTATTGTATCGCACTAGCATCAGGTTGGTTTGGGCCTGATGAAGAAGGAAGGAGAATTATTAAAGTCCAGTGCTTTTCAATTCAAGACACAATAAATTACTTCATGAGACCACTTGAAGGGTTAACAATTAGTGGATATAGATAAAAAAAGAAGTGGTAAAATTTTCTGATACAGGGAGAGGAATTCCAATACCAAAAGCAACAAACACAGAGTACAGATACACTGCACAAGATCACTCAGAAAGGTACCCAATGGAGCCAATAAACCCAATTTCAATAGAGCAACCTAAAGGTCCAAGCTTTAGAGTAGAAAATGGTCATATGGTGAAATGGGGAAACTGGGTTTTCCATTTGAAGGCAGACCAGAGAGCTGGGATGGTGATATCAAGAGCCATGGTTAGGGACCCAGAGAGTGGGGCGCTAAGGAGTGTAATGTATAAAGGGTTTGCTTCAGAATTGTTTGTGCCATACATGGACCCAAATGAGAATTGGTATTTTAAGTCATATATGGATGGAGGTGAGTATGGTCTGGGGACAACAGCAATGTCACTGGTGCCGTTAAATGACTGTCCGAGATATTCTCAGTATAAGGACGGTGTTTTTGTGTTGGCTGATGGGCGGCCTTATGTTCAGCCTAATATGATTTGTTTGTTTGAAAAATATGCTGGAGATATTGGTTGGCGTCACTCTGAAACCCCTTTCCAGGTACCTATAATTAATTAATTATTGTTCATGTTCAAATTTTCTGTTCGTTGGTTCGCTTTGTTTCTCTCGGAAAAATTTCGGTAAGATTCCAAATTAGGCTTTACCTGCATTGGCTTATTAGGATACTTCATTAGCACTTTGCCCAAATAATAATAATAATAATAATAATAAAACAAATATATAAACCTGATTTAAGTGGTTGGTCATTTTATTATAGGATTTGATTTCAAGTCTTTTAAATAGAGAAAAATAAATTAATCAAGTCCGTGAACTTCTAAATACCAATAATACTAAAGTCAACGAGCTAGAACTCATTTAAAAACGCTATATGTTTCAATTCCGATTGCTTACTATTATAATTAGGTTATTTACTTCACTTTTCTAACAAAATAAACAAGTAAATGCATAAAATAAAAAATTTTCTAGGAGCATAATCGAGTGGCATGGCAAGGGATGATCATAGAATGGGAAATACTTGTCTCCAATGGAAAACTACCTCAAATAAAATGGAAAATTTCAGAAAATTTTATCTACGGGGGTGGAGTTGGAGATAAATATTTTTAGATTTAGAATTCGAGGCGAAAGTAGAGATTGTGGTTTTCATCGCGAATTTTCTCTGTCCCGAAATAAATATAATTATATAATTTAATTTTAAATTGTATTTAATTTTAATTTTATCAATTTTTAAAATTTATATTAATTTAATTTATAATTAAATTATAATTTTTTAAATATTAAATATTATATTTTAATTATAATTAATTATTAAATATTATATTTTAAATATAATTAATTTTTTTTAAGAAAATTATTTTGATCGGAAATGGAGATACCTGGGTGGAAACGAAGAAATCGTAATCCTATCAGAGGAGAGAATGAATCTCCACCTCTGGACAAAGTAGTCGGTGGAAAATCATTCATCCCCTCGTCTCGCCCGTGATCATCTCTGGACATGGCAGGGCCGCCACTACCTTGTTTTTATCGCTGATGGATGGTGATAGAGATTTTTGGGCTTGTCTTTGGGCACGTCATCACTTGATATTTTTTGGCCTGTCAAATTATTACTTGATTGATGATATTCAAGTTCGATTCCTCCACCTCTTTGTCTTATATTTTATTGGTAATTTACAAAATTTCATGGCTAGACCAATTTATAAGTTCTCATTTATTAAAAAAAAAAAACTTTAAAAGATATGCTATGTCTATACAGTTTGATTGGATGGAAAATAGAAATAAAAAATTATTTTATACCTTCAAAGCGCATAGTAATAATACTTTATAAATATAGAATTGATTTTAAGGCGAAAAAATGAATGTTTTTATTTTTTTTGAACTATTTAACCTTTATTTAAAAAAAAAATTGGTGTGTTGCATAAATCTGAGTTGCATGTCTAGAGTAAAGTCATATATCAATGGCTCAATTGAACAAATTAAAAAATTAAGAATTTAAATAGGGTAAACTCAAAAGGGTTCAAGTATATGTATTTATTTTTATATTTTTCAGAGGCATTTCAAGCTATTTGCTAAGAAAGTGTTAATATTTTTAAATAAATGTTCAATATAACAAAAAAAATTAAAAATTTGAATTTTACCATTTCCATCATAAAAAAAAATGTATTATAAAAAACTTCAGAATCTAATAGGACAAAAAGCACAAAATAATCTCAATTAAACAATTTTGTAATTTTCTCATAAAAACTTCTGTTTTCTTCAGGTTAGGGAATCAAGACCAAAAGTTACACTTGTAGCTCGAATGGCGGCGTCAGTTGGGAACTACGACTATGTATTCGATTGGGAATTTCAAACTGATGGTTTAATTCGCATTAAGGTTAAAATTTCATATCTTACTACTTTTACTCCATCCCTTTCTTCTTCTTTTTTTTTTTCACAAATTACAAAATAAATCATAATCTTTCACTTATTTTTCAATTTAATTCTCAAACTAAAGAAACTTAGAATTTGACACTCAACTTTAGTTATATTTCAAATCCATCCAAAACTAATCGAATATTTCCATGAAATTTCGAATAATATTATGTTAGTCTTTGATGGATTTTTCAACGGAATTTCTAATTTGGTGGGTGTTAAATTGTAAGAATTTTTAGTTTAAAAATTAAAAAAAAAAAGTGAGTGAGTTTAAGTATACCTTTTTTTATTAAATTAATACATTAATTATACATGCCGTTCAATTTCTACCAGGTCTCACTTTCTGAAATGCTAATGGTAAATGGAACACCTTATGAAAATGTTAATGAAATACCAAACAAATAAGCAATGTCAGGTCCTTTAGTATCAGAGAATGTTCTCGGTGTTGTTTCATGATCATTTCGTCGCATTCTATCTTGATATGGACATTGATGACACTGATAATTCATTTGTTAAGGTTCAATTAGAGAAAGAAGAGACTATGGCAAGTGAATCACCGAGGAAAAGTTTCTTAAGAGCTAAAAGACATACAGCTAAAACAGAGCAAGATGCAAGAATTAAGCTTAAGCTTTATGATCCATCAGAATTTCATGTAATAAATCCTTTAAGAAGGTCGAGGTTAGTGTTGGGGTACAATTCAAGTCCCACATCCCACATTGAAAAATTAAGGGAGAAACACCTTGAATATAAGTGTGTCTACCTAACTTTATTAGTATGAGGCCTTTTGGGAGGAGTCCAAAAATAAATCCGTGCGGGCTTGGCCCAAAACGGATAATATTATACTAATGTGGAGTTGAGAGGATGTTTGGCTGTCCCAACAATTGGTATAAGAGCCCAAGTTCGGAGATAGAGCCAACGGTGGACTGCGTTGTGTGGGAGGCCCTCAGTTTGTTCGTGCGATTGGAGATTCGTTATAGGTGCCTTGTGTCGAAAGTCTTCCTGGTATTATGGTGGTCAGGCGGCGTGTCCCGTTGGTTGAGAACGGCGGTGCAAGATGATTCGACGGATCAAATGAATTATCGCTGGAGGAGAGGCCACGTGTTGTGTGGTCCTTGGTTTGAGGGGAGGATTGTTGGGGTACAATTCAAGTCCCACATCCCACATTGGAAAATTAAGGGAGAAACACCTTGAATATAAGTGTGTCCACCTAACTCCATTAATATGAGACCTTTTGGGAGGAGCCCAAAAACAAATCCGTGCGGGCTTGGCCCAAAGCGGACAATATCATACTAATGTGGAGTTGAGGAAAAATCCAGCAGGGTACAAGGTTGTTCCCGGTGGGACAGTTGCTAGCTTGCTTGATCTGGATGATCCTCCCCAGCCAAGAGCTGCTTTCACTAATAATCAGGTAATTTTTGGATCCTGAAAAAACTTGCACTTTCAGATATTTAGTTACATAGTTTGCTCTCAAAATTGGCATGATCCCTTAATTATGGATGATCTCATGGATAACATTTATTTATGGATGGGAAGTATAGGTGGCAAATGATGGATGAGTTTGGGTTGGATAACTTTCTACTTGCCACCAATCCAGTGGAAAGTTTTCGTTATAATTAATTGAGAGCTGTTTTCTAATGTTTGTCAGATATGGGTTAGTCCCTATAACCATAGTGAACAATGGGCTGGTGGGCGTCTTGTTTACCAAAGCATGGGAGATGACACACTTGCAGGGTGGTCTCAAAGGTATAAATCCCAAACCTAATACTAATAATTTCAGCATGTAGTATTCTATAGTTTGAAATTCACATTGATCTTCAGAAGTTTGGAGCAATGAATGATTGTTTGATATAATTGTGATGAACGGGAATCGTGAAATAGAGAATAAGGATATAGTGTTATGGTACACATTGGGATTTCATCATATACCATGCCAGGAAGATTTTGTTAAGATTCAACACCAAATTATGGAAGTCCAGCTGTCTAGTTCATGGAGTTTGTGTCCAGGTGTCCAATTTATTGAAAGCCACCTTAGTTTGAATAAGTCTGTAGTTTGTTGCTATTTTTCAGTTTATTAAATTCTATTTTTTTTGTCCTATTCTTTAGTTCTTAGTGGATCTCATCAGTAACATCACGTTTACTTTAATTTCGGATATGTATGCCTATATTAAGGCAAATTTGTTTAGTTGAATTTAAGCTTCCTTTCAAAAATATATCAGTTGCACTTTTTTCTTTTATCAGTTGTGAGATACTTTGTTTTTTTGTTCTACATTCTGGTATCAGAGCCTACGTACTAATTTCCTGAGAGTTGTTCTTGTTGTTGATGAGATGGCTGACTTACAAGTCATCGGTGGAATCAAAAAACTGAGCAATCAAAATTATAATTCATGGTCTACATGCATGATGTCATATCTGCAAGGCCAAGATCTATGGGAAGTAGTTAATGGGGATGAAAGTACACAACCAGAAGAAGATGAAAATGGTGCTCTGAGGAAATGGAAGATTAAGGCCAGTAAAGCCATGTTTTCCATGAAGACAACAGTGGAAGAAGATGTGTTGGAACACATTCGGAATGCAAAGACCCCAAATGAAGCTTGGGATACATTTGCTGATCTGTTTTCGAAGAAAAATGAGACAAGACTCCAACTTTTAGAGAGTGAATTATTGTCAATAACGCAGCGTAACATGACAATTGCTCAGTATTTTCACAAGGTGAAATCCTTATGTTGAGATATTTCTGAGTTGGATCCACAAGCTCCAATCGGTGAAACCAGAATGAAGAGAGTAATCATTCATGGTTTGAGACCTGAATATAGAGGTTTCGTTACTGCAGTACAAGGATGGCAAAATCAACCATCACTTGTTGAGTTCGAGAATTTATTGGCTGGTCAAGAAGCATTGGCTAAGCAAATGGCAGGAATGTCATCAAAAAGTGAAAAGGAAGCACTCTATGCCGGTAGGAGTAAATGAAATTCCAAGCAAAATGCTGCCTTGAAATCAAAAAGAAATCAAGATGAAAAGGGTAATCCTACAGGGGGAGCACCAAAGCATTATGGTAACACGAAGAAGTTTGAAGAAAAATGTTACAATTGCGAAAAGAAGGGTCACATGGCAAAAGATTGATGGTCAAAGAAAAAGCCTATTGAGAGCAATGCTGCTACGTCAAAAAGTGAAGAAGAATGGGATGCTGAGGCTCTTGTTGTGATAGAAGAAGAGAAGTCAGCTCTAACAGTTACAACAAAGCAAATTAATTACGAGAAAGACTGGATCGTTGAATCGGGTTGCTCAAATCATATGACGGGTGATAAAGAAAAGCTGCAAAATTTATCGAAATACAAGAGAAGTTGTGTGGTGGTGACAGCAAGCGATACAAAGCTACCAATAGCCCACATTGGTAACACAAAAATTTCTCCGCAGCAGAATGATAATGATGTATCACTTCAAAATGTCTATCATGTTCCAGGTATGAAGAAAAATTTACTTTTAGTAGCACAATTAACATCTATGGGTCACTTTGTTTTATTTGGCCCGCAAGATGTGAAGGTATATCGATATCTCAAGATTTCAGAAAAGCCAATAATGGAGGGGTAGAGATCAGAATCGATTTATGTGATGTCAGCGGAGGCTGCATATGTAGACAAGACTAGGAGGAACGAGACAACGGATTTGTGGCACATGCAATTGAATCATGTAAGCTATTCTAAGCTTGATGTGATGATGAAAAAATTGATGTTAAGAGGTCTTCCACAACTTGAAGTAAGAACTGATGCGATTTGCATTGGCTGTCAATATGGAAAGGCCCATCAATTGCCATATGCAGACTCTAAGTTTCAAGCAAAAGAAACATTAGAATTGGTGCATTCTGATGTGTTTGGACCTATTAAACATACATCAAATGGTGGAATGAAGTACATGGTGACCTTCATTGATGATTTCTCAAGGTATGTGTGGGTTTATTTTGTAAAAGAAAAATCTGACACATTTTTGAAATTTAAAGAGTTCAAGGAGACAGCTGAAGCAGAGGTTGAAAAAAGAATTCATTGCTTACGAACGGATAATGGTGGAGAATATAGCTCGAATGAATTTTCTCAGTATCTTCGAGATTGTCGAATACATCATCAGCTTACATGTGTTAATACGCCGCAACAAAATGGTGTAGCTGAGAGAAAGAACAGACACTTGGCTGAAATTTGTCGGAGTATGCTTCATGCAAAGAATGTACAAGATAGATTTTGGGCAAAAGCAATGAGGACTGCTGCATTTGTTATCAATCGCCTTCCTCAACAAAGGTCAGGTTTTCTATCACCTTTTGAAAAATTATGGAATAGAAAACCTTCGATTAGTTATTTTTGAGTTTTCGGATGTGTGTGCTATGTGTTCATACCTGACCATTTGCGTAGTAAAATGGACAAGAAAGCTATGAAATGTATTTTTATAGGATATGACAGCCAAAGAAAAGGTTGGAGATGTTGTGATCCTATAAGTGGCAAATGCTACACATCTCGAAATGTGGTGTTTGATGAAGCTTCTTCTTGGTGGACTTCGAAAAAGGATGAGCTGCCGAATTCGGAGATTTTTGATGATGCACAGCCTTCTCAAATTCAGTTGAGTTTTGATGAGTCTAAAAATAAAGATGACGCTTGTGATACAGAAGGTGAAATAATTTAGAATCCATGGCAAACTGGTATGCATCAACAACCACATGCAGCAGCTGAATATGGTGAAGCGGGAACACCAGCTCCATTAAGAAGATCAACAAGAATCCAAAAAGGCGAATCCTAGATATGCTAATGCTGCCACAGTAGAAGAAGCAGATACAATGGAGCCAGAGACGTTTGAAGAAGCAACTCAAAATGCAAATTGGATTAAAGCCATGGAAGAGGAAATTGCTGCACTTAAACACAACCAGACTTGGGAACTTGTACCAAAGCCAAAAGATATAAAACCAATTTCCTGCAAGTGGATTTACAAATTAAAGCACCACACCAATGGATCAATTGAAAGACACAAGGCTCGATTGGTAGCTCGTGGGTTCTCTCAGCAATATGGACAAGACTGCGATGAAACGTTTAGTCCTGTTGCTAAGATTACTACGGTTCGAGTCTTACTTGCACTAGCAGCTAGCAAAAATTGGTGTTTGTCGCAAATGGATGTGAAGAATGCATTTTTACATGGGGAGTTGGATCGTGAAATTTATATGAATCAGCCAATTGAGTTTCAGTGTGCAGTTCATCCTAACTATGTGTGTAAGCTTCGAAAAGCACTTTACGGATTGAAGCAAGCGCCGAGGGCTTGGTATGGTAAGATTTCAGAATTTCTTACTCATGATGGGTTCTTAGTGACATCCGCAGATCCAAGTCTATTTGTTAAAAACAAAGGAGGGCAGCTGGTTATTGTTCTAGTGTATGTGGATGATTTAATAATAACAGGAGATTGTGAAGAAGAAATTTTGCAAACAAGAGAGAATTTATCGATTCACTTTCAAATGAAGGAATTGGGACAGCTCAAGCACTTTCTCGGTCTGGAAGTTGATCACACATCGGAAGGAATGCTTCTCCATCAACAAAAGTATTCCAGAGATTTATTGAAAAAGTTTGGAATGTCCGAGTGCAAGCCAATTGCAACTCCAGTGGAGCCAAATGATAATATTTGTTCTCTTAAAGGGAAAGATTTAGAAAATGCAACTATGTATCGACAATTGGTAGGTAGTATAATCTATCTAACTCTAACCAGGCATGATATCTCTTATGTAGTGGGTGTAATGAGTCGTTATATGCAAAGTCCAAAGAAGTCACATCTAGAACGAGTTCGACGGATTTTGCGGTATGTGAAAAGTGCATTTGATTATGGTATCCTCTATAGAAAAGGTGAAGATTGCAAGTTGATTGGCTACTGTGATGCTGATTTTGCTGGAGATTATGATACTCGTCGTTCAACTACTGGGTATGTTTTCATGCTAGGAGCAGGACCAGTTTCATGGTGCAGTAAAAGACAGCAAAGTGTATCACTGTCTACAGCAAAGGCGAAATATCGAGCAGCGGCAATGGCACCTCAAGAAAGTATATGGCTTATACAGTTGTTAAATGATCTTAATTGTATCATAAATTATGCTGCTCCACTATTTTGCGACAACCAATTAGCAATATGTTTGGCAAAAAAACCAGTTTTACATGCAAGGATGCATGTGGCAATCCGTTATCACTTTATCAGAGAGAAAGTTTTGCAAGAAGAGATTGAGTTGAAGAAGGTTAAAACAAAAGACCAAATTGCAGATGTGTTAACTAAAGGCCTGTGTGGTAACAAGGTTGAGAATTTTCATTATAGGCTTAGCATGATGAGAAGGACATAAGCTGGCGTTGAGGGGGAGTGTTAAGATTCAACACCAGCTTATGGAAGTCCAGCTGTCTAGTTCATGAAGTTGTGTCCAGGTGTTCAATTTATTGAAAGCCACCTTAATTTTAATAAGTCTGTAGTTTGTTGTTATTTTTCAGTTTATTAAATTCTGTTTTTTTTTTGTCCTATTCTTTAGTTTTTAGTGGGTCTTAGTAGATCTCATCAGTAACATCACGTTTACTTTAATTTTGGATATGTATGCCTATATTAAAGTAAATTTATTTAGTTGAATTTAAGCTTCCTTTCAAAAATATATCAGTTGCACTTTTTCCTTTTATCAGTTGTGAGATACTTTGTTTTTTTGTTCTACAGATTTCCCAATAATGCCAACAGTCTCTTCAAGCTTTGACATTAAACCTGTTAACTTCTTTGACAGAAATCCCATTCTCAAGGCTCCACCTATTTTTGACACTGACTTACCAGTCTGCTGGCCTGCTACCAGTTCTTGATCTACCTCTTCCTCCAATGTATACTCTTATGAGTTCAACGCAATAGATCAGATGTCGCCAATAAAAATTAGCTGCCTATGTTGTTGTATACAGTGACTGATATTAATTTAAACTAGCCTAGCCATGGCCGGGCCTAATTAATTAGACATTTATATTTTACATTATGTAATTAATAAAAAAATATAAAGTTGGATTGCACCTAGCTAAATTTACAGTTTATCTGCGAAATCCAAACCCACCAACCAATAAATAGGATGTTGATTGAGTTTGATCGTCGACTGAATTTACCTGAAAATATAGGTGTTCAAGTGTGCAAAATTTACAAGGAGACCCAACTATTCGGATAAAAAATGGATCCCTTTTAGATTGTATTGGATTCTGCCACATCTGTTTCAAAGCTTTAAGTGTGCGGACCATTAGCTAATTGTCTGCATTGTCGAAGTGGCACGTAAAAGAAGGGAAGAGCTGTTAGTTCTGGTCCCATGTGGAATCTCGAGATCCTGACCAGGATTCCAAATATTTTGTCTCATTATTTAATTGCATTTTGATAAAGAAACTCGGCTATTTTTTCAATTGAAATTTGATGCCTCGAGCAGAGACAACCAGTAAGACTTGTTATTGCTAGCTAAACCCGAGTATCTAACCACTACGATTCCAATGGCATGTATTTTTTTTATTCTTTTCCCAGTCCTAAAGAGCATGTAAAATTTTTATACTGTAGGTTCATTATTCCTAGAAATTGTCGTCTCACCTTGTAGTGGTATATGTTGTCAGACTGTTTAATATTTAATGTTCATACCACTACTAATTATCTACAAATATATATATATATATATATATATATATATATATATATATATATATATATATATATATATATATATATATATATATATATATCTTAAAAAAGAAAAATAAAGTAGAATTGTCTATTGGCTTCTTTATATAATATATATAAATATCTTTTCTTTCTTATCAAATGCTGTGAATTTTTTTTTTCTTTCTTTTAGCTGATTCTTGCCAACGATCTGTCCAACTCTCATCCATTTTCCCCGCCATCACCTCTTTAAATGACGTCCAAACAGAACCTAAAGAATCTATAGAGTAACAAACCAGTGAAGGATATGGAATCAAAAAATTTCTTCCGATTCCTCTCCATCTTTCTAATCAGTGGAGTTCTTCTCTTGCTCTTCACTTGGATTCGTCTTCCTTATTCTCCACCACCTCCAACCACCGCCAACCTCCTCGATTGCGCCACCAACTCCCCCTGGTGCCGCTTCCAATCCAAGAAACCACCATCCACCCCTGTTCTCAAGAAACCACCAATCCGCACGCGCCATCACCACGATTCCCAACTCCCTCTGCACCCACTAGACCCCTTAACCATCCAAGAATACAACAAAGTCCGTACAATCATAGCCTCGCACAAGCTTTTCAAGTCTTCTCCTTTTGTTCTTCACTCTGTAGTCTTAGAAGAACCCGACAAGTCTTTAGTTCTTAAATGGAAGAAAGGGGACCCACTTTTACCCAGAAAGGCCGCAGTGGTCGCACGTGTGAACGGCGAATCGCACGTCCTCACGGTGGATATAAGCACAGGCGAAGTTACTATGCAAGAAACAAATACTGTCTCTGGTTACCCGGCGTTGACGATAGAGGATATGAATTCTGCTTCATGGGCCCCGCTTTCAAACGCCGATTTCAACCGTACGATCATCGAGCGTGGAGTTGATCTAAAGGACCTGGCTTGTTTGCCTCTCTCTTTAGGTTGGTACGGTGAGAGTGAAGAGAACAGGAGATTGATTAAGGTACAGTGCTACTCCATGAAGGGCACTGCAAATTTCTATATGAGGCCAATAGAAGGGTTGACCGTTTTGGTAGATATGGACACTAAGGAAGTGATAGAGATATCAGACAAAGGAAGGAACA
The DNA here is from genome assembly GCA_037975025.1 of Excoecaria agallocha. NCBI lineage: Eukaryota > Viridiplantae > Streptophyta > Magnoliopsida > Malpighiales > Euphorbiaceae > Excoecaria > Excoecaria agallocha. The sequence continues at coordinate 1,126,345 of CM075811.1, forward strand.
TACCCATACCGAAGGCCGCCAACACAGATTATCGTTACTCTACTCTAAACGCCAATCAGCGGCTGAAACTCATCAATCCGATTTCCATAGAACAGCCAAAGGGACGGAGTTTTACAGTGGAAGATGAGCACATGGTGAAATGGGCAAACTGGGAATTTCATCTGAAACCCGACCCGAGAGCTGGGGTCATCATTTCTCAGGCCAGGGTCCAGGACCCGGGTACTGGAGAATTGAGAAATGTTGTGTACAAAGGATTTACTACAGAGTTGTTTGTGCCCTATATGGACCCTACTGATGCATGGTATTTTAAGACTTACATGGATGCAGGTGAATACGGGTTCGGGTTGCAAGCCATGCCACTTGACCCGCTTAATGATTGTCCTCGGAATGCATATTATATGGATGGCGTGTTCCCCGCAGCCGATGGAACTCCGTATGTCCGGTCAAACATGATTTGCGTGTTTGAGCGCTACGCCGGTGATATTGGGTGGCGGCACTCTGAGAGTCCGATTACGGGCATGGAGGTAAGAATATTTGGATCCAAAACCAAATATATTTTGATGTGCCATTATTCTATTTTTGTTTACCTCTCCGATCACGTGGTATTAACACGGCCAGACACGCACATCCTGAAAAATTGTCGCAAAATTTAATTGTAAGGTAAAAAGAAAATGTTTAAAAGTAGTAATACATCAAATAGCTCACGTGCATGCATAGTATGGTTAATTGATAATAGTCCGTTTTTTGTCACAGGAGAAAACAAAATTACCATAAAATTTTTGATAAAAAATGAACTATTTGATAATAATTTTCTATAATTATATATTCATTATTATTTTCTGGTGGTGAAGGTAGTGGCATATTTTAGATCTTTCTCGGCTTAGTTTAATAGTTTGTTCTGTTTTGTTTTTGGCAGATTAGAGAAGTAAGACCAAAGGTGACACTTGTAGTTAGAATGGCAGCATCAGTCGCAAATTATGATTATATAGTTGATTGGGAATTCCAAACAGATGGGCTAATCAGGATTAAGGTCAGTGATTAATTTCCAACTTAAGCATTTTTTTCTTCTTTGGGAATAGTATTGAATTTTTTTGCACTAGTTGCAAAATATTTATTTAGATGTTAATATTAGATTGATATAGAAAAGAGATTTGCAATAGTATTGTGAGTAAATACTGGAAGCTGACGTGTAAAGCAAAAATGGTGACAGGTAGGACTTAGTGGGATTCTAATGGTGAAAGGCACATCATATGTGAACATGGATCAAGTGGGTGACCATGAGAATCTGTACGGAACCCTATTATCAGAAAATATTATTGGCGTAATTCACGACCATTATATCACATTTTATCTTGACATGGACATAGATGGCTCTAATAACTCTTTCGTAAATGTAAATATTCAAAAGAAAATGACCTCACCAGGAGAATCTCCAAGAACTAGCTACCTAACAGCTACAAGAAAAGTGGCCAAGACCGAGAAAGATGCACAAATCAAGCTCAAACTATATGACCCGTCCGAATTCCATGTCATTAACCCGAATAAAAAGACAAGGGTCGGAAACCCAGTTGGATATAAGGTGGTTCCTGGTGGTACGGCGGCTAGCCTGCTTGATCTTGATGATCCTCCTCAGAAACGTGGAGCTTTTACCAATAACCAAATATGGGTCACTCCTTATAACCGGTCGGAGCAATGGGCGGGTGGGTTATTTGTTTACCAAAGTCAAGGTGATGACACTCTTGCAGTATGGGCCGACAGGTAAATTTTTTTCTCAAGTTAATTACTGTGCATGCAGATCAGAAAATATTTGCATTTCATCCTTATTCGGCAATTTTCTTATAATGACAGTCGTTGACGGTATGAGTCAAACTTCTTAAATGACTTTTTATCTAAGTAGTACGAGGGTCTGTAGTGTTTGATAAGGAGTTTTGTCTTCCGATGCTGTTTTCCTTGAAAATGCACTAATTTCCAATGTTTTCAGAATCGGTTCGGAGATCGATTCGGTTTATTAACTGAGTCAAGAGTCAATTAATTGGATCGGATCGACTCGGAGTTTTTACTTTTTATTAAATATAATTATTTATAAAAAAATAAAAATATAATATATCAAAAGACATTGAAAATTTTATTAATTAATAAATATCAATGTAAAAATATTAACACCAACAAAGTTAGTTGTGTTTCTAAAATTATTTATATGCTACTTATATATCAATTGTAATATGGTGATGCTTAATTAGTCAACATTAATTGTCCTTAGATGGTGTTTATCAATATCTAATTGTAGCTCCATTAACATGCAATTTAAGCAATCAAAACTTAATTCAATTTCTTACCAGCTTTTTATTCCTTATAAACTAATTATATATTCAAAGATTTCTATCGTTTCAAAATTTTCAATCATAATTATTAATTCATTAGTTGTAATTACTATCAAAGGATTTTTTCGATCTATATATAATAAACTCTTATATATAAAAAATAATAATTAAAAAAATTATCTACTGTTAGGATTAAACATAAAAATTTTTTATGGTGATTCAATTCTACATTTAGATATGTATTATAGACATTGTTTTTGTATATTTTGAATAGATATAATAATTTGTTATGGATTTAGTTAAAAGAACACATTATAGGATCTTTAAATTTTATGTTTTTAATTATATCATTATATTTTTTGGAAATTTAGGGATTGATTTCTTAAAATGCAAAATTTTTTGGTTGAACCGGAATCCGGTCCGAGTCACCGAGTCAACGGTTCAACCCGATTTTTTCCGAGTCAATCCGAGTTTTTACCCTTTCCGATTTTCATGTTGAATCGACTCGGATTGCTTGCCGAGTCACGGTTCAACCGGTCCGACCGTCCGAGTCAACCCGAGTTTAATAACCATGCTAATTTCTTTGGTTGAGAATTATTGAAATCTAGATGTAATTTGTTTTATATGGAGATATTTATTTCTTTGGTGGTTAAAAGCCAAATTGATTTTTTTCAGGGACCGTCCAATTGAGAACAAGGACATTGTGGTGTGGTATACGTTAGGATTCCATCACATACCATGCCAAGAGGATTTCCCAATAATGCCAACAGTATCATCCAGCTTTGATCTAAAGCCAGTCAACTTCTTCGAAAGCAATCCCATTCTCAGGATTTCCCCGAATTGGGAGAAAGATTTGCCTGTTTGTAAACCTTCTGATTCGGTTTAAATTGGGCCTAATTAAAATTGTGAAGTACTATATTTGCAATTTACATATCTACCACAAAATAAAATGCTAATCTTAATGCATGTATATGCAAATCTGTGTTGATGTAGGTTGGTTAAATCTTAGAGACATATATTGTAAATAAATTTTCATAATAAGATGTAAAACGTGCTACGCAGTTAATTGAGAAATGTTTTTGTTTATGTTAAAAATCTTGTATTGTCTCGCAATTAGCTAAATGATGTTTGCTGTGGTTAAATACTTAAATCTCTTCCCATTAAAGTATAGTAAATATCTTGGGGTTGAACAAATAGAATGGCATTAGTTGCTTTTTTTTTTTTTTTTCCTAAACAAGTCTTAAATTCAAATTTTAAGTATATTAACACATTTAAAAATTTTAAAAAATAGCAATTTAATATTTTTACAATTCTGTTGTGAATTTGAATTAGTCGTATTAATGAGAATTTAATTATAAAATTATTTATACCACGTTGTGGATCCAAATTGAATGTTTATAAAATTATAATTCAACTAAAAGAGGAGGCCCAGGATAGAGATGAACGTCTACCTATCAATTCTTAATTAAGTGATTAATTTATTGAACAAAAGGGCAAAAGATATTCCAAAGAAGATCGATAGTGCCATAAATCTAAAACAAAGACTTCCAATTCAGTTTGATTTAAATAAGTTCAACATTGCACAGTGGCCACAATCAAGGAAAAAGATCCAGGTATCCAAAGTCGACACCTTTCGTTTTTGTATTAAATATCTGCATATAAATGAATAAATGGAGCTTCCACTTGGCGCCGTCCTCTTTTCCATTGCTGAATATGAAAGAAAGTGCTTTCGTTTTCTGTAAATCACCTGATTGGAGAGCCAACCATATAGGGTATAAATAGTATATATGTAATCCTATAAAATCCAAGCATTATTGGGTGGAAAAGAGCCTTTTTTTTTTGGCAAATCAATTCAGTGTATGAAATAAAAGTTGAGAATAGAAGAACTTTGTAAATAATTTATCTTCTTGGATTAAAAAAAAAAAGCTGAAGTACGGATATTTAGATAAATCAAAGAGAATAAATCGAATAAAAAAGACCTTGAAAATCAAACAAAATCCGAAGAAAATAGGGATTATACGAGGAAGGTTGAAAATATTGGCGGGTTAATGATGGAGCCGTAGGGAAAGAGAAGAAAAATTGGAGTTAATTTCAATTACAGTCACAACTTATCATTCAAAAATAATTAATTTTTTTTTACTTAAAAGTCAATATTGAATTTGTTACATTTTTACATAAGTCATGTTCACCGATTTTCGACGATAATCCTTGACGGATTAATGATATGGCATATCACGTTATATATTTGGACACACGTTGCATGTTCTATATTTATATCAATTTCATCCACAGTCATTGAACTTACAACTTATCACCCAAAACTGATTTATTTTTCGTGACTTAAATACCGTTGAGCTTATCATATATTTTTACAGAAAAACTATCTTGACCGGACACACTTGGAGATAGATGTATTCAGAAATCAGTTAACGTAATTTTTA